>JAYESA010000004.1:150299268-150714268 GCA_036927795.1 Iris macrosiphon
ACCCACGGCTTATGTCCAATTTTCGGGTGCGGGTCGTGACACTGCTCAAAGCATCCGCGACTACGTTGGCCTTCCCTGGATGGTACTACAAGGATATGTTGAAGTCTTTCATCAGCTCCAACCATCGTCGCTGCCTCATGTTGAGCTATTTCTGTATAAACACATACTTTAAGCTCTTATTGTCTGTGAAGATCTCTACTCTCTCTCCATATAAATAGTGTTTCCATAATTTGAGAGCAAAGGTAACCGCTGCAAACTCCAAATCATGGGTAGTGTAGTTCTTCTCATGCGGGCGTAATTGCTTGGAAGCATAGGCAATCACCTTCCCGTGCTGCTGTAACACACAACCCAAACCCTTTCCTGATGCATCAATGTAAATAAAAAATTCTCCTGCTCCTGATGGTAGTGTCAAGATGTGAGCTGTAGTCAATCTCCTCTTAAGCTCCTCAAATGCTGACTGACAATCCTCAGTCTAGACGAATTCTACGTCCTTCATGGTCAGTCTAGTCATCGGCTCTGCAAGTCTGGAAAAGTCTGGAACAAACCTCCGGTAGTAGCCTGCTAATCTAAGAAAGCTCCTGATCTCTGCTACTGAACTCGGGGTAGACCACGATTCAATTGCTGAAATCTTCTTCGGGTCCACCGAGATTCCATCTCCTGTAATAACATGACCAAGGAATTCAACCTTATCAAGAAAGAATTCGTACTTCGATAACTTGCCATACAACTTCTCCTTCCTAAGGGTCTCCAGAACAATCCTCAAGTGCTGCTCATGCTCCTCTGGGGTCTTCGAATATATCAGAATATCATCTATGAAGACTACAACAAATTGGTCCAGGTATTGATGAAATACCTTGTTCATCAGGTTCATGAACACTTCCGGGGCATTGGTCAACCCAAACGGCATCACCAAGAACTTGAACTGCCCATAACGAGTCCTGAAAGATGTCTTCGGGATGTCTTTCCTCTTTACTTTCACCTGGTGGTACCCTGACCTCAAGTCTATTTTGGAGAATACCTTCGCTCTGCTCAACTGGTCAAACAAGTCATCAATCCGCAGCAACGGGTATTTGTTCTTGATAGTGAGGTTATTAAGTGCCCTGTAGTCGATACACATACGTACCGACCCATCCTTCTTTGGTACAAAAAGTACTGGAGCACCCCATGGTGGTGAACTGGAACGGATAAAGCCTTTGTCTTGCAACTCATCCACCTGCTTCTTCAGCTCCGCCAGTTCGCTGTTGTTTACTCTAATAGACGTGCTGAGAGATCGGCTCTGCGTTTGGCACTAAATCTATAGAAAATTTCACATCTTTGTCCGGTGGCAACCCCGACAACTCCTCTGGAAAGACATCCAAGAACTCGAAAATCAACGGATATGGCAGCTCATGATCTTCGACCAAAGCTCCACAAAAATCACCTTAGCTCTGCCCTGCTCCTCGAATGAACTCGAACTCTGGCTCTCCTGGCATTTGAAATAAACTCTGCCTCTACGACAATTGATACTAGTGTGATGTCTACTTAACCAATCCATCCCGAGTACTATATCGTAACTCGGAAGTGACATTACGAGCAAACATACGCTCAGCTCACGGCCTCCCAAATAAACTCTCTGGTTCTTGCAAACATCACTGACCAGGATGATGCTACCCTCGGTCGTGATCTTGCAAGTCCTCGCCAATGGTTCAGACTCAAGATGATGCCTCAAATCAAAAGATACAGATACAAAGCTATGAGAAGTACCAGAATCGAACAAAACATGAGATAGAATCGAGATAAACTGAACTTGAGATGACATTGCCAATCAGCTCCTCCTCCTCGACAGTTATGGCAAAAGCTCGCCCCTGTCGCTGTGCTCCTCTCTGTTGCTGATGCCGGGCAAACTGCTGCTGCTGTGGTGGAAGAGGTCATCTCTGCTGGCCCACTGGTGGTCTAGCGGGTGCCCTTTGTGCCTGTCCTCCACCCTGAGCTAGACGAGCTGGGACTTTGGGACAAGGTCGCAACTGATGATCTACCGATCCACAGAATAAGCATTGGCCTAGCCTCATCCTGCATGTGTCCTATCCGTGTCCTTTCTTCTTACAGAAAGTACAAGGAACTAGTGCCCTCTGGATCTGATGCATCTGCTGAGCCGGCGCTCTAGCTGGCCCGTGATACTGCTGCCTCTGGTGCTGATATGACCTCTGGTGCTGCTGCTAGAAGTGGGGCCTCTTTTCTTGACCCATGTAGTTGCTGGATCCTCCGGTGTCCCTCTACCTCTTAGAGCCAAGCTCTAAGTCATCCTCCACTCTCTGCGCCTGTCTGAGTATCTT
This sequence comes from Iris macrosiphon, assembly GCA_036927795.1. Lineage (NCBI taxonomy): Eukaryota > Viridiplantae > Streptophyta > Magnoliopsida > Asparagales > Iridaceae > Iris > Iris macrosiphon. Next base: position 150,301,581 of record JAYESA010000004.1, read on the forward strand.
CTCGAAGGTGGCGGTAGGATCTCCGTTGGTGTGTGGTTTGACTTCCCGGTTCAGGCCCTTCCTGAACTTTCTTGCTCTGCCTCTAGGGTTCTGACCCTCCACGAAGCGACCTAGATGATAATACTCTGCCGCATACTCGTCCACGGACATACCTCCCTGGACGAGGTATTGGAACTGACTCTCCAAAGATGTAAGAGCCATGTCTGGGAAGAACTTCTCCTTGAAAAGCTCTTTGAAGGCTTCCCAAGTGAGTCATGGTACTGCAATCCTCGGGTCTGTCCGGAACCATGTCAAGGCAATGTCAAACATTATACAACCCGCAGCCTCTATCTGTAGCATCTCTGGAATCTGCACCAATCGCAGGTTTCGCTCGATGTCCTCGATCCACTCATCCGCATAGATAATCCCCTCTGTGCCCCTGAAGTCCTTCGGACCCATCCTCTAGAAGTCGATGATGGTACCCTGCCTCGGCTGATGCGGAATAAATTGAGCTGGTGCCGTCTGTAGCTGGGCTGTAGTAGCTCTCTCAACTGCGGTAATGGCCACCTGGTGAGCATTCTCAATGCCCTGTCTCATCACCTCCGTCTGCCGGTGCTGTGCCTCAGCCTGGGCCCTCTGGGCCTCCATCATTTGCTGGAAAAGTGCGAACAACTGTGTAGCATCAGCTGCTACTGGCGGTGGTGGTGGTGGATCCTCGAAAACAACTGGAGCTACCCTTCGAACTGGGGGATGAGCACCTCCAAAGACGGCTGCTAAGACTCCTACCTGAACCGGTGAGGCGACCCTCTCAACTGGAGAAGAAATTGCAGTAGCTGCTACCCTCTCCGCAGCAGGCTGTAAAGTAGCTGAGGAAGCTGCCGCTGCTCCCGAGCGATAGAACCTGATCTTCGGAGGCATCCTAAAGATAGATTGAAATACGGAATCAATATTGAATATAATGCGATATCATCGAAGAAGGACATAACTTTATTCAAATGAAAGACAATATTCAATAGATAAGGATTTATAAAAATAGATTTTTAGTATATTTCCAAGTTGTGATTGAGTAAACTCTCGGTCTAAATCATGTTTCCTAAGCATGCTCGTAGCAGTACTCTAGTCGAGCACAACTACGATATCTATCTAGACCTGCATGGGCCACCACTAAAAATGTGTCACGACCCGCACTTGAATATTCGGGCACGAGTACGTGGTTACGTCCAGCCTACGCCGTAGAATCGACGGTAGAACGCTGTCTGGGTTATTTTTAACTATCTAACAACTCAACAATATAATATGGTACATGTCAATCATCTCAACTTCGAACGGAGGAGCAATATGGTATCTCATAGGTATAACTAATCTCAATCACAAAACAAACCAAGGAAGAAAAATACACGAATGGAATAGCGAAGGAAAGAATAAGATACAATCCACAATCTGAAATAATAATACAATACTGTGAATCTACTAAAAGAATAGTCTAATACAATCCAATACAAATAAATCTAGACCTCCTCAGACTCTGCAACTAAGTCCTCCTGGTCTATAGGAGTATCCTCTAAAGGTACGCCGTCCTACGGCCCGTAGAATGCGGAACACTGCTCTAGAAGCCAGTCATCTGGAAAAATATATCCAGTCGGGATTGTAGCAAAGTACATACCTCTGAAAGCAGTTTCAATAGCATAATTGAGCATATAAACAGATATAGAAATAAAATACAAGATCACTAAATATATGAATGAATGAACATGATATACAGGTAATGTACGAGAATATAGATCAATAATATGAATATCAATAACATGCAGAAATAACTGCAATCTAAACTAGCTAATGTGCCTCAGAATACAAGTTCATTATGTGATCGGGTTGGGTGAACATGATCAGGTAAGACAGATTACAAGTGAGGTATGTAACCAGAATGTACACGATGTAACAATGGCTTTGATCACATAATCAACTCCTACTCTCCCACCCCCAACTAATACTGATGGATCCAATCACGACACGCTACGAACACGAAATATAACCACTGAACACGAGCAGTGGATGTACACGAATATCATAACCATCGAACACGAGCAGTGGGTGTACACGAATAAGCACACTGAACACGAGCAGTGTGTGAACACGAAATGTAATCAATACCCAATATACACGATGAGATACAATGTACACGAGTACCCGCTGAACACGGTAGGGGATAACATCTTATGACGGGATCCATATAGCACCAGTCCGTGAAATCACTGTGTCGGGATCAATGTATAAAATTCTAGAACATGCATATATACAATATTATGAATTGAAAACAATCAGAGAAATGTACTCGCCTGACGTCCTGAGCAAGGTGTGTCTCTCGATGCCCAAGCCGGTGTCTCACAACCTATATATGATATGTTGTATCAATACGAGGTTCAAGAATAAAAATAAGTGAAGCTGATGCAATTCTAGATCGATACGCCATTTCTAAGTCAACCCAATGAATTCTAGGTTGCAAGAGTCTAATGCTAAGTCACTAAGTCGATACACTATGAAGCTATGCTATACTATTTAAACTGAGATACAACAATGCATTCAAAAAGCCGTATCCCAAGATACACAAGTTCTAATATGAAAATAATATTTTAGATATATACAAATCATATATTATAATTCTAGATCAAAATAATTGAAATAGGATACCTTGGCCTTGCACCAATGCATATCACACCTAACATGATATCCAAACTCAATACCTTGGATATCGGCCAAATCCTTGGTGATACGTTGGTATCCCAAGGCAACTCAACTAATACATATATAACCAAGCTAATGTTAACTATGCAACTACACTATACTATATAAACAACTAATACAATATATACATACATATGTAGCTAACTAGCTATTAGCTAACAACCCAACTACATATAGCTAATATCTATAAACAATAAGCTAAAACTAACTATTCATATACCAATTACTACCATATACTTATATTAACATACATAGATATAACTACTAACATATATAGCAATAGTACACATAACTTATACACTTAACCAATACTTATATAAATATATATATATATATATATATATATACTAACTACTACATATATTCATATACATATAGTTAACTATATATATAGACAAAGTATATCACTAACAACTAAACTAACTATACTCTAACCTATTTTACTAATCAATGAATGACTAACTACCCACATCTTAAAACTGAAAACACAATGCTGAAATGAACAGTCAAGGATACACGAACTACTACTGTGCTACTTGCACAGTGGGTGATTGATCAGACACTGTGCAGTGAGAACTACACAGTCGAGCACCCAATCTGCTGTTGGCTGCTGCTCCCCCAAAGTTGTATGCAACTGCACAGTCCACCCGATCTGCTGTTGGTTGCTGCTTCCCCAAAGCAGTGTACAACTGCACAGTCTACCCAATCCCACTGTGGCTGCACTGCAGCACAGTTACTCTCCATGCCCGAGTCCTCATGCACCACACACCACAATCATATATATATATATATATATATATATATATATATATATATATATATATATATATATATATATATATATATATATATATATAACTACTACATATACAAACCCACCTATACTCCTCTATGTAGATAAATACTCCTCGCACAACTATATATACATAGATACCCAACTATCTATATGTATAACCAAACATATATGTATAACCATATATATATAATCAACACAAGTACTTAAACATATAAATCACTTAGCTATATATATATATATATATATATATATATATATATATATATATATATATATATATATATATATATATATATATATATATATAAATATAGCTATACACATAGACCCACACATAACAACTCAAACGCAAAATACACCATTATATACACTATATATTATATAGATAGCTTACATATATATAAATACACATGCACGTATAGGAAAAATGACCAAACAACAAACATGTGAAGTGTATCGCACCGGTATCACACTTTCTCTATGATACGCTTGCAATACGGCTCCAACACACAACCAAACGCATCCCGGAGGACACGAGCAAGTCTAAAACACTAATTATTAACAATATGTATAGTAATTAGAGTGTCTACATGTCCGTGTCACAATGTGATATGCACAAGGCCTCGTGTCGGAGAAAAACTCCCAAAATTAACCCGTTTCGTCAAATTGACGAGATACGGCCTACACGTATCCAATTGTGGACACGACACTAGTTACAAACAAGCAATCAAGTGTCAATTAGATCTATTAGACCCAATAACAAGCACTACATGTGCCAATCTCAGAATTCTTTCAAAATTGGCACCAAATTGGTCATAACTTCCACCGTAGGTCTCCGATGAACCTAAAACTAATTCATAAGGGTAGCCTATGCATGTGGGTTGGTTTCTCATGGTTAAATCTCAGATCTAGAGTCCATTTGAAGGAGAAAAACTGAATTGTACCTATTGGAAGATGGATTCCCAATGAAAGTTGTAAATTGCCAAGTAGCTCCTCTCCTTGTAGATCTTGGCCTCCTCCTCCTTGCTCTTTGCTTCCTTCTTGTAGATCTTTGGTGTAGCAACCTCAATGATGAATTAGGGAAGAGATTGGTGAAAAATTGGTGGAGAATTGATGAGGGAATGGAGAAAATTGGAAGAGAGAAAATTGTAGATCTAGAATTTGGAGAGTGAAATAAAATAAAATGAGAGCACTCTCTCTCCTCCTACTAAGGGCCGGCCATGTAACCCCCTCCCCAAGCAATGTACAAAGTCACAAATACCCCTTGGGGCCCCTCATGAAGAAATTAATTAAGGAGAAAATGTTCTAGTCTAATGGTTTCTCTAATTAAACAAGCCTCCTAATCCATGGGCCTAATTCATGGGCTCAACTTAGACTAGTCTAAAAGTTGGTTCATGCATTCTAAATAATTGGGTTTGGTCCACTACACAAGTCTAAAACAAAACTACAACTATCAAACAATAATAATACAATAATCAAATAATCATGCATGCACAAATATTAATTACAATTAAGCATAAAATAAAATTACCCTTGTCAATTACCGAACTACCATTGAGTGAAAAAGTGAGGGTGACAAGTAAAAGAAGGACATGGATGTAGAGAAAGAGGTGGAATTATGACGATTTTAGATTAGTTTAGAAGTTTGAATTGGTGGTTGACTAAATAACTTTTTTTTTATAAATAATAATATTTTTAGATAAAAAAAAGTATTACACCAAAAAATTAGTTGTATTCCTTATATTTGAATTATATATTAGTATAGATAAAAGGAAAAGTAAACAGTGTCAATCACTCGCTTCTAATTACATGCATTAGCAATTAGTTTAATATTACTTGGTGGTAGAAGCGTGAGGCAAACAAAGCAAAGAAAGGAAAAGCCTTTGCGTACTAGAGCAATAATTTCTCCCTCTACTAACAGTGTGGATAATAAAGATGATTTGCCTTTAAACAATATTAGAGCTACTACTGTTCTAGAGTTGGATCCCTCCCTTTCCTTCACCATTGCCATTGTTATTTCCTTCACCATCAATTGTCATTGTTCTTTCCGTCACCATTTCCTTGTGAACCTTTGCCAATGTTATTTCCTTCACCATCCATTGTCACAGTCTTTCTATCACCATTTACTTATTTACCATTTTATATAGTATATAAATAGTGTCACATAATCTCACACTGCAGCATGAATTGGATAACTTAGAAATAGACACTAATATCATCTGATTTCGATCATTCTGTAGGGGATTTAGTGAACGGTCCGCTAGTTCAAACAAATCCGAAGAAGTTATCAATAGCGAGCCACATGCAGAAGAAGAAAAAAAGAAAAGAAAAAACTTGCTCATGTGATTCTGATCGGACTTTCCTTCGGTATCTAATAACCTTTGCTTCTGCTCTAGTGATGCATCTCTCCTAACTATTTCCCATTTATTCCGGAATCAGGAGGGACAATTTTACATATTTCAGCCAAATCCTTCCATTATTACACAATAGGAGCCCACAAACTTGGCAACCCTGAAAATCAACAAGTCAGTCTGCTGAGATCTAAATGATAGGAACATTTACAGAAAAAGCAAGCAGCAACTCTCGAACTCAGGCTAATCCTTCCCACACAAACACCAAGCACAAAGTGTCCTTTCGAAGGAATCTTCGAATTGAGGCCCAGTTATAGTCAAAGAGAGGGATTCATAATGTTGTGTGATATCTCATTCACGATTAAAATTTTACTGAGAAGAGATTACTGCTCATGCATAGAACTGGCCATAAATCGAATATAAATGCTACAACATAAGAATCATTCCTACTTATGTACAAACACACCCAAAGTATCAAGTGATCCCTCAACCCCTCTCCCCTCCTGTGTATAAAATTTAGTCGAAAACTCTGAACTAAAGTTCTAGAATAATTATCTATAGATTCAGAAACTATGACGTTAATCACTAGGCATGGAGTTGGGGAGAGAAAAATTAGCACGAAAACATAATTTGCTACAGTAGCTGTTAAAAGTATCCATACATGAGAATGGTTATTTATTTACAGCAGATGTGAGGTTATTTATTATTATGCATAACTACCATGAAAAGTTCCTCCCTGTGGAGAACCTTCAAGGAGCCGGAGGTCTTTCCAAGTTTCTTCTAGATCTCTTTCAAGTCACCCAGTACTGGAACTTTTGCAATCTCCGCAGAAACGAAAGTCAAGTCTTAATCCGAACAACAAAAGAACCTGTCAATCAGTAAGAAAAAGAGTAACATTTCATTTTGGAATGCTAATGATAAAATGGTGAGTACCCCAAACAGATACCAACCTAAGTTATTTATCAGTGACATGAAAAACATTCAATTGTCTTGAGTCTCAAAATAAATGACAACCACACATTGCCTTAAAAACATACATGCAGGAAGGTTCGATACGTCAGCAGAAACAGCACATGATATTCCAAGATTGGAGAGGGCACCCCTAATGATCCCACATGGGAAGTAGAGAAGCATGCTTATGGCTTGACTCAGCTTGCTCTCAGATGAAGCTTCGTGTCGAGGTAAAGAATCAGTGGTGTCCAGGGAATAATCGACTGGTATGCGCAGTAACCAATGGAAGCGGTTATCTTGCAACACATATGTACCCTAAAAGATGGTGGTCGGCAGAAATATAATCTACATAATTCATAGATGAAGGTTGGTATAATAAGATGACCAGTTGTAGCATTGGGACTAGCTCGGTGATTGGTTTTCAGGTTATCGATTTGCTTCTTGAAGAGTTCTGACAAGAAGTCTTTACAGATGAATTTGATAGCCTCAAGATGGTCACTAAACAGGGGCCGCTCCATGGTATACCTGGACCAACAGAGAACGTGTGAGGATAAACTATTATACATAAAGGATTCAAATTTTCATTGGAATCCTATAAAAAGATAACCCTTGACCTAATTTTGGCTCTATCAGCCACGAATCGCCTTGTAGTCACAAGTTAGTTATCACCAACTTTGGTCTATATTGGTCTTTATTTGTAAGCTTTGATCAAATTTAACCCAATTAGCCTACTGTCATCTGTATTGGCATGTACCAGTTCGTATCAGCCAGTACCAATTTTGCTATGCACCATCTCATATCAGTCATATTTTAGCTTGCTTCTGTCATATATCAATGATAGAATAAAATATCAGCATGTATTAGATATGTATCAGCTTTGAATGAGTTTGTTTCAAACCGATACAGATCGGTACTGGCTGCTATTTTCCTGATATTCACTTTTTCGCCCAATATTGATAATTTTGTTAGTTTCAGATGGATTCTGCTCAAATCTGATCAAATACGGGGCCAATGTGTATCGGTATCAGCCGATTTCTTTAACCTTTTTAAACTTTATAAAGCATATGAAAGATGCATGTTTGAAGGCTGAAATTATAGTTTCTAATGTGTACATGACATTTAGAAAACACGGAAATCCTTTTCTAATATCAGTTCTGTGTGTGTGTATTACCCCCCGTGGCTCGATCGACCGATCTTCCGCCACCCAGCTAGGGCTTTATGCCTCTACCTGCGGACCACAAGGGTCACTCGGGTTCAATATATATATAATGCAAAAAAGGTAATTCTATTATATGAGGAAATGTTACAAATAATATACTGTCTGACCAGTACTCTACCAACTCTTTATTCCTCTTGCTCAAGTTCCTGTACCTTATGTTTCTGAATCATGGCGCATGCATCCTCTTTTATCCTTTTGATAATAATGTTTTATGCATTCCTTTGGCTTCACATTGCCTGTTGTCCTCTCTTTCCATATGTGCCAAACGGAGGCTATCAACGCTGTTCTGGCCAGGAAATAGCTGATATCCTTACTTCTGAAGGTATTCTGTATCTTCCCCAGTTCTTCTTGCATTGTACAACTTCTTTGGTATGGTAACTTGAGTTTGAGTCTGCATATTTGTCATATGTAAGCTGTGTAAGGGCAAATAAACATGAGATGCTCTAATGTTTCTTCCTCAGTATTACATAGTAGACATGTTGGATATATGTTCATGACATGTAGAATGAGCCTCTTCTTTGTGAGCTTTGGATGGCCTCGTAGAAGCAGTAGCTCATCTTCTTGCATTCACCCTTAAACTAGACTTCTTTGTGCCATGTCACTTCAGGATATATGCCTCTGCAAGCATTGTAAGCTGTTTTGAGAAGAATTCACCTGTTGAAGTGGCATTCCAGGGCCAAAAGTCATTGTCCCTAACTGAGTGACTAGGTATCCTGCTGATTGTGTCCACCAAGTTGGCTATGACTTATAATTCACATCTCCATGTGCCATTAGCAATAATGTGACTAACCTGTTGATTCCTTCCAAAAGATGGAACCTTTTCCATCTTAATCCTTCAATTATTCCACCACTAGGTAGCCAAGGTCGAACAAAGCTTCTCACCTTCATGATAGCCTTGAAATTGGAGGCGGCATTATCTATTGGTAGATTCCATATACTTCTGCACTTGCTCTGCACCCCACCCACCCCCCTCCCCTCCCCCAACTTATAGACTGAATGTCTACCCTCCAGATGAAAGAGGCACAGTTGGCTTCAAATTTTTTCATGACAGCTTTGGGTATTTGTACTGATTGCAGCAAGTATGCATTCAGCACATGAATCACTGCTTTAACTAGCAGAATTCTACCTCCAAAGGATAGACCCAAAGCTTGCCATTCTTCTGACCATTTACCGCATGTCTCAATCAGTCTTTGGCAATCCTGGTAGGAGGTCTTGTGGATTGATAGAGGGATGCCTAAGTATCTGACAGTAACACCCCGTCCTCCAGTTTTAGAATATCTTTGAATATGCCTTTGTACCTGCAATGGCTGTTAAAGTAAACCTTATTCTTCTCTGTATTCATTTGCAGGCCCGTGTGGCTTCCAAACTCTGTGAGAACCCCTATCAAACCATTCAAGCACTTAACTGAGAGCTTCAGAAACAACAGCAAGTCATCTGCATATATCAGGTGGGAAATTGAGGATTGAAGAGTTGGAAATAGAGATGAAATCTCCTTTCTGGCTTCAGCAATCTCCAGTAGGTTACTACGGTATTCCATAGTAAATTAGTAATGGTAAATAGGTAAGAATCCATGGGGCTCCAGTAGGTTACTAAGGATCCCCTGGCCTAATTCCTGTGGTACTCTGGAAGAATCCACGGGTTCCCCATCAATTAACACTGAGAATCTAGGATAAGTAATGCATTCTCGAATGAGGTTTATCCAGTTCTCCTCATGCTCGAGGATATGACAGAAATATTCATTAACCATGTCATATGCCTTTCGTAGATCAATTTTGATTGAGCAATTATTGCCCCCTCTCCTATTGAAGTTCCTGATGATCTCATGAGCCAGTAAGCAATTTTTTGATATGTGTCTGCCTCTAATGAATGCACTTTGATTCTGAGATACCAAGCCTTTCATAATAGGGTCTATTCTCATGCACATGATTTTTGTGATTTATTTGTGCATCACATTACAGCATGAGATGGCCTAAAGTCTTGCATTCTACTTGCCCCTTCTTTCTTCGAAATTAAAGTAAAAAAGTGTGATTTATTTCTTTCAGGAGCTTCTCATGCTCAAATAAATCATTCACTGACTGCCATACTTCTAACTTTATCAAATCTTAGTGCTTTCTGAAGAATAAAACTCCAAATCCATCATGATCAGGAATTTTTTATAACTGCTTCAAGTTCTTCCATAAGCAGCTTTGAGATATCACTCTGTCACAATTCTTTTACTGCTGAACCAAATTTTGCATCTGGCGTTCCATACATGGTGCAAAAAATAGGAAAAAAAACTGAGAAAGAGAAAAAAACATATGAAACTGTTGACACAAAGTGGTCACAGTTAACTTGATTCTGATAATCGCCAAACATCAGATCAAAAACACAGATGAAGCAGATACTCGATGCAAACATATCAACTCCGTCAGTACTAAAGACAGATTCTGAAACAGCTATTGGTTTCTATTCAAATGTAATCTTTCATTTATTTGAGTCTAGGACTGATGTAAGCTGAGTCGCACTGGCAAATCCCAAGTACCTATACCCAGATATCTAGTCCACTCAAATGAACCAAAGAACCTATCCACCAAATCAGGCCACATTTATTTACAAAGTCTACCATACTAAGAGATCGAACTCGGGCCGAACTCGTGCCAAACTCGGTTACCCTTTTGGTATGAAATCAATCAGTTCAATAGTTCATGATTTCTTGGCCCAACGGTTGAAAATTTGAATTAAACCCCATTCGAATTCTGGCCGAATTCTGTATGCCTACACCCTATAAATAGGATTGAAATTCTTCATTCTAATAACAACTCAACCATTCTTAAGTCTTCTATCATATTGTGAGCAAACCTCTAAAGCCTTAACCTTCCCATCTCAAAGAGCAACTCCCTAGCATTCCTAATGCCAAGTGCGATCTCGGTCTAGAAGTCTTTTGAGTTGTAAAGAGCTTTGTTCCAACAGTTACTCTCTCTATCAAACTGTGAAGTTGTGAGACTTCGGATCATACCTCGTTGTTGTAAAGAAGTGACAAGCCTTCGGATCAAAGCTTGGTGATTATAGTGGATACAATTCCGAGCTTGAGTTCTCGGGACTGGACTAGTCCTCTCAGAGGAAAACCAGTATACATCTTGGTGTTTGCGTTTGCTCTCTCTCACTCTATTGCATATATTTATAACACTGCTAGTAGTATTACTAACGCATGAGATATATTCTAACTGCTAGTAGTTGATCACCATTGCATGACATAGAATTAATCTTTTAAAAGGTGATTTTATTCCGCTGCATACATACACTCTATTCACCCCCCCTCCTTAGAGTTGCCATACACGGTCCCACAATTGGTATCAGAGCAGGTACTCTTACATTGGAACTATTACTGATATCAATTGCTCCATAATTGGTATCAGAGCAAGTAGTCTCTTAATTAGTTTCTGATCCCAATTGCTCTTTCAATTGGTATCAGAGCAGGTGCTCTCTTGATATAGATATTACTGATATCATTTGCTCCTCAATTGGTATCAGAACTGGTACTTTTTATATAGGAACTATTGCTCATAATCAAAGCAAGTTCTCTTGGTTATCAGATTAACATCCAAAGAGTATAACATATGGCAATAACAAGATCACTATTTTTCATCAATGGTGAAAGCCAACTCCTTGATAAGCCACATGTTTTTAACAGCACAAACTACTTATTTTGGAAAATACATATGCGTGCTTTTCTAAAATCTCTTGGCTTTAACTTATGGAGTTACGTTACTAATGGTTACAAAAGAGTTGACAAAGCAGATAATGAATATACCGAAGATGAAAAGAAAGCAGCAATCGATGATGCAAAGACAATGTACATGCTCTATTATACTCTAGGAGAAGACGAATTCAAACTTATCTCCAAGTGCAAAACATCATATGAGATATGGAAAATGCTGGAAGCAACCTATGGAGACAACGAAGAAGTTGAAGAAGAACCTCATGATGTTGCAAGCTTGTATCAACATGAAAAAGCTACATGTACAAAGAAAGATGCAGACATTCAGTGCAACAATGATGACATCAAGAAAGAAGATGTTGCAAACTTATGCCCAAGTGAAAGTCTAGCAATCAATGTAAGCATCCAGTACGAGAATGACAAAAATCTTTAACATACAACAGACTTGTGCTTAATGGTAAGCGAGATAAATAATGACTCTCTAGCAAAAGATATTTCGTATGATGAATTATCTGATGCTTTTAATGATTTGTTTGATGTTAGAGTTATTTTATTTTGTTATTTATCATATGAGGGTATAATAGTAATTATGGGTGTATTGCATATCAATATAAATAGACATTATGCAACATAGGGTTTAAGGTCCTTGCAATCTCCTTTCTCATATTCTCTCTTCTCCTACTTTCCCTTCTCCTCTCCATCTCCAGACTTCACTTGGTATCAGAGCATATATTTGTAAGTACTGTACATCCCATCCACGACAGGGCCAATCAAACTTTTTTTTTGGTTGTTTTTCGTCTACTTTTCATGATTCGTTGTTCGTCGTTCGTTGTTCGTGGTCGTTCGTGGTTCGTTTATGAGATCTAGGGTTTCTACAGATCTCCGTTGGTTATTCGTCGTCGGTTGAGGTTCGTTGTGAGATCTAGGTTTTCAAAGACCTCGTCTTTCTGTTGCATCTGTAAGTATGGTGGGGACCGAATCTTCTAGCGAGGTTAATAGTGGTGGTGGTAGCGGAGGTGGTTCTCCTTTTACTGTTATTCATAATGATGAATTGGAAAAGTCGATTACAACGGTGAAACTCAATGGTGCGAACTACCTTGCCTGGTCCAAGTCTATCAAAGTGGTGTTAAGGGCGAAGAAGAAGTTGAAGTTTTTGACGGAAGAACCCCTGCCTGAAACTTCCGCTGAGTATGAAGATTGGATGAGTGCAGATGCATATGTTATATCGTGGTTGTGGCATAGTATGAAACCACATATCGCTGCTAATGTCCAGTGGTGTGAATCAAGCAAACAGATTTGGGCATCTCTGGAAGAATTATATTCGCAAAAGCGAAACATTGCCCGTATCTATGAGTTGTACGAGTTATTGTTCAATACAAAGCAAAATGGGAAGCCTGTGAATGAATATCTGGCTTCAAAGAAGGCTTTGTGGGAGGAACTGCTTCAATATCATCCTGTTACTACTTATTTGAAGGAAGCTCGGAGACAGAAGTAAGAGTTTCATGTTTCACTTATCCTAGCCGGCTTGGATCATGCGCTCGAATCTTGTAAAGCTCAAATCCTTGCTGGAGAGCAGTTGCCTACGGTGGCAGATACTTTCTCCCGTCTCAATCATTTCTTTCTGGGACAGAGTTCTGTGGTGCCGAGTACTGACTCTTATGCCCTAGTTTCTAGTGTTGTTGGTCGTGGTGGTGGACGTGGTAGTGGACGTGGCGGTAGAGATGGTAGTCGTAGTTTTGGTCGAGGAGGAGGCCGTGGTGGTAGATACAATGGTCGTGGTGGTGGCCGCGGTGGTGGTGGTGGTGGTGGTCGTGGTCAACCACGGAAGTGTAACTATTGTGGAATGCTCGGTCATGTAGAAGATTATTGTTGGGACAAGTGGGACAAACCAGAATATGCACATCAAGTGCATGATAAAAATATGCAATCTCAGGTCACCACTTCAGCTCTCAGAGATGATACTTCGGGTTTCAATCAGACTTCAACGTCCGATACCTCATCTCCATTTCAACAGATCCTCCAGAAGTTGAACGCGCTTGCTAGTACCACCTCCTAACCTACTGCAACCATGGCACATATAGGTAATCCTGCTTTTGTGGCAACCCAGTCACCATCCACCTCTTGGGTCATCGACTCAGGAACAAGCTCTCACATGTCTGGTATAACATCTATCTTTCATAATCGTAGTTCCATGAAACATAATATTATCTTGGCTGATGGGTCTACTCGTCCTGTGCTTGGAAAATGTGTCATTCACCCTACTCAATCACTATCATTATTTGATTCATTATATGTGCCTAATTTTTCATTTAATTTGTTATCTGTGAGCCAGTTAACTAAATCTCTTCAATGTCCTGTGACATTTTCTCCCAATTCGTGTGTTTTTCAGGGCCTCGGGACAAAGAAGATTGGTTCGGGACATAAAAAAGATGGACTGTACTACTTGGATCTACCTGGAAAGGCCTTCACTTCTGTTTCTACTTCTCCGTTGCAGTGGCATTATCGTTTGGGACATCCGTCTTTGGCTAAGTTGCGTCAAGTTGTTCCTAGTTTGAGTCATGTTTCTAGTCTTGAATGTGAGGCTTGTCGGTTAGACAAGCATCACCGTAGTTCCTTTCCTCGTCGTAGTGAGAGTCGTCAATTAGAGTCTTTTGATCTTGTTCATTATGATATTTAGGGTCCGTCTAGAGTCAAAAGTCCGAAAGGATTTCAGTATTTTGTTATTTTTATTGATGATTATTCCAGAATGACTTGGTGTTATTTAATGAAAGAAAGATCTGAGTTTCCAACTGTGTTATTTGCCTTTTATAATGAAGTCTATGTTCAGTTTGATAAACGTATCAAAATTCTGCGTTCTGATAATGCTTTGGAGTATACTCAATCTTCTGTGAACAGTTTCTGTGTTGATCGTGGTATGATTCATCAAACCAGTTGTGTCCACACCTCTCAACAAAATGGTATAGCCGAACGCAAACATCGACACATTTTAGATGTGGCTCGAACTCATGTTCAATATGCATGTCCCTAAACAGTATTGGGCAGATACCATTCTTACTGCATGTTATCTTATTAATCGTATGCCATCATCTGTATTAAATAACAAAGTTCCACTTACCATATTACATACAGATGTCGCACCTTTTTTCCTTATCTCCTCGAGTGTTTGGGTGTGTCGCTTTTATTCATAACTTGGAACATAATCGAGATAAGTTGGCTCCTAGATCTCTGAAGTGTCTTTCTTGGTTATCCCCGTACTCAAAAAGGTTATCATTGTTACAGTCCACAGTCACGCAAATATTATGTCAGTGCGGATGTTATATTCTTTGAGTCTACCCCTTTCTTTCCTTCAGGAGATCGTTGTATTCCTTTTACAACAGATTTGATATCTTCCATACCACTTTCGGTCATTCCTGAACCAATTTTTGTCTCCATTCCCCATTTACAGGTTTATCAGAGATCCAAGGACAGGCCAGTGGTTCTACAGAATTCAGCCTTCAACCAATCATCTTCCGTGCCTGAGGTTTCTGCTCCCATCACCACAGATCCAGATGATCTTTCTATTGCTCTCAGAAAAAGACAACGCCTTTGTACCACAAAGAATAAGCATCACATTTCTAACTATGTTTCATTACACCGTGTTTCATCATCTTTTCATGCATTTGTTGTTTCATTGTCTTCTATTTTTATTCCCAAAACTTACAAGCAGGCTATGTCATCTTATGGTTGGAAAAGTGCAATGGATGAGGAGATGTATGCTTTACATCAAAATCAGACTTGGGAGCTTACATCACTTCCTCTTGTAAAGCAAACAGTGGGTTGTAGATGGGTGTACACCGTTAAGTATCACCCTGATGGTTCTGTTGAGCACCTCAAGGCACGGTTGGTTGCCAAAGGGTATACTCAGACATATGGCGTAGATTATATGAAGACTTTCTCTCTCCAGTGGCTCAGCTGAATTCAGTTCGAATTTTTATTTCTGTGGCGGTTAATCACCAATGACCTATATATCAGCTGGACATAAAGAATGCTTTCTTGCATGATGACTTACAGGAGAAGGTTTATATGGATCAACCACCGGGATATGTTGTAGCAGGAAATAAAAAAACTCGTATGTCGATTGAAGAAAGCATTATATGGACTAAAACAGTTATCTCGTGCTTGGTTTGACAAGTTCAGTTCAGTTCTCATTCAGTATGGCTTTAGGCGTACCATATCAGATTATTCAGTATTTTGCCATCCTTCCTCAGCAGGTATTATCGTGTTGATTGTTTATGTTGATGATATCATTATATCTGAGGGTGATAATGCTGGAATTGTGGACTTGAAGGCCTACCTTAGTCGTCAGTTTTATACTAAGGATTTGGGTCTTCTTCGATATTTTCTTGGAATCGAGGTTGCTCGATCTAAGAAGGGTGTGTATCTGTCACAACGCAAGTATGTTCTAGACTTGCTCTCCGAGACTGGGATGTTGGAGTGTCGGCCAATTGAGACTCCTATGGATTATCATAACAAGCTTGATGCTGACAGGGGAGAGTTATTTGAGGATATTGGATATTATAGACGTTTGGTTGGCAAACTTATATATCTTACTGTTACTCGACCAGACATCACATATGCAGTTGGAGTAGTTAGTCAGTTTATGCATGCCCCTCGGCAACCACATTGGGAGGCTATCTCTTGTATTCTTCGATACTTGAAGGGTGCACCTGGAAAGGGTTTGTTGTACAAATATTTCCAGTTGCTTACGGTGACTGGGTTCAGTGATGCTGATTGGGCAGACAGTCGCAGTGATATGAGGTCTACTTCTGGCTATTGTACGTTTGTGGGTGGCAATCTTGTCACGTGGCGTAGTAAGAAGCAGAATGTTGTGGCTCGTTCTAGTGCAGAGACCGAGTACTGTGCGATGGCTCATACAGCTTCTGAGATGATGTGGGTGTAGTCTCTTCTTCATGAAATGAGAATTATGATTCCTATTCCGATGGAGATGTATTGTGATAATCAGTCGGCAATATTTATCGCAAGTAATCCAGTATTTCATGAGCGCACGAAGCATATCGAGGTAGATTGTCATTTTGTTCGTGATTTGTTACTGAAGAAACAGATTGTCACTCCTTATGTTCGGTCAGAGGATCAATTAGGTGATATCCTCACCAAACCACTTGCTCGTGGTCCATTTTATGATTTATGTAGCAAGCTGGACATGTCTGATCTATATGCTCCTGCTTGAGGGAGGGTGTTAGAGTTATTTTATTTTGTTATTTATCATATGAGGGTATAATAGTAATTGTTGGTATATTGCATATCAATATAAATAGACATGAGATACAACCTAGGGTTTAAGGCCCTTGCAATTTCCTTTCTCATATTCTCTCTTCTCCTACTTTCCCTTTTCCTCTCCATCTCCAAACTTCACTAAGACTATAATAAGCTTAGAAATAACTATAAACAAGCTCGAAAAGATATCAAATCTTATCATCTTAAGAATGATCAACTTATTTGCTTACTTAAGGAAGCTGGAGAAAACTCCTCTTCTGATGAATCAATTGAAATATCCAAACTTGAGCTTAGCTTACAAGAAGCTCTTGACTGCTTTGATGAAAGCAATTAAGAAAATGCTAAACTTAAGGAAGACTTAAAACAGGAAAAGGAGAAGTACTCAAATGCCTCACTTAAGATAGATGCGTACTGCCAAATATGATGATTTATATGCTACCTTTAAACAATTAGAGATTAGATTGGGAAAGCAGGTCGTACAACCTTCTATTCAGTCTAACACGAGATACATAGCTAAACAAAAGAGCACTCACAACAAGACACCAGCAAGAAAACCAAATGTAATGCCCCGTTCCCCCTATTCGGGGAGCGCGGCCAAGAAATACTTACGACCGTCCGAACGGGACAGATTGAATTAAGATCCTTTCTTCGTTATGGATTGGTTTCTTCAAAATCAGGTCCCATATACAATGGATTGTGCCTCGAGGATGGACTCGGCGGCAGAGTCGAGAGGGGCCTTTCCGTTGCGTTGGTTTCTTGTCCGTTTTCGTGCCGCTTGGTTGCCTTCTTGTTGGTTTTATGACTTGCGTTTTCTTGAACGGTTTCAATGGATTTCATTGCTTTCGTTCTTAGGATTTCGCATTTCGTATCGAGCCTTGGAGACCGAAGCAGGAGGTATTGATCATCCGTTGGTGCGTGCAGGTGATCGTGTAGACGACGCGCGAGCGGAGTCTTAGGGGTCTCTCCTTCTTCTTCCTATTCAACCAAACTTGTGAGTGGCTCTATTTCGATAAGCACCTTCTTTCCAAGGGCTCCGTTCATAATAAAATTGACTCAGTTGGGCATTCAATCAAACGATACCAATTAAGTAACAAGTTGGATAACAAGATAAGATAAGAAGTAGGCTTGGAACACTCATTGCTTGTCATACAAAACCTTGCATAAATTCATTGATGCATGCATGTTCGTTGGGTGTTTAATGGGTTGGTATTTATTGATAGTTCAAAGTGTTCTTCTATAAACTGCTGCATGTTATTTCATATAACTGTTGGTTGATTGTGATAGTACAGTAAAGCCGTTTCGTACATGATGTTCTTTAAATCGCTGGTAAGTAAACCTATGAAGTAGAGTTCATAGAAATGGTCATGGGAATTCTTGTGCACAAGGGATCCAGGTTCCTGCGAACGGTTACCGGGGCACCGGGCCGTTTCGACCCGGGCGGAATCTACTTTCTTAGTCGTGGGAGCGGAGAATTGTAGCGGGGCTAGCTACCCGCGCTGCAAGCGTCGCCGCCAGCCCAGACTAAACCCATGATGGCTCCTAAACAACAAAGAAAGATGTTGTGTATATTTAAACTGTGCAGACTAACTATGTCTTCGTGACAGGGAAGGCTATGGTAAGTTGTACAGGTGGTTCAGACGGGACAGGTAAAGTCACCGAACGGTGGCATGTGAAGTTATGTTATTTTGTTCTTGCATACCTGCTAAATGAAATCTGAACTAGGCAAGAATAGAAACCCACCTAAGAACATAATTGTAGCATACTCATTAGATCACATCTCATGAGCTTGGTAAAGTTGAGCAGCTAGCCTTCACCAGTACTTTTCGAAGTACTGACCCTCGTTGTAGCAGGTTCCCCGGCGCAAGGCAAAGCGGCGAGGAGCTGAAGTTCTCTCCGGACTTTTGGGATCCTTGGCGGTTCGTGGCCAAGACTTTTGGAGGCTCAAGCTAGAAGCCTTTCACTCTCTCTCCGTTGCTGAATATCGCTAAGACGATGGTGCTTACTCGCACCCAAGGTGTTTTGTGCTTTATTAAATCTATGTAAAGGGACATAATGTATGGATCGGCTATCTCATTTTGCGTCCAAGTTTGTAAGCCCGTGGGGCATTTTATACTTTTGAGTCAAGCGATGTAAAAAGATGTTCATTATGAATAAAAGAGAAACTTTTCTATGCCTCAACCTTGTGTTATCTTATATGTCCACTCTGTTGCATTGTTCTAAAGAATATCCTTATGCCTAAGGCCTTGTGCACGCGCGCCCTACGCGTGCACGGCATCACGCCCGGGGGACGATTATCGATTAGCCGAAATCGGGGCGTGACACCAAATGCTTCACACTATCATGCATGTAGAACACAACATACTTCACACAATCATACATCATATTACAAATATCCACGTAAGACATGTCACACTACTTCACATACTCATCCCAACACAAATGCCTATGCTATATGTCATTATTGTGGTTTAAAATAACACATTACACATCAGTGTAAGGCTAGAAAATTGGTTGATATAAATATGTATAAGTGGATTCCTAAAGCTAACAAATATGGATCCAAATCCTGGATACCAAAATCTTGTTCTAATCATATAGGTGGAACGATTTGCGGCAAGACGTAATGGTAAAGGAGAAAGTTGGTGATTGCAAAAAGCCAAATAGATATTCTCATAAGCAATTACACCAACAACGAAACATGACTATTAAGTCATTATGGTAACACAAACTTTCATATTTATAGTAGTATACTATACTCATTTAATATGATAAAACAATTGTTCTTAAACTGTGTATGAAGAAACTCTTGTTAAATAATTCTTCAATATTATGCTCTAAAGGTATAAAAATTATTATTAAAAAGCCTAAAGGGTCCTTCTGTCAATAAGGTGTAAACAGCCTTAAGCGACACGGTACTTAAGTATCTTCGGACCACCGCTAGCTGGAAACTGGCCCCTACAGCTAATTAATAATAACAAAAATACCTCACTGAGTAATGATATACTAAGAGCTATTTACAAACGTTTCCTAAATACAATTATCATTCATTCAATAATTGACTACTATAATTTCTGTTAAATGACTTGTCTAAAAGAAATGACTGATAATAGTCTGTCATAGTTATAGACCTCATATATTTTATACTTGTATTATTATAAGATCACTTATATGTTTTTCATATAACTATTATAGCATTCTACAAAAACATATTTTCAAAATCCTGAGCTATCAGAACTCGGACAGAGTTCGGTCCGAACTCGGTCCGAATTCGGTCCGAATTCGGTTCTGGTGTTTTTATATAACAGCAGCAGCCACGGATTTGATCTCATTACTTCATCCTCCCAAATCCTTCTTCTCAAAACCGAGAACAAACCCTTTCCTCCCAAACCCTAGTTTTGTGATCTCCTTTCACAAAGGCTTTTTCTCTCTCAACTTGAGATCTAAGGCTCTTGGTGAGATTCTCCTTCATCCCCTTCAATCTTTTCAAGGTACAATATTCACATTCTCAAACCCTAATTCATGGCTCCTAAATTTGAAAAAAAGAAGAGAAAAGCAAATGAGGCTTTCTCTACTCAACCCTCTAGTGATTATGCTATCTATTCCTTATTTTCTCCTAATATTCCAAACCCAGGAGAATATGATGATTTTATTTTTACTTCTATTAATGCCTCAAATCTATGGTTCAATGACTTTGTGCAAAATAATATTTGCAAGGACAGTCCTATTAATTTTACTACTTTTTATGCCAAAAAACCTAAACTTGTAGAATTCCATCTTCATCGTCTAGTTAAAACTAGAAAACCCATATACTTAAATGTCATTCGCATGTTTTATTGCAATCTATCTCATGATCAATGGTCTATTTCTTCGAGAGTGGGTGGAATCGACATTGAATTTGACGATACAACTCTGGGTGAAATTCTTAAAATCCCTAACGAGAGAGATGCCCTAGTTGAGATCGACAAACTCAATCCCAGAGACGACATCACTCTTAATTCTTTCAGGGACATACTTTGCGTCCCTCATCCTTGTCCTGACGGAAAGTTTCGTGTTCGTTATTTTAACCAATACTTTTACGAACTTCACCGTATCATATACTCTGCTATCATTCTCAAGCAAACCTCCAAAAGATGATGTGACCTATAGGAAGATGTCTGCTTTATATCACTTCTACACATCCACTCCCTTTAGCCTTCCTAAAACCATGATTCGGCAGATGATTGACTGTTGTAAACACAAACGTCAACTTCCTTATGCCATGTATCTACCACTCATCTTTGAGCACTTCCACATTCCTATGGAAGAACCCACTTATCTATCTGAGACAGCTTATCTGACCAAAGCCCGCAGGATTCAGCCTATTTCTCTTGTTCCTGATGAGGACAACTCATCTAGATCTGATTCTGATGCACCAGTTGATCCAGCCCCAGCTCCTCCTGCTCCTATTCCATCATCCTCTGCACAGCCTGCTACCTTGGACTCTATACAAGAGATGTTCTGCGAGCAATTCAGGTTGCAAAACGAGATGATAGCTGCTCAACACCAGGAGTAGAACAGTATGATTATCACTCAGCTTCGCAACCAGTCTTATCGCACTACTTCAGGCTCACACTTTAACCAACTCCCTAGCAGATCTTCATTAACACCTAGCCCATCATCCTACTGCACCTCATCCAGTGGCTCGTGATCCTTCCCGTTCTGGCTACATGATCGATGATCCATTTGTTCAGCAGTACTTCGACCCTACCGGAGCATATTTTGACGATCACCCGCCTGCTGATGCTGCTGATGATGATTTGTGATTGTTTCTTATGGCTATGTGGATGTATGAGTTTTTCTATTTCAGTGCACTAGAACATTTGCTTAAAATGTCCGTAAAATGTTTATAATATTTGCATCTCTATATATTTGCTAGTCTTATTACTTATTTTGATTAAAACAATGCATGTTCTGATTAATTTGTCTTTTTCCAAAATTGTCATAAATCACTCGTTACGAAAGAATTTTTCCACTATAATATATTGACAAAGGGAAAGAAATGACAAAGTATGATAACAAATGTGATAACAAAATGTTTCGATTATAGCTGATGTATGGTTGATAGACATATAACTGTGATATATTTTGTTGATATATTTGCACCTAATTTTGCTATAAAGAAATGACACCTTACAGGTCATTTAAATGCTCCCGTTCAAAGGAAATATCTACTTACGGGGGAACTTTTTCTAAAAAGCTAGTTTTCAACGGAAAGATCTACGTTCAAGGAAACTTCGTCTACGTTTCAACTATTTGCATCAAGGCTACATCAGACTCACCATATGTGTATTTTGACATAGTTTGTCAATTATCATAATGGGGGAGATTGTTGACACAAAGTGGTCACAGTCAACCTGATTCTGATAATCGGCAAACATCATATCAAAAACACAGATGAAGCAGATACTCGATGCAAAGCATATCAACTCCGTCATTACTAAAGACAAACTCTGCAACAGCTAATAATTTCTATTCAAATATAATCTTTCATTTATTTGAGTTTAGGACTGATGTAAGCTGAGTCGCACTGGCAAATCCTAAGTACCTATATCCAGATACATAGTCCACTCAAATGAACCAAAGAACCTATCCACCAAATCAGGCCACATTCATTTACAAAGTCTACCATACTAAGAGACCGAACTCGGGTCGAACTCGTGCCGAACTCAGACCGAACTCGGTTACCCTTTTGGTATGAAATCAACTAGTTCAATAGATCCTGATTTCTTGGCCCAACGGTTGAAAATTTAAATTAAACCCCATTCGAATTCTGGCCGAATTCTGTTTGCCTACATCCTATAAATAGGATTGGAATTCTTCATTCTAACAACAACTCAACCATTCTTAAGTCTTCTATCCTATTGTGAGCAAACCTCTAAAGCCTTAACCTTCCCATCTCAAAGAGCAACTCCCTAACCTTCCTAGTGCCAAGTGCGATCTTGGTCTAGAAGTCTTCTGAGTTGTAAAGAGCTTTGTTCCAACAGTTACTCTCTCTATCAAGCTGTGAAGTTGCGAGACTTCGGATCAAACCTCGTGGTTGTAAAGAAGTGGCAAGCCTTCAGATCAAAACTTGTGATTCACTATTGGTGATTATAGTGGATACAACTCCAAGCTTGAGTTCTCGGGACTGGACTAGTCCTCTCAGAGGGAAACCAGTATACATCTTGGTGTTTGCGTTTGCTCTCTCTCACTCTATCGCATATATTTATAACACTGCATGTATTTATAACACTGCTAATAGTACTCACGCATGAGATATATTCTAACTGCTAGTAGTTGATCACCATTGCATGCCATAAAATTAATCTTTTAACAGGTGATTTTATTCCGCTGCATACATAGACTCTATTCACCCTCCCTATAGAGTTGCCATACACGGTCCCACAGAAACAAGAAAGAAATACGTATTGGTCAATAGCACAACCCAGGCGTAAGTTGTAAATGCCATGCTATGATGGTTGTCGACACCATGTCGATGATGGTTGTCACCCTTTTGTCGCTCCACGATGTCACTAGATCGCAACTAGATGAAAGAATGGTGGAGGCAAATAATGTACACAATCCTAAACTTCGTGACCACACAATTAGATTAGGTTGAGTATGAGCTCTTAAAACATGGTTTGGTCTAAAAAGTGTTTGGGTCAGGTCAGGGTTGGATTAGGTTGGGTCCGACCTTTGTAAGGGTCAGGTTAAGTCAAACTTGAGATTGGGTATGGTTGCGCATTGGTTGGTACTGGTTAACTTTATAAAATATTCAATTGAATAAATATAAGATGTCAAGTTTTTTCTTCTCTATACTGAATATAAATTACACATATAACTATAATATTAGATTTATATATAAATTACTGAGTTTATTTGACTTACATCAAGAATATAAATTATTGATTTATGAAATGTCATTCGTGAACAAAGTAAAACTTTAAAAAGGACCATGATCCCAACGGCGAACCAATTGAACCAACTCCCATCAAACCATCGTATTAGATTAGTGGCGCACCCTATACTAATACGATTAGTAACGCTCCCCCAATCTGATCCCGTATAAGGGTCCAAGACGCACCATGTTCCTGGTAACTATGGACTATGGTAGAGAGAGTGAAAGTTGCATCATATATAAATGACTGACTAAGGATGTCTTTTCTTTCTTAGGATAGCTAGTGGAAGAACTGAAATCCTATGAACAATGAACAACCATAGTGAAAACGGAATTGCTCAGGTTGCTACTGGAAGAACTGAAAATGATCAAAGGTAGTTATATGGTTGCTTGCAAGTCTTGTAATTGTTGTCCTACTAAGGTTGAATGTCAAGTTTTAATTAAAATTATATCCAATTTATGACCAAATTGAGGATATGGTGCTGGAAGAAATCAGAATTGACTGAGAAGTAAGCCAATAATGCAAGTGGTTAGAATGGTAGCAAGTGGTTACAATGGTTCAATTGATGGAGATGGAACAATATCAAAAGAGTGGAACAATATCAAAAGCATGAGCACTTTCATGTAAACACATTGGTTTAAATTTAATAGTCAGAATTACTTTGTAGTCCCTTAAATCACCCTATTTAGACTTAAGTCCCCCAAATCTTGATATTTGGGGCATCCGCAAATCCTAAATAGTTGGAGTTAAAGAGTCCCCACCGTCTCCTTCACCCAAAAATTAACCCCATCCTTAGGTTAATTGGGTGAAGACACTATTTTGTCCTCATCTTCCTCGTCATCCCTCTCACATTTTCCTCTCTTTCTCCTACACCAACACCCCCTCCTCCCTTGTATGTTATTTCTCATATAACAACACAAGCCTTTATCACAATTTTTTGGGGTTGGATGCTAGAATCTTTTTCTTTCATTCAGCTCTCTTAAAGGTCATGTTATCTGCAACACTAACAAAAATCATATCCTTTCGAGACTCAATCCATATTTATTTAGCCTACCCCTAATCCTAGAGGCTCCTTCAACTATTATCTTATCACTTCTCCCTTTGCACATGTAAAACTACCAACGACGATTTTTGCTCATCTTGTTTTCAATTGGCACCAACTCCAACTTCCCATAAACACACACATTTATTATCCTATCTTTTAATTTATTGTCATCCATCCATCTTAACATTCTTATTTTAGGTGCACAAAGTTTATGAATATGTTTCTTAGTTGTCTAAAACTTCAATCAATAAGAGTTGTTGGTCTTATAGCTATCTTATAGAATTTTTCTTTCAACTCCAATAGTATCCTACGGTCACAAAGTATTGCAGAAACACTCCTCCATTTCAACTATCATAATCCAATCCACAACATCATTCTCAATCTCTCCATCATGATGAATGATGAGTATATCTTATTTCTTATAGAGATAAATCTCTTCATCATAATGAATGATTGATTATACCTTATTTCTTATAGAGATTAGAATTTTTCTTATGTCACATATTCTAGAGACAGTGTTAAATGCCTCTTTGGCCAACATAGAATATGAAATAATTATAGAATGTGCATTATCCAATATCTTCGAGACACCACCCTAGTGCCTGCTTTGGACAAGGAATCTACAAATTCTGATTGACTTCAGGCAACAATCAGTTTCCATTTCTTCAATCACTGATGAATCTCAAGATGTGAATTGATATAAGCCAACTATTGGATATGACACCTATGAAAATCAATCGTGTACTTTACATAATGAAGGTAATACCTTTCACCATCTGTAAAATGATTGTCATGTGCTTGAAGTGGCAAAATCAACATCCGATGAAGCGTAGTGATAGTAGGTTAGTAATAGTAGGTTTCAGTATATTTAAGTTGTAGTTATGTTCCCAAATGATTGGTGATCCTATAGGGCCCCTTCTTATCAGCACTCTACTAATTGATGGTTTAGTTGGGTATGCTTACAAAGAAAAGAGCTGTGCAAGAGAAGCTGACAGGGAAGGATTTGTATTCATCAATGTGAGTGGGAGGAGGGAGGAGTAGAGGGGTGAGGAGGAATAAGGAGAGGGCTAAGGGACTTTAAAGAGAAATACTTCCACTCTTCCCTAATCTTTTCTAACCACCTGAGCTGCATACTTTAAATAAGTGAAATAAAGATAAGTTGGCAGCTAAACTGGACACACGCGCGCGCGCGCGCGCGAGAGAGAGAGAGAGAGAGAGAGAGAGAGAGACCAAAGGTTGCATGCAAAATGCAAATAACATGAGAGAATAGAGTTTCTCTTCCCAACTTAGTTCCGATGCTGAAAACATGGATGAAGGCCTGGATCCGACTGCTCCAACAGCTAGGAGCAGTTGAAGGTCTGACTCAAATAGGTGTCCATGTACTTTACTCTCCCGCTCATATTAGATCTTTCTCCATGAGCAAGGAATAAGGACAAAAACTCCAAAGACCCTGAAACAAACACGTACAAATTTTCCAAATAGTAGATAGAGCCTCATACTGCAAACCACAACTGCCTTAAACTTGGCATATCCCTATCAAACTCTTGAGCTCAAATTTTACGATGATAAAATTTTCAACTACAAAATGGACTTTAGCTTCATTTTTTTCCCTCTACTAAGGGCTAAACTCTATTTATATAATTTTGCAAGTCTTCCTTTTAGGCTTTAATTTTCAGTTTTCCAAATGTTCAGGTGGATCCAGAATTTAAATTGTATCCACGAAAGAACGATAAATGTGGCAGATTATTGGTATACCATTTCTATCTTTTATTGTCTAATTAAGAAGTCTTTTGATCATCAATGTATCAGTATGTATTTCCGACTCCATTGTATTTTGCAGCAGAAGATATATAATCTGGTTGGCGAGTCAAAAGCAAATCCATCTCAGACAAATTAGTTAAAGAAAGCATTTTGCGTATAATAATGTTTCTATTAGCATACACATTATCAAACTTTGGGATGCATGCTAAAAAGCTACAAATTGTCCGTCTAGAACTAACTTGTATATAAAAGAATGATGCAAAGATTGTCGGGCATGGAAACTAAGTTGGGAAGAAAGAATCTTTATTCTATCCTATTGTATTTGCATGTCTTTCTCTCTATTTGCAGGATGCATTCAATGAGATTTTAATGACCTCTTTGTTCTTCCAATTCAGCTACCAACTCACCTTTATTTAACTTATTTTACTTCTGCAAGCTCATGTGATTATAAAAGATTAGGTAAAAGACGATTGAGCAAAGTAACTCTAAATAGGGTCAATTTAAGGGACTTATTTTATATATAAATTTTTTATAATTAACATTATTTCTTCTTTGTGGTCTGATTTGTAACACCATTTTTGGTGCAAAAGCATGCTGAATGATTCAAATGTACCAAATTTGTGCAATTAGATCTTTAAGAATTTCGATAGTTACAAGACCTGCTATCAGCCAACAAGATAATGAGTTTGACGTATGCTCTCCCCCCTATTGGATCCTCTCCTCATACACAAGAAATGGCAAATGCATGCTACAAATGTGCCACTAGTCAAGAAATGGCATAGGCATGCTACGTTGGATATGACACTACTCATGAAATGGCTACATCAGATACAAAACTAGTCAAGAAATGGCAGAGTCATTTGTTCGTTTGATTTGGCTTGTGCTTCAATAATAGTTACCAAGAACGTGGTACGTCTTGGATCATGGTACATTTTATAATTTTACTTGGTTCCTTAATGGCATTCAGAAATTAATAATTTATATTATTGATTTAAGTGAAATAAAATCAAGATTTTATATATAAATATATTAATGTCTATGTTGCACGGATACGTCCAAGGAGTATCCATGCTTGTATTCGTATTCGACACGTATTGGACAAGATACTTCTTTGATAGTCCAATCAGATATGGCTCATCTATGTTTAGGCTCCAAGGGGCCCAAGACATAATTGAAATGTCATGATTGACATAATTGAGGCATGAGAAAGCAAACGAATCATTTCTAAAACTTTTGGAAATCCAGTTACTATCCAAAAAAGTGCTTAAATGTAGATATTATTAGGATATCAGTATAAACATGTATATAAATATGTTTTCATGTGTATATATAATTGTCTCCATATCGTACCCATATCCCAAATTTTCAAAAGTGTTGTATTCTTAACTCGTATACAGATTGTACCCGTATCCGAATCTGTGTCCGTATTTGAATCAGTCTCCATGTCTATGCAGCTTAGACTATTGTAGTAGTATGTCACTTAAGTCATGTTTAAGTTATTTATATCTAGTTTAGAGAAGAGAAACTAAACACATTGTATTTATGTTTTCAATTGAACATCTTTTAAATTTATCCAATACCAACCCAGCCTACAGTTTGACATAAGTTGATCCTATTGTAATTCATTACAAACGTCGGACCCAACCTAATCCAATCTTGACCCAGCCCACACTTTTTAAACTAAACCATGTTTTAGGAGTTCAGACCCATTGTGCTTTAAGAGGTCACGAAGGTTAGGATTGTGTACATTATTGTCTCCACCCATGTTTCATCCTTTGTTATCTATTAACATTTTGGAGAGGCAAAAGCAAGGTTCAAAGTATCGGTATCGGAATCGGACCATTCCTATGAGTATCGGGATCGGCGGTATCGGTAGTATCGGAGGTTTCGGATCGGAGTATCGGATTTTTTGGTATCGGAAAGCAAACAACTATTAGTAAATTATTAACATTTTAGAGAATATATTTTATACATTTATGCATAATTTAAAGTATTTTCAGTATTGTTTCTTAGTATTTTTGATATTGAATGAAATAGTAGTCATCATTGTCGATTGATTTATATGCGACAGATAAATTTTCCTCTTTTATATGTTTTTACAACCTTACTATGCTTTTACAACCTTTCTAATTGATCTTTTTAATTCAAGTTTTTTTGCCGAATTGACTGAAAAAGAGACCTCTAATGTCGGTATCGGTCAGTATCGGGTATCGGTCGGTATCGGATCGGGACATGCCAAACTGTATCGGTATCGGCCGTATCGGATCGGTATCGGCCGATACTTTAAACTATGGGCAAAAGGACGACATCTATCATCGATGTGATGGCGGCAACTGTCATAGTCATGGCGCTTACAACCGACGTATAAGTTTCAATATTGACAAAGTATTTATTTTTCCTGTTTCATCTATTTTTCTTCTCGTTCTTATCTTTTCTTCTCTTTTATGCACCAAGTATGAAAGACCATATACAAATTTGGGTCGTCAATTTTGGGAATCCAGGTCATGAATGAAACGACCCTGGATTGCAAGAACTGTGATCTGGATCGTTTAATCCGAAACATGGATTCAGGGGTAGGAGTGATCTTCATAACTATGGATTCAATTTTGTGATTACAAGATTCCTAGAATTAGTTACTCATTCTATTGTTGCCTTTTTCTGGTGTCTTATCTTTGATATTTCATGCCTATCATGTTTGAGCTAGCTCGTGTTCCTATCTCAACAAATTGTTGAGGTAATGCTGAAAGATATAAATGTCGGTCGCATGTTGCCCGCGTGACCATGAACCTCCGTGAATTGGCATTATTTGATAATTTTTTTATTTTTTGATGGCTCTAGACGCTAAACCTTGAGTTCTACAATTCAATGCACATTGCCTGAGTTAGTTTTAAGACAAAACAATGAAATACATCCCTATTGTATGCCTGCACAAATGGGTACTTAGTGTGGCAGGTTGTCCCTTTACATATGGATTATACTCTTACTAAGATAATTGGAGGGCAATGAAGTTGGGGCTTTGTTGCTTGATTGGCTTCTTTTCTCATGACTACAAGTTCCTATACCTACCTCGGGTCTCGCTAGGGCATTTCCAACTTAGGACTTATGTACTTGAGTAGGATGGTAACAATCTGGTTAGTTCTGAGTGCACCCAACTGCTCCCCAAGACTATGTTTCACACGACCATGAATATGACACGACACGATAAAGACACGAGGACATGGGTCCTCCAAAAAACATAGCCAGCACGGGCCCTCCAAAAATCCAGTTTCCGTAGCAAATCTTGGAAAACCAAGTCAAGGACGGTCAAATCTCGGCAATTGTTCTACAAAAAGGTCACTACACCGTATCGGGCATGTATCAATCACAACACCGACACACCAAAATACAATAGGACATGCCAAAATTAATGTAATGTGTGGGCGCGTGTCCCATCCTGTAGGACACATATCAGATACAACATGGACACTACAAATTACTTAGGGCAGGCCAAAATCAATCCCGGACCATTGGACCAAGGAGCATTCCGAAACAGAGTATCTCCCGAAAAAACGAGTTAAGAGTTCAAGAGAACCTAGGAACCACGATGTCGTGTCCGTGTCACCTGTGTCCATATCGTGTCTTATTCGTGTCGTTGCAACACAGAGATGATACAATAAAGGAACAAAAATTCTTCGTTCCTCAAGTTTAGTTGAATGGAGTAAGGAGGAGGAGGAGGAGACCGCTCGGAGAGCTGGTGTCCGACTTGGTAGCCGATGGCCTCGATCCGGCGGGCGGCGAGCTCCGGCTTGGAGGAGTAGAAGCGGATCAAGTACACGAGCACCATCTCGCCGATTACCCCTTCCATGCAGCTGTCTGACACCTCCCGTGTCCGTTCCTGTTCCTGTTCCTGTTCCTGTTCCCCCCACTCTCTCTTCTTGCTCTCTCTAATGAACTGAAATTGAAGGCTACTACAACTCTAAAAGGGTGTTGATAAGGGCACTACACTTTTTACTCGGGGCTAGCCCATTGAAACATTTGAAAAAATTACAAGTTTGCCATTATAAAAGTTACTCGGGACTAGCCCACTGTTAAAATCAGGACTGTCAAAATTACGACAGTCCTACCACTTGGAAGGACTGTCAAAATTTTGACAGTCCTACAAATTGTTAGGACTGTCATAATTTTGACAGTCCCACAAGCTATGTGGACTGTCATAATTTTGACAGTCCTAATTTTAACCCACTGAAAATTTTATATAAAACTAGGACTGTCAGGATTTTGACAGTCCCACAAACAATGAGGACTGTCAAAATTTTGACAGTCCTCATTTTAATTGTCAGGATTTTTTTAAGTTTATTTCTATTTAGTTAGTTTTGGATTTTGATTTTTTTTTATTTAGTTTAACATCCAAAATAAAATATGTTATCATTGAACAAAATAAATAAAAAAAATCTACCGTACGAATATTACGTCTGCCGTCGATCAGACTTCAAACGGCCATAACTATTTGTTTTCAAATCGTTTTTCGTCACACAATAGGTCTATTTGTATGTTTTCGACGAGAGTAACACAATTCGTGTAGAGAGAATTTTCATCCGAAGTAAGACGTACATATTACAGACAAAAATATAAAATATAAAACTTTAAAGTATCATAACTTTTGACTGGGAGATCGAAACAAGCTCCAGTTTGAGCCAAAATGACCGTATGGAAAAGTACTCCGGGATAAACAGCTTTACCGTTTGACGGACTTCTCAAATTTTTAGAATCGCAAAAAAACGATATTTCGACCTCCAAATTTTACTTTTTGTAATTTTTTTTTTTTTACAAAATTTTTAATGTACCATTAATAAATTTACTATTTTAAATAATAGAATACTTTAACAAATTTTAAGGATAGAAATTTCAAGGATATTTTGAAATTGGCCCCCCCAACAATTAACAAAAATAAATTAACAGAAAAATTTTTTTTAGGACTGTCAAAATTTTGACAGTCCTACCAATTTGTAGGACTGTCAAAATTTTGACAGTCCTATTTGTAGGACTGTCAAAATTTTGACAGTCCTAAAAATTTAACATATATTTTTAGGACTGTCAAAATTTTGACAGTCCTTACAATTGGTAGGACTGTCAAAAGTTTGACAGTCCTAAAAATATATGTTGAATTTTTAGGACTGTCAAAATTTTGACAGTACTTTCAATTGGTAGGACTGTCAAAATTTTGACAGTCCTAAAAATTTAACATACATTTTTAGGACAGTCCTTAAATTTTTAGGACTGTTGAAATGCCTACAGTCCTATATAAATTTAGGACTGTAGAAAATTCTACAGTCCTTAATATACATAGGACTGTCGATTTTCCTACAGTCCTAAATCTATATAGGACTGTAGGAAAATCTACAGTCCCGCCCGATACTGCTCGACGTTGTCGACGATTCTCGACATTTTATGCCCTAAAATCGTGTTCGATTCTCGACATTGTCGACTTTGGGAGCCATCGACAAGGAGGACGAAGTCTCGGAGAGTTGGAGAGCTCCGCCGGCGGGAGGGGGGAGGGCTCCGGTGGGGCGGGGAGGGTTTGGGAGAAGGGTTTGGGAAAGTGGGCTAGCCTCAAGTAAAATAATGGGCTAGTGTGAGTAAACTTTGCTCAATCCTGGGCTAGCCCCAAGTAATATGTGCAGTGCCCTTATCAAAAGCCCTCTAAAAATAATATAAGAGCTGGTTTGCGTTTTTGCAGTTAAAGATTCCTGAATTAAATTTTTTTTCTTCTTATATTTGTGTTTTTGTAGTCAAAGACTACTGGAATTAAAAAACTCTCACATTTTATATTTGGTGCATTTTGCATCCAATTTGATTTTCTGCTGTTAACGGACGTCAAATTCGACGTAAAATGACTAATATACCCCTCCATAATCCTAATCCTCTCTCTCCCTCCTTCTTCGGCGGTGGGGACGGCGGCGATGGTGGGGGCGGCGGCTCGGGGAGGAGAGAGGGTGAGGCGTGGGGTGGAGTGGGGGGCTCAGGCCGAGGGGGGCCGGCGCGGGGGCGGCCGTGGGGGAGCTGCGCAGGGGGCCGGTGTGGAGAAGCTGCGCGCGGGAGAGGGGGAGGGGGGACGGGGGGGACTGTGAGCGAGTGGCGGCGGCTGCCGGGGAGCGCGGTGGAGGAGGGGGGCTGAGAGTGGGGTTGGTGGTGGTGGTGATGGTGAAGGTGGTGGTGGGGGAGGGGGACTCGAGCACGGCTGGGGAGGAGGGGGGCTCGAGGGAGGAGAGGGGACGTGGGTGTCATGACTCGCTCCCGAATATTCGGATACGAGTAAGACACATCCAGCCTACGATGTGAGACACCG
This sequence comes from Iris macrosiphon, assembly GCA_036927795.1. Classification (NCBI taxonomy): domain Eukaryota; kingdom Viridiplantae; phylum Streptophyta; class Magnoliopsida; order Asparagales; family Iridaceae; genus Iris; species Iris macrosiphon. The sequence continues at coordinate 150,334,638 of JAYESA010000004.1, forward strand.
CGTAGTATGCTGTTCTAAACCTTCAATTATCATTATAATATATTGAATCATAATAATCATAGCATGTATATCGAGATAAACTAGAATAAGTCCAAGATGTCATTTTAGTTACATTCCCAAAGCAAGAGTAACTGGAAACAAATCCGGCAAAATGAATGTTAACTATTTATTACAAACCAAAATCAAATATTAAATGTAAGCTAAGCTATAGGGTATTCCTTAGCAGGGACATCCTCTGGGATGTGAGCTAGTGTCTCAAGAGCAGATCCATAATATGAGTCGTAAAACAACTCCTCCTCAGTCAATTCACCTGCAACGATCCAATCACGAAAGGAGCAAAGTACAACCCTACAATTTGCATACGCTGTAACATAGAACTATCAAATAGGGATGTATGTAAAGAACTGGTAATAAAGGAAGGTGCAACAAAAAAGCCTGCAACATGCTCAAGTGAAAAGTAAATACAACTGAAAAGATAGTAAATACATGATCGGCTGATAGGATGGTAAAAATAAATGCAACTGATATGGTATATAGCCGATCCGACAAAATTCACAGGTGTGCCATGTGAATTAAGCTATCCACTCATATTACACTATGTGCTTTGATCACGTATTTAACTATTCTGTTTTCAATCCCATGCATAAAAAAAAAACATGAATAAGTAGAGACGCAACCGTGAAAAGTAAAGGCAACTGGTGTAAAGTAAAGCGAATTGCGAAAATTAAATATAACTTATTTTGGAAAGTAAATGCAACTGGTAATAAGAAGGAAACATGTCCTGAATGTTCAACATACAAAGTTATAGTTCATGTTCAGTTTAGTAAAAAATGTAGTGTACTTGCCTTCTCCAAGATAGGGTATAGAGCTAAGAAGAGATAATGTCCCAGGTCCTCTCACTATGTGCAAAAGAGGGTACAACTTAGGTTCTACAATTAGATAATGTCTAACTAACCAAATCTACCCTTAATCCTTATTTAAGCACTCTTAATTCTATCTTAAATCAATAACAACCAAACACTAGTTTATTTAGTACTAGTAATTGTACAATTATAAACCAAATTTATTTTCAAAATATACAAATGTTCCAACTCCAAAAACATGATTATAAGTTCTGGAAATTAAAGTAAAATTTTATAATTTTCTCTATTTACATTACTATTTTATGTATTATAAAATAATAAAATTAATCTAGTCGGTATAGGCTAGTTTTTAGCACATATTTTTAATGCAAACTCTTCATGAATTATTATGCATAACACCCATAAAAACTTCAATTAAAATTCTAAAATTAACCAAAATATAATATATAATTACTTTCTTAACATAAAAATTAGTCATTTTAATGATAAAAATACAAACTAGTTATATTAATCTAGTGTTTACACATGCTCAACACTATTACTCTTATGAATTTCTACCAATCTTAATTCTAAAATAAGTTATAATCTGAAAAATATGTAAAATTAAGTATAAATCAGAAAATAATTTATTTTAAAGTTATTTTACGAATATATTAAGAATTACAAGTTGGTGCTCACTACGGGTAAAAACTAGGTTGGTATCGGGTTTCCTAGTGTAGTATGCAAAGTATATATAACAAGTTGATAAAATCTTTATAGAACCTAAAGAGTATTGTTTAGGACATCTAAGGGGGTTCAAGGAGAAGAGTTTTGATCACTAACATATTTGGAAGAATATGTTAAAAGTGTCTCGAATCACAACTTCTTCGAAACAATTCCAAATTTGACTTCTCCTCCTTGTAGCTCCTTGTGATGCTTGTGTAGTTTGATTTAGGGGTTGTGGTGACTATGGAAGATGGTATGATGGTAGAGTAAGGAGATATGGGTGCAAAGGATATTTGGGTGCTGTGGTGGTGGTTTGGAGGCTGTGGAGGTGGTGGGGTGGTCTGAGAAGTAGTTATGCTGAATTTGAATTCAGCCTGGACACCTCTGATGGCAGGACTGTTTTGAGAAACCTAGAGTGAGTTTTGATGGAAGGTTTGTGAAGAGAAAGTGTGAGGAACAGGAAGATAAATAAGCATACTAAATTTAAGGGAAATATACTTACTGTGGAGGAAGATATGGCTGGATTGGTTGGGGTGTTGCTGAATTCGGATTCAGCCTGGGTAGGACAGGATATATGGAGGTTCGGAGGGAAAATGAGAAAGATTTTGGAGATGGTTTGTAAAGAGAAATTTTTAGGAAGAGGGTTAGAAAGAAATGTTCTTTAGGTGGTTTGTATGGGGGAGGTAAAGAGATGGGGGTTATGGCCTGTCTAATGGGGAGAGAAGAAGTTGGTGGTTACAAACTCCTAGTGGAGAGAGGAGTGGTGGTCCATGCAGGTCTCTTCGAGGTCGCAATTAGTACGATTCGTAGTGGTGCTCTGAATTGAGTGCTATTACGAGCTTGTTTCAGGATATAGGATATAGGCTATAGGCTATAGGCTGTGAATACTCAATCACATCTAGGAAACAATTCTTTTGATTCATTCAACTATTCTTACTTGATATTTGATCTTTAAACTGTTCTTTCCTTGAGTGTCTTACATCATGTGTCATATTAATTCTTTCTTTCGCTTTGTCTCAGGATGTCGCCTAAGACTAGATCGCAGCAGGAGAGAGCAGCTTCTGAGAGGTCTGTGACGTCCCGAGGGCCTGCACCAGTCACTTCTCCTGTGATTGGAGTGTCAGCTGCTTTCGGAGGTCCACCACCTACTCAGAGGACTGTGCCAGCTGTATCTGAGGGACTTCCATCTCCACCTTCCGTGTCAGCAGATATGACGCAGATGTTTACACTATTTAGTGAGATGCTGGAGGCACAGAGGGCTCAGTCTGAGGCACATCAGAGGCAGACCGACATCTTGCGGCAGGGCATCAGATGAGAGAGTATCATCGTCGTGCAGTTCAGGGAGAAGCTTCAGCTCTGAGGGCACAGGTGAGACCACCTGCAGTACAGCCGAGAGGACCGCTTCTGACCCAGCAGCAGCGTTATGTCCAGCATCAGCAGCAGGGAGGTACACGTCAGGGACGAGCGTTTGCTATGACTGTTGAGGAGGACGAGCCCACCGGAGATGTCATCGCAGGTTCTATTCTTCTTGTTTCCATTCTAACTTTAGCTTTGTTTGATAGTGGTGCTTCCCATAGTTTTGTATCTGTTTCTTTTGCTCTGAAGCATGGTTTGGTAGCTGAGTTTTTGCTTAGGACTTGCAAGATCATGACCGGGGGAGGCATTATCCTGGTTAATGATATTTGCAAGGATCGGAGAGTTACTCTGGGAGGCCGGGAGTTGAGTGCGTGTCTACTTGTAATGCCACTTCCGAGTTACGATATTGTACTCCGGATGGATTGGTTGAGTAGGCACCATGCTAGTATAGATTGTAGAGGAGGTAGAGTTTTGTTTGGTCCGCCAGGAGAGCCAGAGTTCGAGTTTGCTAGAGGAGCTGCAGAGCAGGGAGAATGCATTATTTGTGGAGCTATGGTGGGAGACAAGGAGTTGCCGCATCCGTTGATAGCAGAGTTCTTGGATGTATTTCTTGAGGAATTGCCAAGATTGTCGCCAGATCGAGATGTTAAATTCTCATAGACTTGGTGCCAGGTGCAGAACCAATTTTGCAACATGTCTATAGAGTAAACAACAATGAGCTGGTCGAGATAAAGAAGCAGGTGGACGAATTATAGGATAAGAGGTTTATCAGATCAAGTTCTTCACCGTGGGGAGCCCCGGTATTGTTTGTACCGAAGAAGGATGGATCGGTGCGCATGTGCATTGATTACAGGGCATTGAATAATCTTACTATCAAGAATAAATACTCTTTGCCATGGATTGATGATCTGTTCGATCAGTTGAGTGGTGCCAAGGTATTTTCTAAGATAGATTTGAGATCAGGCTACCACCAGGTAAAAGTGAAGCCGGAGGACATACCGAAGACTGCTTTTAGAACTCGGTATGGTCAGTACGAGTTTATGGTGATGCCGTTTGGGTTGACTAATGCATCATCGGTATTTATGAACTTGATGAACAAGGTGTTCCATCAGTACCTTGACAAGTTCGTGGTGGTGTTCATCGATGACTTTCTCATATACTCGAAGACACCGGAGGAGCACGAGGAGCATTTACGGATTGTGTTGGAGGTGCTGAGGAAGGAGAAGCTGTATGGGAAGTTGTCCAAGTGTGAGTTCTTCCTGGACAAGGTAGAATTCTTGGGGCATATTGTGACTGGTGATGGTATTTCAGTGGATCCGAAGAAGATCGCAGCAGTGGAGTCTTGGAAGACCCCAAGTTCGGTAGCAGAGATCAAGGGTTTCTTGGGATTGACATGCTACTACATGAAGTTTGTGCAAGATTTTTTGAGGATTGCCGAACCGATGACCAGACTCACCAGAAAGGATGTAGAGTTTGTTTGGACGGTGGTTTGCCAGGTTGCTTTTGAGGAGTTGAAGAAGAGGTTGACGTCTGCTCCTATTTTGATGTTGCCATCAGGGTCTGGAGGTTTCACTATTTATAGTGATGCATCGGAGAAAGGTTTGGGTTGTGTGTCACGACCCGCACCCGAAAATCGGGCATGAGCCGTGGGTACGTCCAGCCTACGCCGCAGAATCGGCGGTAGAACGCTGTAAAGGTCCGTTCTAGGTCAACCAACTATCTAGATAACTCACAGAAAAATCCGGCATGACCTCTCCAAAAGGAGGGCAAAACCACGCAATATATATATGTGAATAAAATCCTCTCCAACAGGAGGGCAACCACGCAATATATATATGACAATAATCTCAATCACAAAACTAGAGGAAGAATATAAGCACGATATGATATAAACAAGAAACAGAACCAAGAGAGCAAGGCAATCCAAAATAATACAGTCCAAGTCTAAAAGCTACAACATCTCACAGAAGCACAAAAGAATAAGTACAGTCATCCAAAATACAACCACTGGAAATAACCCAGGAAACCCACCTAGCTAACTAGGGTGCTATCGGCGTCTCCTCGGCGCACTCCTCCTCGGGGTCACAACAGTCGTCGATACCAGGCCCGTAGAACGTAGGGCAATAGTCCTCAGGATCCTCTGGAAAAAATATGCCCAGTCAGGACTGGAGCGAAGTACATAACTCTGAAAGCAACTCCAAATACATGGTAAGGTGTATATGACGAGCAATAGAAAAGTAATCAAGATGCACAGGAAATAAATATATGCTGGAGCACAATAAGTAGCTGCAATGTAAACTGAAGAACGATACAAGTAGTGGAAAAGTAACTGCAGGTGAGAAACATGAATACTAGCTAAGTGCCTTGAGCACAAGTTCGTTATATGATCGGCTTAGGTTGCACATGAAAGTCACTACGATAACTCCGTTATGCGTGAGTTGCATAACCGACATACACATGAATACTGTTTGGCTTTGATCATATAACCAACTCACTACTCCCCTCCCCCACTAATACCATTGGATCCAACCACAACACGCTACGTACATGATAATAGCTCGCGCACACGAAGGCGAGAGCACAAGAAGCACATGATAGCACATGATAATCAATACCCGAAGCACATGATGAAATACACGTGATAGAGTACCCGCTGAACACGGTAAGGGGGATAGCACCTCATGACGGGATCCACTAGTACCAGCTCGTGTAATAAAGTGTCAGAATCAAGTATTACAGTTCTAGAACATGTGATATAAACGCTATCATGAAATGGAAACTATCAGAGGTAGGTACTCGCCTGATGTCCTGAGCAACTGATGAGGATCGAGGTCCGGACCGGTGTCGCAGGGACCTAATGCGAAAAACAAGGATTAAACAGGGTTCTAAGCATTTAAACTGATATAAAATAATTAAAAACAGGCTTCTAGGGCTATTCTAGGTCGAACGGGTCAAACCGGTGAAAATCGGGTCAAAAAGTCAACCCGGGGTCCAAAAAGTCAACTCTAGGTCAAAACTAGGTCAAACATTGACTTTTACGATCAACGGGGACAATTATGGTCAAAGCTAGGTCAAACTAGGGTGCCCCTGAAATTCTAGGTCAAACCGAGCTCATTAAGCTACTAAACTCACAAACTCGCCTAATCGAGATACCGGGATACCCTCGGTATCCGATACCTCGCCCTAGGCCACGCACCCCGCCTAAACCCGCTAAAACCTATGCTAGCACGCGTAATTATATATATATAAACATACAAAAATCACTCCAAAGCATTTCCTAGGCTAATGCTCAAATACCCCGCTCGAAACTCAATACCTTGAATATCTCAAGGTATCGAGATACCTCGGTATCTCAAGGTATTGAAGTTTCGCCCTAAGGCCCTCTAACTAGCTATCTAGCTACTAATTATATACCTAGTTATTAATCTAGGCTAGGTAATATAGATATCTACTATATTTATATATATCTAAGTATGTATATACCTATGCATATAGATATCCACACACATTTACCCGATTACCCATTATCTTACCTATACACCTATATATGTATAACTTAGGCATATAGATATTTATATCTCTTAGATAGGTATATCTAAGAATCTAGTTATCTACCTATCTAGTATCTATCTATCTATCTATCTATCTAATTATCCATAACTTATCTTACCTATTTATCCAACTACCTATCTATCAATCTTATTCATTATCTAATATCTATCTAGTTATTTATCTAACTATCTAGATATATATATACACCCTATCAATCTATCTCCCTACTACCTCACTGCATGCTGCCCTTGCTTCCTGGCATTGCTGCTGCTGCTAGCTACATGTGCTACTGCTGCTGCTCCTTCTGGAGCTGCTGCTGCTCCTTCTGGAGCTGCTGCTGCTGCTCTCCTAGCAGCAGCTAGCTGCTGCTGTTGCAGCTGAACTGCTACTGCTGCAGTTCAGTTTTACCCCCCCCCCCCCCAACTCACATACACACACACACACATCCATATATATATCACTATCTATATATATATATACATACATATATATCTATATATCTATAACTAGATATCTATATATATATACACTCATCTACACACTCTAACACACACACTAACACACTCACACACTAACAACACACACACACATAAATATATATACATATCTACATATATATATACACTCAAAATATATATATACACACACTCTAAACTATATATATATATATCTACACACACTCTCAACTATATATATATACATACACCTATATATATATATATACACATACACACACACACAAGCACACTTACACAAACAACACGCCCCTCGCACGCCCAACGACCCCGACACTCACCAACACCCTAAAATATATAAAATATAGCCCAAAAACTCTAGCACACACTCCCCGATACTAACCCAACGCGCGCACAAAGCCGAAACGAGGAAACCAAGTCGAAATGGCTGTTCGGTCATTTCGACGAACACGTGGTGCGCGGCTCGGAAAACCTCCTGAAACGCACACCAAACGAACTCAGAATCGGCCCAAAATTTACCCACGTGCTCTACACGATGTCTAGATCCTAGAAAATGCGCTCCCACGTCGATTCTAGGCCCGTGGCGGAAACGCACACGCACTTAGAATCGGCGACGACGAAAAGCCCCAATTTCGCCCGAAACGCCCGTTTCTCCGCGACACGGCTTCCCGTGTCCGAACGGAGACACGCACTCACCCTCTAGACACCCGACAACGTCTACCTAGGTCCATCTAATCCTAGGGCATCACCCAAAATTGGGCCAAATTCGGATTCCACCCGAATTCGACACAAAACCTAATGTCAAAGTCTCTAAACTCACCCAAACTAGTTCCAACTTTCTCCTACGGGTAGGGTTAGGGTCTAGGAGGGTTCTACAACACTAATTACACTACACAAAAATAATTAGGAAGGGAAAAGTTAGGTTTTACCTCTTGGGAGTTGGAATCCCAAGGCCAAAGTCTCAAATTCCCTCCAAATCAACTCCCTCAAGCTCCAAGCTTCCAAATCTATCTCCCACACTAGATCTAGGCTCCTCACACCTAGGTTGGGGAAAATGCAAGGTGAGGGTTAGCTTAAAGAAGAAGAAATGGAAGAAAGAAAGAAGAAAGATGGAGAAAAGCTTACTTTGGAGAAGAAGGAGAAGAAAGAAGAAGTGGAGAAGAAGAAGGAATGAAGAAGAAGAAGTAAATGAAGAGAGGGGGGCTGCTGTGGCTGTTCTCACGGGTGGGGGTGGTAGGTAGGGCCGGCCAATGCTAAATAAAGGGTTCACACAAGTCACCAAATTCCCAAAATGCCCCTATTGACTCGGTTTTGGGTTTCGGGTTCCAAATGCGCTCAAACTAGTTCCAAATCTCTCCAACTAACCTCCTAAAAATAAAATAATAATTCTAAGCCCCAAAATAATTCTCACCAGGGTGTGGGCTGGGTCGGACATGGGTCCACTAGGGTCTGACATGGGTCCAGGCTAGCCAAAACCCTAAAACAATCAAAATAAAAATGAGACAAGCACTAATTAATTATAAATATAAATAATTAAATACAATACACTATTTATCAAATAAAAAAAAATATACCCTATTTTCTAGAATTGGGTAGTGACATTATGTTCTTCAGCAGAATGGAAAAGTGATTGCCTATGCATCCAGGCAATTACGTCCTTATGAGAAGAACTACCCTACGCATGATTTGGAGTTGGCATCAGTCATCTTCGCCCTGAAGTTTTGGAAATACTATTTATACGGAGAGCGTGTGGAGATCTTCACAGACCATAAGAGCTTGAAGTACATTTTCACGCATAAGGAGCTGAACATGAGGAAGCATCGGTGGCTAGAACTGATGAAAGATTTTGACATATCTTTGCAGTATCATCTTGGGAAGGTTAATGTAGTTGCCGATGCTTTGAGCAGGTATCCGGTAATTATGTTCTTGACGCAGGATCGAAATTTTTTGGAAGACTTGGAGAGCTTGGGAATTTAGGTGATACTTCCTGGTTTTACTATGCAGATATGGGGATTGCAGATACATTCAGAGTTGATGGACAGGATCAAAGCAGCCCAGTATGAGGATGTATCTCTGAGGAGCATCAGAGCTCAGGTGAGAGCAGGATTGGAGGATGATTTCACCATTGCTGAGGATGGATCTTTGTGGCATGGTGTTAGATTATGTGTACCTAGTGGAGAGCTGCGTGAGAAGGTATTGCAGGAAGTGCATCGCTCTCAGTATTTCATACATCCAAGTGCCAATAAGATGTATCGGGATATGCGAGAGAGTGTGTGGTGGTATGGCATGAAGAGAAAAGTGGCACAGTTTGTATCCAGATGCTTAGTGTGCCAGCAGGTGAAAGCCGAGAGGCAGAGGCCAGGAGGTTTACTTCAGCCATTACCCATTCCAGAGTGGAAGGAAGCACATTATAATGGATTTTGTGTCCGGACTTCCACGATCTACAAGAGAGAAAGACGCGATTTGGGTCTTCGTTGATAGGTTGACCAAGTCGGCCCACTTTTTGCCTTTCAACGTGGGTTTGTCTATGGAGAGGATGACAGAGATATATGTGAGACAGATCATCAGGATACATGGAGTTTCCATTAGCATAGTCTCAGATCGGGATGGTCGTTTCACTTCTCATTTCTGGAGGAGTTTGCAGGCTAGTTTGGGCACTCAGCTCAAGTTCAGTACTGTATATCATCCCCAGACAGATGGACAGTCAGAGAGGACTATTCAGACTCTCGAGGATATATTGCGCACTTGTGTACTAGATCTCGGGGGTTCTTGGGAGGACCATCTCCATTTTGTAGAGTTTGCTTACAACAACAACTACCAGGCTAGTATAGAGATGTCACTATTTGAAGCTCTGTACGGTCGGAGATATCGTACTCCCTTGTCATAGAACGATGTTGGAGAGAGAGTTTTGCTTGGGCCAGAGATGGTTGTGGATGCAGCGGAGAAGGTTCAGCTGATCAGAGATAAATTTCGAGTGGCGCAGGACAGACAGCGGCATTGGGCCGATAGCCACCGGAGACCTTTAGAGTTTGAGGTATAGTTTTAGATTTTGTTTTGTGCTTGTATTGGTTGTTTATTATAGATTAAGTTCTTAAGGTTGTATTTTGTTCTAGGTGGGTGGTTTGGTGTTTCTAAGGATTTCTCCGACACGAGGCACGATTAGATTCGGTGGAGATGGGAAGCTTAGTCTGCAATTCATTGGACCTTTCACTATTTTAGAGAGGGTTGGTGTAGTTTCTTATAGACTAGACTTGCCACCTGCATTGGAGGGAGTGCACAACGTGTTTCACGTGTCGCAGTTGAGACGGTACGTGGCAGATCCTAGTCACGTATTGGATCACTCGGAGATAGAAGTGGGCCCTACTCTCAGCTATCCAGAGCAGCCAGTTGAGATTCTGGATCGGAGAGAGAAGGTGCTGAGGAACCAGACTATTCCTTTGGTACGCGTCGCATGGAGGCATCACTCTCCGACGGAGTCTATCTGGGAGAGAGAGGATGAAATGCGAGAGTGTTATCCATATTTGTTTGTGCCTTGAGGTATGTTCTTTCCTAGTTCTGTTCTATTCTTTTGTTATATTCTGTTATTTTCTGGGGGTAGTTTTCGTCTTTGAATTTTGAGACAAAATTATTTTAAGGAGGGTAGACTTGTCACTACCACATTTTCTAGGAAAGGATATTTTAGTCATTTCATATTTAATTAAATATTATGGATGATAAATAATTATTTATTATATTATTTAATTATTGTTAGATGTTAGTTTATTATTTTGGACTTGTGTTATTGGACCTAACTAGTTTAGTTTAGACTCATGGACCAACATGTATTAATTGTTAGGATTGAGCCCAACTAGAAAGCCCATTGATTAGGAGGATGATTAATTTAATTAAACCATTAGACTAGAACCTTTTCTCCTTAATTATTTCTTCATGAGAGGCCCCAAGGGGTATAATGGACATTATATAGTGAATTGGAGAGGGGGTCAAGTGGCCTGCCTACTTTAAGAGGGAGGAAAAGTTTCTCTCTCCTCTTTTCATTTGAAATCTAGATCTAGAATTTTTTTCAACCAAATTTCTTCATTCTCACATCATTTTCCTACCAAATTTCACCCCAATTTCTTTTCAAATAACTATTGGAGGCTAGTGGAGCAAAGATCTAGAAAGAGGAAGCAAGGATCTACAAAAAGAAGCAAGGATCTACAAGTTGGAGGCAAATTTCATCACATTTGGAGGTTGTATTGGAACATCTTCCAATAGGTATAATTTAGTTTTTCTCCTTCATTTATGTTCTAAATCTGATATTTAACCATGAGAAATCAACCCATATGCATAGTCTACCCATAGAATTTGGTTTTGAGTTCATAGGAGTCCTATTGAGAAAGTCATGGTACTTTTTGTATCAATTTTACGGGAATTCCGAGATTGACACTTGTTGTGTTTGTCAATTGGTCCTATAGATCAATTTGACATGTGTTTGTGTGTTTATGGCTAGTGTCGTGTCAACAATTGGGTACGTGCAGGTCGTATCCCAATAATTAGGTGATATGTGTTAATTTGGGGGTTTTTTCTCCGACACGGGACTTTGTGCATGTCATATTTTGACACAGACACGTAGTTATGTGTATAACTTTTCGTATTGTTCATAAATAATATATTATACTTGCTCGTGTCCTTTGGGGTACGATTGATTGTGTGGTGGACTCGTGTCGCAAGCGTATCATAGATATAGTGTGATACGGGTATGATGCAGTCAACGTGTTTATTGTGTTGTATTTCTAGATCTAATTCCTATTGTTCTTAGTCATTTATAATAAATGTATTTATATGTATGTATGTATATATATTGTTATGTATATATATACTTATATGTGTTAGGGTATCATATATCTATATACCTATGTGTTATATATATATATATACGTAGCTATACTTCTACATATGTAATAGCTATTAAATAAGTAGTGTATATATATAAGTTATGTGTGTATATATATATATATATATATATATATATATATATATATATATATATATATATATATATGAGATGAGATGATGTATACATATAGTATAACATACACACATAGTTATAGATATAGTATCATATATATATATATATATATATATATATATATATATATATATATATGAACATGTATATATATAAATAGATATAATTGGTATATATTAGTGTATATAGATGTGTGTGCTATTGTATAAGAGGGGGGGCTCAACGCTTTAGCGACAGCAGCAGCTACGGCAACAGCAGCAGCAGCATTTGCGACAACAGCAGTAGCAGCAACATTAGCGATAGCAGCAGCTACAGCAACAGCAGCAGCAGCATTAGCAACAGCAACAGCAGCAGAAATAATGACGACAATAGTAACAGCACCAGCAGTATTAGCAACAGCAGCAGCAGCATTAGCGACGGCAGCAGCAGCAAAACAGTGACAACAACAGCAGCAATAGTGACAGCAGCAACAAATGCAAGCTAGGGAGCAACAGCGTGTATCGGTGATGGCTAACAAGTTATAAGTTAGCTAGTTGGGTTAGTAGTATATACATTGTTAGTATAATAGTTAGTTATGGGTTATAGTTGGTATTAATACATATATCTATGTATGGTAAGGTATTAGTACATATATCTATGTATGATAAGGTATTAGTTAGATTCTTAAACTATATATATTATAAGTATTGTATTGTATTGTATTAGTATGTTATATTTAGTAGCTAATTGATTACCATATATTTAAGTTGGGTATTAGCTACAAATGAGGATTTGACAATTACCTTGAGATACCAAGGTAAGTGCCAAGGTATTGAGGATACCCAAGGTATTGGGTTTGGGTATCAAGTTGGGGGTTTAGTAGTGCGATACTGCGTTGGTTCAAAACCAAGGTATCCACATAGCTTTTGTAATTAGAATTTTTATATTTAATATTGTTGATATGTATATATGATATTTTATACCTATTGTTTGCGTATCTTACGATACAGTATCTTAGTATCCTAGATTTAGCTTGTTTGACCTACTTTCATAGTTTATGAACCCAACATCATAGATATAGACTCATGCAACCTAGAAATAGTTAGTTTGACCAAGTTTGACCAGTTTGACTTAGAGTTGACCTAGTTTGACTATTTTGACTTAGAAATGGCTCTTTGACCTAGAAGTTGACTAATTTAACTTATTTTTATTCCAAAACTTTATATTGATATTGTATTCTCTATCTAGGTCTTTGAGGCACCGTATCAGACATCTGTGAGACTATTCACCCAGATTCAGGCGAGTATATTCTCTGATAGTTTTTTACTTATGATATCCTTTATATTCATTGTATCTAGTGTAGATATCCATGTTTCTTTGACACGATGGTTACACGGATTGGTATATCCGGATCTCGTCATGAGATATTATTCCTTGGTATATGGTGTATCTTGTGCAAGCCTTGTTTTATTGATTATCTTGTATATGTACAGACACTGATTCTCGGGAAGGGTCGTTATCTTCTTGGAGAATCCCGTGCCATAGCGTACCATGGTTGGATCCACTATACCAGTCGGGGTTGGGGAGTATGTAGTATAGATATGTGATCATACCCATCTTGTATCTTGTTCTTGTATAGTGTTAATCATACACCGCATGTATGATTAGCCATGCCATAATCTTGTATCAAGTTTCCAAGCCGATCACATGTTAAAGCTAGTACTCACTCACTTAGTCATTTAGTATTCTTGTTCATTGTCATATTGTTCATTCTTGTATTTATTTACAATATTTCCTTTATTGTATATCTCTTGTATCTATTGTGCATCTTGTATATTCACATCTATTTACTGCTACATAGTTTTTATCATTGATTAGAACTGCTGTTAGAGATGTACCCTGCTCCTTTCCTGACTGGATATTTTTTTTCAGATGACACCGAGGAATGGTACCCTACACATTACGGGCCTCAGGATATTGTGGGCTTAGAGTCAGAGACCCTGACTCAGGAGGGACTTATCCCGACAAAGACAGAAGATCCGGGACTTGTAGCTTCTTAGTGTTCTCTTGTACTGGATTTGTCTCCAGCTTATTGTTTAGTATTTCTTCGTACTCATTGATATTATTATTTTAGACTCATGAGTTGTATGTGACTATTCTATTCTTTATCATATTCGTGCTCATTTCTATCTTAGATCTGTGATTGAGTATATTGATATTGTTGGTGGCTCATTATACTGTTAGATAGATTACCCAAATAGCGTTCTACCGCCGATTCTGTAGCATAGGCTGGGCGTTGTTCCCAACTTGTACCCTTACACCGGATGCGGGTCGTAACAGAGAAAAAGGTAGAGGATTTTGGTTATGAGAGGGGGGTTAAGGGATTGTGGTTACAAATGATTATAGACTGAATTATTCTTCTAAAAATAGGTTTTGGTGTATGGTTTTGGTGTTTGGTGTTTTGTGAGTTTAGAGAGGATGTTTGGTGTTCTACTTGACCACTTAGTTAGGTTTTAAGGTTGGTTTTGAGGGTTGGCTCTAGGTTGAGTCAAAATAAGCTCACAAAGTATAAATAGTACCATGCACCATGCATGGTCCATACTAGATCCAAGCTAGCAAGTTGCTAGGCTTGTGTGGAACCACAAATATACACAAAATAATAAAAATTAATTTGGTTGGCACTAAATAATTAAGAAATTTTATATAAATATAAATATTAATAATAATTCAACTTTAAATATTTATATTAAAAAAATTTAATGAGTTACAAAACTTTTCTCCTTGAAAAATTGTCCTCAAGATTTCCAAAGGTAAGGTACAAAAATCATACCTAAAAAAGGTAAGGATATTCTTCTCATCTTATCCCCTCTCTCCCAAGTCGACTCTCCCGGAGAGTGATGCCTCCATGCAACTCAGACCAAGGGTATAACAGTATTTCTCAACCTCTTCTCCCTTCGATCCAGTATCTCCACGGGCTACTCCGAGTAGGTGAGACTAGATCCAACTTCCAACTCTTAGTGATCCAAGATGTGACTGGGGTCTGGAATGTACCTCCTTAGCTGAGAAACATGAAAGATGTTGTGGACGCGATCCAAGTTTGGTGGCAATGCAACTCTGTAAGCCACCTCTCTATCTCTTCTAAGTATAGTGAAGGGTCCAATATATCTAGGACTCAGCTTCCCCCCTCGACCAAATCTGATCGTCCCTCGAGTAGAAGATATTTTTATAAATATCTTATCGCCATCAGTGAACTCCAAGGGTCTTCGACAGCTATCGGCCCAATATTTCTGCTTGTCTTGGGCAACCCTGAGTCTGTCTCTGATCATCTTGACCTTGTCTGCTGCCTTTATGATCATCTCTGGTCCAAGCATGACTCTCACTCCAACATCATCCCAAGAGAGCGGTGTCCTGCATCGTCATCCATAAAGTGCTTCGAACGGTGTCATCCAAATGCTAGCTTGGTAGCTGTTGTTGTATGAGAACTCTACCAAGTGCAAATGATCCTCCTATGATCCGTCGAAATCCAATGCGCAAGTCCGCAGCACATCCTCCAAAGTCTGTATCATCCTTTCAGACTACCCATCTGTCTGAGGATGGTATGCAATATTGAACTTTAACTGAGTACCAAGTCCTCCATGCAGGCTCTTCCAAAAGTGCAAAGTGAATCGATTGTCTCTGTCAGACATTATGCTTACTGAAACTCCATGAATTTGTACTATTTGTCTTATATACAGTTCCGCCAACTTCTCAGTGGAAAGTCCTACTTTGAAGGAAATAAAATGATCTGGTTTGGTCAGTCTATCGACTATGACCCAAATGACATTCTTCCCTCCTTTGGAACGAGAAAGTCCCGAGACGAAGTCCATTGTGATGTGTTCCCATTTCCACTCCGAAATGGGTAAAGGCTGTAGCAATCCAGCTGGTCTCTGTCTCTCTGCCTTCACTTGTTGGCAGATAAGGCACTGAGAAATAAATCTGGCAACGTCCCTCTTTATGTCAGACCCCCAGATATGTTCCCGCATATCCTTGTACATCTTATTAGCACCGGGATGTATGGAATACTACGACTGGTGAGCTTCCTGTATAATCTCCTCTCTCAAACTGCCTTCTGGTACACACAGTCTGGTGCCATGCCTCAACGATCTATCATCAGCTATACTAAAATTATCTAGAAGTCCTGCATCTATCTGTGCTCTTAGTTGACGACGCCTAGTATCAAGGAACTGAGTCTCCTTGATCTTCTCCATTAGACTGGACTGGATCTTCATGCTCATAATCTGCATTTCTGCTCCAAGTAGAATAATCTCCATACCGAGCTTCTCTAAGTCCTCATGTAGATATATGTCCCTAGTCAGATACATAGCTAATGGGTATCTGCTAAGTGCATCCACAATAACATTGGCCTTTCTAGGGTGATACTGGAGGTAAATGTCAAAATCCTTCATCAACTCCAACCATCTCCGTTGCCTCATATCCAGCTTCTTCTGGGTAAACACATACTTCATGCTCTTGTGGTCTGTAAAGATTTCCACACGCTCTCCGTATAAATAGTATTTCCACAACTTCAGAGCGAATATTACTGCTGATAGCTCTAAGTCGTAGGAAGGGTAGTTCTTCTCATGAGTTCGTAATTGCCTAGATGCATAAGCAATTACTTTTCCATTCCGCTGTAGAACGCATCACAACCCCTTCCCTGAAGCATCACTGTAGATAAAAAATCCTCCGCTACCCGAAGGTAATGCCAACACTGGTGCGGTCATTAATGTTTTCTTCAGCTCCTCAAATACTGCCTGGAACTTCTTTGTCCAGATGTAGTCCTCATTTTTCCTTGTCAGCTTGGTCATAGGCTCAGCCACTTTTGCAAAGTCATTCACGAACTTTCGTTAGTAGCTAGCTAAGCCCAGAAAACTCCTGATCGCTGCAACTGATTTTGGAGTGGTCCACGTCTCGACTGCTGCAATTTTCTTTGGATCTACTGCAATATCCTCTCTTGTGACCACATAACCAAGAAACTCCACTTGGTCTAAGAAGAACTTGCACTTGGATAGCTTGCCGTACAACTTCTCCTTCCTTTGAATCCTCAGTACTATTCGTAAGTGCTCAACATGTTCCTCAGGAGTCTTTGAATAAATAAGTATGTCGTCAATGAATAATACGATAAACTTATCCAGATACTCATGGAAAATCTTGTTCATAAGGTTCATGAAGATGGCAGGTGCATTTGTGAGTCTGAAAGGCATAACTAGGAACTCATACTGCCCGTATCTGGTATTGAATGCACTCTTCGGAATGTATTCATCCCTCACCTTCACCTGATGATATTCTGATCTCAGATCTATCTATGAGAACACCTTTGCCCTGCTCAACCGATCGAATAAATTGTCTGTTTGAGGCAAAGGATATATATTCTTGACAGTAACATTATTCGAGGCCCTATAGTCGATGCACATTCGATCTGTGCCATCTTTTTTTTGGTACAAAAAGAACTGGCGCTCCCCATGGCGACGCTCTGGATCTGATGAAGCCCTTACTCAGCAACTTGTCGATCTGATCCTTTATCTCCTTGGATTCTTTGGAATTCACTTTATAGCAACTCTGAGATATCGGTTTTGATCCCGAAATTAGATTTATAGAGAACTCCACATCTCTGTTAGGCAGAAGACCTGGAAGATCTTCTGGAAAGATATCCATGAATTCTGTGATGATATGATAGGGAGGTACTTGCTCTTTAACTGTAGCAACAAAGTTGGTCTCGCCTATAATCTCTGGCATAGATCGTCTCACTCTAAACTCCTTCTTACCTGGGGAACTGAACAATATACTGCCCCCAAAACAATCTATGACTGCATGTGAGTCACTAAGCCAGTCCATTCCCAATACAACATCGTACCCGGGAATAGGCATTACAAAAAATTATGGCCTAAACCCTCTTCCAGCTATAATGATAGGGCAGCTATACATATCACTAATGGATACTGCTCCCCCTCCAGTCATGACTCTACCAATTCCCTTAGTGGGTCTAGTGATAAGATTATGTCTATGTACAAACTCAAGCGATAAAAAACTATGTGAAGAGTCGGAATCAAATAATGCAGTAGCTGGATAAGAATGTAGTAAAATAAGACCTGTGATGACGTCAGCTACTAGATCCTACTCTGGCTCCGATACTATCTCCGGTACTGGCTCTGGTGCATCAATAGCCATAGCATAGGCTCTCCTTTGAGCTGCTCTCAGCTGCTGCTGCTTCCCTAACCTCTGCTGCTGAGTCGGGAGCGGTGCTCTAGGTTGAGGTGCAGCATGTCATGGTTCTCCTCCTCTTCTGGGGTAGGCTGATGGACATTCCCGGAGCTGATGTGCAGAAGATCCATAGGCAAGACATTGCCTGAGTTTCTTTCGACAGATGTCCACTGCATGTCCTAGCCTCTTACAAAATGCACAAATTATGGGAGCCTGTCTCTGCTGCTGTGGTGCTGGAGCTCTGGTCGGTAGACGGTACTGCTGCTGCTGGGGTGCAGGTGGGAGAATAAGCTGCTGCTGCTGATCTATAGGTGGTCTAGACTGGAGTACAGGGCGCTTGGCAGGACTCTCATAGTGGCTGGTGCTAACATACGGTCTCTTGTTACAGGCCATCAGACGAGCCTCTAAACTCCGTGCTAACTCCAGGCTCTGATAGTAGTTCGTAGCTCTACTGGCCGTCAGTAGGACGATAATATCTGGAGCAAGCCCGTAGCGGAACCAATTCGACATCTTCTCAGGGTCTGCAACTAACCTGGGGGCAAAACGACTAAGATGGCTGAACTCTGCAGCGTACTCCTTAACTGAGCGGTTCCCTTGTTCTTGGTTCTGGATCTAACATCCCAGTGCCTCCCTGGCCGTAGCAGAGAGGAACTTCCTCTTGAATAGAGTCTTGAACTGCTCCCAGGTGACTTCCCCCGTAGGAAAAGATGGTTCATTCTTAAACCAGGTAGCAACTAGGTCTGTCATCAAAAACCCTACTACCTCGACTTTGAGGTCGTTGGGCAGTCTATCTCCGTTGATCTTCCTCTCCACAGCATATAACTAGTCGTCGGCATAGATGCTGCCTTCGGTTCCTGCAAACTCTTTCGGTCCTAGATTTATAAAGTCTTGTACGGTCCTGACTCGGGGCTGAGGCTCTCTAGGTGGTGGTGGGGTAGCTGTACGCTCTAGGCTTTGTCTGAGCAGGGCAGTCTGCTCCGGGTGGGTCGCTGTCACGACTCGCACCCGGTACAGGGGCACGAGAGCGTGAGTACATCCAGCCTACGCCGTAGCATTGGCGGTAGAACGCTGTCTAGGTCTTGATACTATCTAATCAATCTCACATGGATATCCAACTCCATGAGGAGACACGAATAATCACAAAATAATATGAACAATATACTCAATCACATAACTACATCACGATGAGATCTCGAAGCGATAAGATAGAATGCAACACAAGTCTAAATAGAATAATCTAACTCAATAATATAATCCAAGTCTCAAATAAGATTTGCCGGAGACAAATCCGGTACCAAAATAGACAACTAAGAAACTAACTAGATAACTAGTAATTCCGGCTAAATCTTTCGGAATCACAACTGAACTACCAAGTCCAAGACTGCAGCTACTCACCCTGTGGTCCATAAATGTCGGACACCAATTCCTCTAAGGCATAGTCTGAAGAAATATTTTTCAGTCAGGAAGGAGCAAAGTACATCTCAAATAATATTTCCATTTAATTGATAAGGGCTATAAAATAATAAACAGATAATGCTATATACTGAGAGAAGACAGTGAATAAATGCAATAGCAAAATAAAGAGACAGGCAATGTAAAGAGACAGGCAATATAGACAATATGAAACAGTCAATGCATATATGAAACGAAGAGAACGAGATACAATGTCATATACGGGTGATGTAGTATATGATCTAAAATAGAGAACTGTAACTATTCTAAGTGTTTGGAATATAAGTCTATCATGTTATCGGCTTGGGACAAGATCAGGCTGGCTATATATGATTATCTATGATTCATGTAAGGTCAGGCTAACCATTTGGTTAGCTATGATGCATGTAGAGGTCAGGCTAATCATATGTAACAGCTATGAGGCATGTAATGGTCAGGACGCACCCGACGTGAGATGTGGGGTGAGCTATGATGCATGTAGAGTTGGGTATGATCACATAATCTACTAAAATTTCCCCCGCCCCCAACTAGTACAGTGGATCCAATCACGACACGTCACGATACACGAGCAATATCCAATATATCATGTACAGGGTCTAAATATTAATATCGTGTACAATGTCAATACGATAATCAATATAACATCTCGTGATTGCAGATCCAATCTATATACTAGTCCGTGTAGCACAGTGTCAAAAATCAGATGTAACATTTCCAGATACTAGAATTATAGATTTTATCAAATAATTTAAAAAATTATCAGAGAATGTACTCGCCTAGGGTCCTTAGCTGGTAATACCAATGTCCTGTTCCAGTGTATCATCTGGATGATCCAACAGTCCTATAGACATAATAAAATAATACAACATTTGCATCAGATGCTACACTACACACAATTAAAAATACATCGAACTCAGGGGCTATGCCAGGTATGGCACTAGTCAACTAGGGTCAAGTGCGTCAAGTTGCACGGGCGTCGCGTCTGTGTTTGCTGTGCAAAACAGACGGTCAAAATGATACGGGGTTGGCCAGTACGTCAGTGTATAGGTGGCAGTCCACTAACATTTCACAGGGTCACAAGGTCATGTGTAAAGACAGGGTATCCGTATTTACACTCGGGTCATCTAGTAGAGATACATATATATAAATATACATTTATACTCAGAATATATATACCAATTAAATACGTATATAATATATATAAGTGTATATCAGTAATTTTGTACCAAATACGTATAAGTGTATATACATTAACTAGAATTATATAACATATATACATACGTTTAAAAATATACATACAACCAATATTTATACGTATACGAGGAATTATATATATACTGAATATATATATGTTTATATATATATATATATATATATATATATATATATATATATATATATATATATATACCAAAATAATACATTTACCATATACGTATATATGTACATATATATATACCAAATTACAATTACTAACATATACTATATACTTGTATATATATGTATATATATATATACATCAATACATACATACTAGAATATAAATATACCAATACGTATATAAGTACATATATACCAATATAATTATATATATGCTACGTATATATATATACACCAAAATACGTACATATACCCAAATACATTTTTAATACACATATACTATACGAAATTATATCAATACATACATGCATATATGAATATATATATACGTAAATTATATACTAATACATGGTATATTATACTAATGAAAGAGGAAAGAAGGAGAGGAGAGGGACTCACGGTGGTTGGCCGGAGTCGGGGTGGCGCTGCTCGGAGAAGAGGAGGGGGAGCTGGTGGTGACGGTACGTGGTGTAGGGTGGTGGTGATAGTCGGGTTGACCGCCGGGGAAGGAGCTCGAGATGGGGGAGGAGATGAACGGAGTAGGGGAAGATGCAGTGGCCGAGGTGCTCGGGCTCGAACGGTGGCCGGAATTGGGTCGTGTGGGGTGGAGTAGCAGCTCTGCGAGGAGCGGGGTCGACTGATCGGAGCTGAGGACAGCGCCGGAGGAATGCGGGCCGAAAAAGAAGAGATGGGGTAGTTCAGGTTCTTTTGAGGGTAGCTCGGCCGAGGTGTCGTGACCGGAGCGGGCTCGACGCGTGTTGCCGGCTGAAGGAGGGTGGAGCTGAGGATGGAGGGACTTCGCCGGGGTCGGGGAGTTGAGCAGGGTGCTGGTGACGGAATAGGTCGGAGGAGATGGAGGGAGGCCGGGGAGTTGTAGCAGGCCGGGGAAGAAGTCGGGCTGCGGGGTGGCTCGCCAGGGAAGGAGCAGTGAGCGGTCGGAACAGGAGGAGCCGGGGTCGACAGGCTGGCCGGGCCGGAGGGGACTCGGGATGAGCTGGCCGGGGAGTTGAACAGTGGGCTGTGGTGTGGAGATTTCCCCCCTTTTTCCAAATTTTAAAAAAACAGAGGAGAAGGAGAAGAAAGGAAGAAGAAGAAAGAAAAAATGAAAAAAAGAAGGAGGAGGTTACGATTGAGTGAGGGGGAGGATGATGGGGGCTTCCCTAGGTTTGGGGATTAGGTCTAGGTTGGGAAGAGTGCCTTGAGGGGACATTAAATAGGATGGTGAGTGGGAAATGAGTGGTGTAGATGCACCCATTGAATGAATGGCGATGATTTGACATGGAGGAATTTTTTCATGTGGGGATGAGGGTTGGGTTGACTAGTCAATATTAGGGCTTCTCCATTGGTTTGAACCAATGGAGTATTGACACCTAATGCAATAATTGCAAATTAGCCCCCTTAAATTTGGGTATTTGCACAGACATATGAAATAATAAAAAATTGGTGGGCGATTCGGTGTTTGGCATTTTGTAGGGTGAGGGGGTATTGTGTGTTTGGTATGGGCTTAATTAGTGGGGTATTTGGATTTAGTCGGGATTAAACGGGATCAGCCAAAATGGTATCCCCAATTTAATTAGAAATAAATGGAAGTTGTGTTCTAAAGTACATGGGGCCAAAATTAGGTTGGGTCACAAATATCATTAGTGAAGAAGACTCAGAATAGAATATTATCCTAATTTGGGTTGCACAAAAAATGGGTCAAGATTGCCTCAAATTTTGATTGGAACGCACAACGATACAAAGTCGAATTTTATTTAGTAATTAAATAAACGTCCGCGACGAATATTGTGCGGCTAAAATGAAGCACAAGAGAGCATAATTTTGAGTTACAAAAAGGTCAGAATGGAAGGCGGACATGTCTAGGGCAAGGTTGTGAAATTTGTTGGAAGATAAAAGATAGGGTAGCGCTCTAAATAATCGAAGCAACGGTAAGACGCAACAATTAAATAAAATTACGGTAATAATTACAACCTCAATTAATTAAGTTCTAAATAATACAAATTAATTCCATAACCCTACAATTCGGTCAGGTGTTCATCTAGTGGGCTTCTTGGTCAAGTCTACCAGCTCAACCATCAATGAACACTGTATATATATAATATTATAAATACATATCTCATGCAATTATTTAAATTAAATACACACAATTTTAATAATTTGCAAAAAGTAAAAAATACTCCTGTTTTTGAACGTGGTAGTGACAAGTCTACCCTCCTTAAAAGAATTTCATCTTCAAAATTTAAGATCCTCAATATTAGTATTTACTCGTTATATTACCTTCCATCAAAATTTAAAACCCACATAATCAATCCACATTGTCATTTCACAATTTTTAAAATTCTGAAATTGTTGGATTTCTGAAAATCCTCAAATTTGATCATCGAATTCCATTCGTATCATAATC
The DNA here is from genome assembly GCA_036927795.1 of Iris macrosiphon. NCBI lineage: Eukaryota > Viridiplantae > Streptophyta > Magnoliopsida > Asparagales > Iridaceae > Iris > Iris macrosiphon. The sequence continues at coordinate 150,358,050 of JAYESA010000004.1, forward strand.
TCCTCAGAATCTGATGTTAGTAATTAAAACCCAAAATTTGATGTCTAATCCTCTAATTTAATCCAAACAATGCACATTTTTATAAATTAAGAAATTCTATCTAAAAATACTAATCTATGAATCCAATAAAATTTAAAAAATCTCGTCCAAAAAGTTTGTGTTTAAATACTAACCCATTTATCATCTTACTCCTCAATTTTGAGCAAATCACTAGATACAAATTTTTACTATCCAATCCTTTAATTGAAGTCCAGTCAATGCATATTTATAAAATTTAAATCCTCATCCCAAAAATTTAAAATTGAACACTAATCCGTTAGTGATCTCAATCCTCGATTTCCTTTTCCACACCAAAACAATAATGTAATAGTTATAAAAATTTCAATACCACATTCAATATAAACTTGCAGGCCAATGAATATAATGATAATCTCCTTAATTTCCTCAATGTTAGTGACATTCAATCATACCATAATCTTCATAAAATTTATGATTTAATAAATCGTCAATTCTGCCATGTTAGTTTTCACTCTTTATTTAAATTCATATTTTATCCTCGAAATTTAAGGCACATTGTCTCTCTTTGTCGAATCATAACCCTTTCATTAATTCCTTTACTACGGTCAACTCTCAACAATCAAAGTCTAAGAGAATCCTACCTATAGTCATACAATACGCAATACAAAAACATGCATGGTCATAGTCTCCTTTGTCATGGTATTATTGTCTCTTTCGGGGTGTACTACTAACTACATTCTAACAAGAAAATTATGAATATAAACTGTGGTACTAAGGAATAAATCAATCAATCAACAGACGAAAAAAGAAACAGAAGGAAAGAACAGAACATAGTCTTCTAACCCATCACTTGGATATCTTCATCCTCTAATATACGCTTAACTCTGGCACATTCACTAACTAACTCCTATCCTTGTACACTAGTACCCATATTAACTAATCATTAGTCCACAACATCCATGAATACATCCTCATTGCACACACCTGTCTATTAATACCAAATCTGATACCAAGGACCTCTAACACAATCATAGGTCAATGATGCATCCCAAGTTTGATACATGTATCCCTTTAGGTACCACTGTTTCTACTACAAGCATACTCACTGCTAGCTCTCTTACCTACTACATTTGTTCATACTAGTTGTTCTTTTCACTCAAGTGCACACCAAGTGTAACACACCATACTAAGTACTATTCTTCCTAATACAACTCTAGATGGACACCCAAGTCTGTTTGCAGTGCCTTCTCGATCATGCTCAAGTCAACAGATCCTTACACATGTATATCATCTACTCATACACTAAGATATATTTCTTATCCACTATAAAATTTTATCCTCATAATAAAATCATCAAAATTTAACTTTTTGAACAATTTAAAATAAAAAGTGTATACTTTCCTCAAGGGTCAAATATTCAATATTAAAATCAAATTTTAATCACTTCTAAAATCTTTATAGCCTTGACCATGTTTATTGAATCAAATTTTGAATCCTCAATATTTTAACAACATAAAATCTCAACTCCTTAAAATTCTCAAAAATTTTAATTCATTTCCACTCTTGAAACGATAAAATTAAATCCACAAGTACACATATAAATACTCACAGTCTCTAATACTCAAGGTGCACACAAATACACCAATTATCTACAACCTCAACTGTGTACTAAAATTTGTACTACCCGGATTACTTGTATTATTACTCCCAATAATCAAAGTTATCATCACACGTATTTTCTTCCATAAATTTTGATCTATATCAACGAGTACACCAATCTAATTATCATTACACGAAGTACTTACTGTTACTAGCACAATTTTTAATAATCCTCGATAGAGAAACATTAATACTCTTGACATGGTAACACTAGCTTCATTATTGGATCATCTCATCAACTTATTATAACTCATGATTACTTGCACCTTCTATAACTTCACTTTACTTTCATGGGCAAGTATTTGGTTCCTCATCTCGATTGATGTATATATATTTTTCTTTAATCTTTTACAGCCTGTTAAACTAATCTGTGATACGCTTCACCACTTTTATTACCAATACTAATATTTTTCTACTCATGACATCTCATTAAAATCCTTTATGCATATACATTTTTTTATTCTCAACACCCCCAGTATCAATCATCAAATTGAGCATCATGCTCCACAATTCCTTGATACTTAATTGGTTATATATATCATTCAACTACATAATCATGATTATCCAGGACGGGTATGCTGGCTTTGATACTAACTCTTAGAATCATCACTGATACTCTTTTCTCCTTCTATCTATAGTGCCAATACTAACTATAACACACATATCATAGAACTATTGCTACAAGGCACTACGTTATGGGTTAACTCTAGATTAATGCCTACTGCTCACTTGCCCAACTAAGAAATACTTGCAACGAACAGGTCTCACTCAATCAATACTAATACAAGACACAGATATAATTACAAGTCACTAATTATCATACTTAACAAGGAATTCTCAAGAAAGTTGAGGACTGAAGGTATTTCTATTGCTAGCAGACAAAGAAACGATGGAATAAAGTCCTGCAATAACAGAAATAGATAAGTGTTGAGATGATACTTTAAGAACCAATTTAAGATACAACATGGTAATCATACACGTCTGTCAAAAATCATGACACTCAGAATCCTCGCCACGCCAGTAAGCATAGGGGCGATAAACGACAGGTTTCGTAACTAAGGTATGCAACTCTATAATCATGTCATCTAGAATCTTCGCCATGCCAACCGGTATGGCTGCGAGAGACTCTAAGTTTCATAACTACAATATGTACATCCAAGTCAGGTTCCTACGTTCTCGTCACGACAGCTAATATGGCTGCGATAAACTCTAGGTTCCATAACCAAAGTAGACGTTTTACCTTTCTCACTGTGTCACTACCCAATTCTAGAAAATAGGGTTTTTTTTTTGGTAAATTGTGTATTGTATTTAATTAATTATATTTATATTTAATTGATAGTTGTATTATTTTTATTTGATTATTTTAGGGTTTTGGCTAGTCTGGACCCGTGTCAGACTCTAGTGGACCCATGTCCGACCCAATCCACACCCTTGTGAGACCTATTTTTGGGTTTATAATATTTATTATATTTTTAATAGGTTAGTTGGAGAGATTGGGAGTTAGTTTGAGTGCTTTTGGAATCCCGAACCCAAAACCCAAGTTAAGAGAGGGCATTTTGGGTATTTTGGACTTTTGTATTATGTAAAACCCCTTTATTATGCCATGGCCGGTTCCCCCAACCCCATTCCAGACCCGACCACAGCCCCCCCTCTTCTTCATCACTTCTTCTTCCTCTTCTTCTTCTCCACTCCTTCTTTCTTCTTCTTTCCTTCTCCCAAGTTCAAGTAAGTACCCTATTCCTCCTCTTTCTTCTTCTATTCTTCATGGATGTGAACCCTATACCTATATTTTTTCCAACCTAGGTGTTTAGAGCCTAGACTTAGTGTGGAGGCTAGATTTGGAGACTTGGAGCTTGAGGGAGGTAATTTCAAGTGGATTGGAGACTTTGGCCTTGGGATTCTAACTTCTAAGAGATAAACCTAACTTTCCTCTTACTAATTGCTCTTATGTAGTGTAATTAGTGGTTTAGAACCTTCATAGACCCTAAGCCTACCCGTGGGAGAAAGTTGGAACAAGTTTGGTTGTGTTTGGAGACTTTGACACTAGGTTTTGTGTCAATTTCGGGTGGAATCCGAGATTGGCCCAAATTTGGGTGATACCCTTGGTTAGAAAGACCTAGGTAGACATTTTCGGGTATCTTGAGGGTTAGTGCGTGTCTCCGTTCGGACACGTGAAGCCGTGTCGCGGAGAAACGGACGTTTCGGGCATTTTTGGGGTTTTCGTCGTCGCCGGTTCTAAGTGCGTGTGCGTTTTTTCCACGGATCTAGAATTGATGAGTTAGTATTTTTTCTAGGATCTAGACATCGTTTAGAACTCGTGGGTAAATTTTGGGCTGATTCCAAATTGGTTTTGTGTGCGTTTCAGAAAGTTTTGCGAACCGCACACCGCGTGTTCGTCGAAATGACCGAACGACCATTTCGACTTGGTTTCCTAGTTTCGGGCTTGTGTGTACATTGGGTTAGCTTTGGGGAGTGTGTGCTAGAATTCTTGGATTATATTTTATATATATATAGGTGTTTGTGTGCGTAGGGGTGTTTGTGTGCGTGTTGGTGAGTGTTGTGAGTGCGTTGTTGTGTGTTGTGTTGTATTTTGTGTATATGTGTGTGTATATATATATATATATATATATATATATATATATATATATATATATATATATATATATATATATATATATATATATATATATATATGTCTCTCTCTATATATATTTACAGATATGTGTTGTATATATATATATATATGTGTGTGTGTATATACATATATTTGTGTAGGTGTATATGTGTATTAGTGTGAGTGTTTGTATATATATATATATATATATATATATATATATATATATATATATATATATATATATATATATGTATGTATGTATGAGTGTGCGTGCGTGCGTGTGTGTATATATATATATATATCTGTGTGTATGTGTATATATATATGGAATTGTGTGTTTATATATATATATATATATATATATATATATATATATATATATATATACACACGTGTGTATGTTAGTGTGGATGTATATATATATAGTTGTATATATATATATATATATATATATATATATATATATATATATATATATATATATATATATATATATATATATATATATATATGTATATATGTGTGTGCCAGTGTATGTGTGATTGTGTGTGTGCGTGTTTGTGTGTGTGCGTGTGGGCCTGTGCAGCGCTGCAGCAGCGAGGGGGCAGCGAGGCAGCGTGCAGTAAGCACTGCCGCAGTGCACAATGCGCTGCTGTGCACACTGCAGCAGAAACAGCAGCCAAATGTTGTACAGCAGCAGCATCTCCAGTAGCACAGCAGCAGCAGCAAGCGCAGCGGCGTTTGCGCAGCGCATTGCATTGCAAGGGTAGCGGCAGTAGCAGCTAGTAGCTAGGGTGAGGGAGAGATTGATATATATAAATAGATAGATATGTAGATTGATAGGTAGTTGGATAGATAACTAGATAGATAACTAGATAGATAGATAAATAGTTAGATAGATAGATAGATAAATGGATATATATATATATATATATATATATATATATATATATATATATATATATATATATATATATATATATATATATATATATATATAACCTATACTTATATATATCTAGCTATAACACATATATATATATATATATATATATATATATATATATATATATATATATATATATATATATGTTATAGCTAGATATATATAAGTATAGGTTATATATATATATATATATATATATATATATATATATATAAGTATAGGTTATATATATATATATATATATATATATATATATATATATATATATATATATATATATATATATATATATATATATATATATATATATATATATATGTTATATATATATATTCTAGCCTAGATTATTAACTAGGTATATATCTATATGCTTAAATAGCTAACTAGAGGGGTAGTTAGAGGGGTATTGGAGGATATCTCAATACCTTAAGATATCAAGGTATCTCAATACCTTGAGATATCCAAGGTATTGAGTTTCGAACGGGGTTTTTGAGCAATTGCCTAGGGATAAGTTTAGAGATGGGTTTTTATGTATATGTGTATATATTTACGCGTGCTAGTATAGGTTTTAGCGTGTTTAGGCGGGGTGCGTAGCCTAGGTCGAGGTATCGGATACCGAGGGTATCTCGGTATCTCGAGGAGGCGAGTTTGTTGGTTTACTAGCTTAATGAGCTAGTTTTGACCTAGAATTTTAGGGGCACCCTAGTTTGACCTAGCTTTGACCATAATTGTCCTCATTGACCGTAAAAGTCAACGTTTGACCTAGTTTTGATCTAGAGTTAACTTTTGGACTCCGGGTTGACTTTTTGACCCAAATTTCACCGGTTTGACCCGTTCGACCTAGAATATTCCTAGAAGCCTATTTTTAATTATTTTATATCAGTTTAACTCTTTAGAACCATGTTTAATTCTGCTTTTCGCAATAGGTTCTTGCGATGCCGGTCCGGATCTCGATCCTCATCAGTTGCTCAGGACGTCAGGCGAGTACCTACCTCTGATAGTTTCCATTTTATGATAGCGTTTATATCACCTGTTCTAGAACTGTAATACTTGATTCTGACACATTGTTATACGAGCTGGTACTAGTGGATCCCGTCATGAGATGCTATCTCCCTTACCGTGTTCAGCAGGTACTCTATCACGTGTATTTCATCATGTGCTTCGGATATTGATTCTTATGTGCTATCATGTGCTTCTTGTGCTCTCGCCTTCATGTGCGCGAGCTATTTATCATGTATATAGCATATTGTGGTTGGATCCAAGAGTATTAGTGGGGGAGGGGAGTAGGAGTTGGTTATGTGATCAAAGCCAAACAGTATTCATGTGTATGTCGGTTATACAACTCACGCATAACGGAGTTATCGTAGTATTTTCATCTGCAACCTAAGCTGATCACATAATGAACTTGTGCTCAAGGCACTTAGCTAGTATTCCTGTTTTCTCACATGCAGTTACTTCTTCGCTACTTGTATTGTTCTCCAGTTTATATTGCAGCTACTTTATCTGCTCCATCATGTATTTATTTACTTGTGCATCTTGTATACTTTTCTATTGCTAGTCATATATACCTTACCATGTATTTGGAGTTGCTTTCAGAGTTATGTACTTTGCTCCAGTCTTGATTGGACATATTTTTTTCCAGAGGATCCTGAGGATTATTGTCCGACATTCTACGGGCCGGGCGTCGAGGAGTGTTGCGACCCCGAGACTGAGGAGGAGCCCGTCGAGGAGACACCGATAGCGCCCTAGTTAGCTAGGTGGGTTTCCTGGGTTCTTTCTAGTAGTTTTTCTAGATGATTGTACCTATTATTTGTTGTGAGATATTATAGACTTGGTCTGTATATTTTGGATATTGTCTTACTCTTTGGTTCTTGTTTCCTTTTGCTATATTATCGTGCTTTTATTCTTCCCCTAGATATTATGATTGAGATATATATACACTGCGTGGTTGCCTTCCTTTTGGAGAGGTTATTGACCGATTTTTGTAAGATAGATATTGTGACCTAGAACGAACCTTACAGCGTTCTACCGTCGATTCTGCGGTGTAGGCTGGACGTACCCACGACTCATGCCCGATTTTTCAGGTGTGGGTCGTGACACATTTTTGGTGGTGGCCCATGCAGGTATAGTTTTTAGGTTTACCTGCAATAGGATATAGGATATAGGCTGAGAGAGAGTGTGCTCAATCACAACTAGGACCCTTCCTGATTTCTTTTGCTATCCTTAATTTTTCTGAAATTGTTTTTTTTTGCAATATTATTGTCCTTCTTTGATGATATCGTATCTTGCACCGTATTGACTTCTTTTGATCTGTGTCCATGATGCCTCCGAAGACACGGTCTTAGTGCACCGTTCCAGCAGCTGCCACCGAGAGGTCTGCCACCTCTCGTCCTGCCCGACTTCAGGCAGCTGCCCACTGCTCCACTCGCCACTCCTGCGGTCAAGGGAGCATCCGTTTCTCTCGGAGATCCTCTCACTCCTATCGATCCGAGAGTTACCCCAGTTGTCTCGGTGGTACCTCCTCCACCATCGCCTGCACTAGTTGATGCCACGCAGTTGTTTGCGTTCTTCCGAGAGATAATGGATGCACAACACCGCCAGGTGGATGTTATGAGGATGGGCATTGAGAATGCTCATCAGGTGGCTATGACAGCGGTGGACAGAGTGGCTCAGATCCAGCCACAGGCAGAGCAGGCCCAGCATCCGAGGCCGGGCACCATTATCGACTTTCAAAGGATGCGGCCCAAGGAGTTTCGCGGTACAGAGGGGATCCTGTACGCGGACGACTGGATCGAGCACATCGAGGGTATCTTCACGCTGGCACTGATCCCAGTCAGTATGCAGATCGAGGCAGCGGGCAGCCAGATGTTCGATCTTGCCCTTACTTGGTACCGCATAGATACGCGGATAGCAGTACCCGGGACTGACTTGGGAGGCTTTCAAGAAGCTTTTCAAGGAGAAGTTCTTCCCGGATGTGGATCTCAGTGCTTTAGAGAGCCAGTTTGAGGCACTCGTCCAGGGGAGCATGCTGGTGGACGAGTATGCAGCAGAGTTCTGCCGTCTGGGCAGATTTGTTGAGGGTTTGACCGAGGCAGCGAAGGCGCAAAAGTTCTGCAAGGGTTTGGTCATGGCGGTCAAGTCCTTGACTAGGAGTGACCGCGAGGCGACCTTCGAGCAGATTATGAGCGACGTTCAGAGGCTGAGGACGACTTGGAGCTGAAGACCAAGGGGAGCAGAGATGCTTCTGGAACAGACAACAGTGCAGGCCCAGCCAAGAGGCCGTTCCAGCAGACTCAGCAGCACCAGGGTCAGGGTCGTGCGCCCTTCTAGCAGGCGCCCCAGGCAGCAGAGGTAGGGACAGCAGCAGGGCCAGAGACAACCCATCATTTGCCCTTTCTGTAGGAAGCTAGGGCACGGATGGGACATTTGTAGGAAGAGGCTGGGCAGATGTTTGTTGTGTGGCGCAGCAGATCACCAGCTGAAGGATTGCCCTTTAGCAATTGCTCGTACAACTCAAGGCGGAGGAGCCGCTCAGAGGGGACCAGCCAGAGCACCTGTATCACAGCAGAGAGGACAGCCTTTGCAGACTCAGCAGCAGAGGTTTGCTCAGCACCAGCAGCAGCACCGAGGAGGACAATAAGGGCAAGCTTTTGCCCTGACCGTAGACGAGGCCGAGCCCATTGGTGATGTGATCTCAGGTTCTGTTTTTCTTGATTCCATTCCAGCACTTGCTTTATTTGATTTCGGTGCTTCCTATAGTTTTGTGTCTATATCTTTTGCTATTAGACACATCTTGTTGCTGAACCTTTAGCTAGACTCTGCAAGATCTCGACCGGGGGTAGTATCATCCTAGTCAGTGATGTCTGCAGAGACCGGAGAGTTACCTTGGGATGCCAGGAGTTGAGTGTGTGCCTACTCGTAATGCCACTTCCGAGCTACGACATTATACTCGGGATGGATTGGTTGAGTATGCACTGTGCTAGTATAGATTGTCGTAGAGGCAGAGTGTTGTTTAGTCCATTGGGTGAGCCAGAGTTTTAGTTTGCCAGAGGAGCAGCGGAGCAGAGCGAGGGAGTCTTCTGCGAAGCCCTGGTGGTAGAGCCGAGGTTGCTACATCCACTGATAGAGGAGTTCATGGATGTCTTTCCGGAGGAGTTGCCAGGGTTACCTCCGGACAGAGATGTGGAGTTCTCTATAGACTTGGTGCCAGGCGTGGAGCCGATATCCTAGCACGTCTATAGAGTCAGCAACAGTGAGCTGATAGAGTTAAAGAAGCAGGTGGATGAGCTTCAGGACAAGGGATTTATCAGATCTAGTTCTTCTCTGTGGGGTGCTCCGGTACTTTTTGTGTCGAAGAAGGATGGATCGATACAGATGTGTATCGACTACAGGGCTCTGAATAACCTCACAATCAAGAACAAGTATCCGCTGCCGCGTATTGATGATCTTTTTGACCAGTTGAGCGGAGCAAGAGTGTTTTCCAGGATTGATCTGAGGACAGGCTATCCACCAGGTGAAGGTCAGACGGGAGGATATTCCGAAGACAGCTTTTCGGATCAGATATGGACAATATGAGTTCATGGTGATGCCGTTTGGCTTGACTAATGCCCCGACAGTGTTCATGAATCTGATTAACAAGGTGTTCCATCAGCATCTGGACAGGTTTGTGGTGGTGTTTATAGATGATATCTTGGTATATTCGAAGACCCAGAGGAGCATGAGGAGCATTTGAGGATAGTGTTGGAGACTCTTAGGAAGAAGAAGCTTTATGGAAAGCTTTCGAAGTGTGTGTTCTTCCTTGACAAGGTTGAATTTCTTGGTCATGTGGTGACTGGAGAGGGGATCTCGGTGGATTCGAGAAAGATTATGGCAGTTGAGGCATGGAGTGCTCCAAGTTCAGTAGCCGAGGTCAGGAGTTTCCTGGGGCTGGCAGGCTACTACAGGAGATTTGTTCAGGATTTTTCCTGGATTGCAGAGCCGTTGTCCAGGCTGACTCGGAAGGACGTGGAGTTTGTTTGGTCAGAGGAGTGCCAGATCGCCTTTGATGAGCTGAAGAGGAGGTTGACGACAGCTCCAGTGTTGACGTTGCCATCAGGATCTGGAGGATTCACTATCTATAGTGATGCATCGGGGAATAGACTGGGTTGTGTGTTACAGCAGAATGGGAGGGTGATTGCCTATGCTTCCAGGCAATTACGTCCTCATAAGAAGAACTACCCTACCCACGATTTGGAGTTGGCAGCGGTCATCTTTGCTCTAAAGTTGTGGAAACACTATTTATACGGAGAGCGTGTGGAGATCTTTACAGACCACAAGAGCTTGAAGTATATGTTTACCCAAAAAGAGCTGAACATGAGGCAGAGGAGATGGTTGGAGTTGATGAAAGACTTCGACATATTGTTGCAGTACCATCCAGGGAAGGCAAACGTAGTTGCGGATACGTTGAGCAGGTATCCGGTAGCTATGTGCCTGACTACAGATCGTTATCTTCTGGCAGATCTAGAAAGCTTGGGCATTGAGGTGATAGTGCCTGGAGTTGAGATGCAGATATGGGGACTGCAGATTCAGTGAGAGTTAGTAGACCGGATCAGGGCTACACAGTTTGAGGATGAGTCCCTGAGGAGCATCAGGGCGCATGTTCAGATAGAATTATCAGATGACTTTACCATTGCTGATGATGGTTCATTGCGGCACGGTACCAGGTTGTGTGTGCCGAGTGGGTCGTTGCGCGAGGAGGTTCTTCAGGAGGCGCATCGATCCCAGTACTATATGCATCCAGGTGCCAACAAGATGTATAGAGATCTGAGAGAGCATGTATGGTGGTACGGGATGAAGCGGTAGGTAGCACGCTTCGTATTCCGATGCTTAGTGTGCTAGCAGGTGAAGGTGGAGAGGCAGAGGCCAGGAGGTTTGCTCCAGCCGTTACCCATTCTGGAGTGGAAATAGGAGCATGTGACCATGGATTTTGTTTCTGGACTTCCCCGTTCTCCAGGCGAGAAGGATGCGATTTGGGTCGTCGTAGACAGGTTGACCAAATCGGCCCATTTTCTACCATTCAAAGTGGGTACGTCTACAGAGAGACTAGCAGAGATGTATGTGCGCCAGATAGTCAGACTGCATGGAGTCCCTGTGAGCATAGTATCAGATCGGGATAGTCTCTTTACTTCACATTTCTGAAGGAGTCTGCAGGCTAGCTTGGGCACCCAACTCAAGTTTAGTAGTACATATCACCCACAGACAGATGGTCAGTCAGAGAGGACTATCAAGACACTCGAGGACATGCTTCGCACTTGTGTTTTGGATTTCAGAGGCTCTTGGGAGGATCACTTGCTCTTGGTAGAGTTTGCTTACAACAACAGCTACCAAGCCAGTATCGAGATGTCACCATTCGAGGTGTTGTATTGACGGAGGTGTCGCACTCCGTTATCATGGGATGATGTAGGCGAGAGAGCTTTGCTTGGCCCGGAGATGGTGGTTGATGTAGCGGAGAAGGTCAAGCTCATTAGAGATAGACTTCGGGTGGCGCAGGACAAGCAGCGGCATTGGGCCGATAGCCACCGGAGACCCTTGGAGTTCGAGGTATAGCTTAGAAACTAGATTTTGTTCTTGTGTTTGCTTGTGATTGCTTATTTTAGATTAAGTGTTGAGACCTTGTTTGTGCTAGGTTGGAGATCTGGTGTTCCTGAGGATTTCTCCGACGCGGGGCATTATTCGCTTTGGTGGAGACGGGAAGCTTAGCCCACGTTTCGTCGGACCCTTTCGTATCCTTGAGAGGGTCGGCGCTGTGGTGTATAGGCTAGAGTTGCCGCCTACGCTAGAGAGAGTTCATGATGTATTCCCCAGTCATTTATTGGATTATTCAGAGATCGTGGTGGGCCCTACCCTTAGCTATCCAGAGCAGCTGGTGGAGATTCTGGATCGGCATGAGAAGGTGTTGAGGAGCCAGACTATTCCCTTGGTTCGCGTCGCGTGGAGGCATCACTCTCCAGTGAGTCAACCTGGGAGAGGGAGGATAAAATGCGCGAGAGATACCCCTATCTTTACGAGCCCTGAGGTATGGTTCTTTTCTTTTCCTTGCATTCCGGTCTAGTTTCGTCTTTTAATTTCGAGGACGAAATTATTTTAAGGAGGGTAGGCTTATCACTACCCAATTCTAGAAAATAGGATTATTTTTTTATTTTTATTTGGTAAATTGTGTATTGTATTTAATTAATTATATTTATATTTAATTGATAGTTGTATTATTTTTATTTGATTATTTTAGGGTTTTGGCTAGTCTGGACCCGTGTCGGACCCTGGTGGACCCATGTTCGACCCAACCCACACCCTTGTGAGACCTATTTTTGGGTTTAGAATATTTATTATATTTTTAATAGGTTAGTTGGAGAGATTGGCAGTTAGTTTGAGTGCTTTTGGAACCCCGAACCCAAAATCAAAGTTAGGAGAGGGTATTTTGGGTATTTTGGACTTTTGCATTATGTAAAACCCCTTTATTATGCCATGGCCGGTTCCCCCAACCCCATTCCAGACCTGACCATAGCCCCCCCTCTTCTTCATCACTTCTTCTTCTTCTTCTTCTCCACTCCTTCTTTCTTCTTCTTTCCTTCTCCCAAGTTCAAGTAAGTACCCTATTCCTCCTCTTTCTTCTTCTATTCTCTATAGATGTGAACCCTAACCCTATATTTTCTCCAACCTAGGTGTTTAGAGCCTAGACTTAGTGTGGAGGCTAGATTTGGAGACTTGGAGCTTGAGGGAGGTGATTTCAAGTGGATTGGAGACTTTGGCCTTGGGATTCCAACTCCCAAGAGGTAAACGCTAACTTTTCTCTTACTAATTGCTCTTATGTAGTGTAATTAGTGGTTTAGAACCTTCTTAGACCCTAAGCCTACCCGTGGAAGGAAGTTGGAACAAGTTTGGTTGTGTTTGGAGACTTTGACACTAGATTTTGTGTCAATTTTGGGTAAAATATGAGATTGGCCCAATTTTGGGTGATGTCCTAGATTAGACAGACCTAGGTAGACGTTGTCGGGTGTCTTGAGGGTTAGTGCGTATCTCCGTTCAGACACGTGAAGCCGTGTCGCGGAGAAACGGGCGTTTCGGGCATTTTTGGGGTTTTCGTTGTCGTCGGTTCTAAGTGCGTGCGCATTTTTGCCACAGACCTAGAATCGATGAGTTAGCATTTTTTCTACGATCTAGACATTATTTAGAACCCGTGGGTAAATTTTGGGCCAATTCTGAGTTGATTTGGTGTGCATTTTAGGAAGTTTTGCGAACCGCACACCGCTTTTTGTGGTATTAAACGAAAGAATGAAAAATGTATTCAGGATGGGGTTTATACGAAACCCGCCTTCTTTGGTTTACAAACAAACTTGTATAATTTGATCCTATACGAGGATATGAGAGTACAATTTATTTAATCTGGGTAAATATTGCTATGGGTGTCTGATCTGCAGTCGATCACTTTAGCCCTTGGACCACACGATGTTGAAGAAGTGCCGTAGAAGACAGGAAGCAGCTTCGAAGGTTGCAGGAGAGGGTGGATGCACGATGCCAAAGTCGTCGATCCCTACTCTTTACCTGAGCTCCGGGTGCTCTCTCTCTCTCTCTCTCTCTCTCGGGTTCGATCTTCCAATTTTTGTCAACCTGGTTCGATCTTCAAGTTTGGAGTTTTTCGACCCTGGATCTGATATTGGTTTTCTTGACCAATTTTCCGACCTTGTTCCTCATTGATAGAGGTCTCTATTTATAGAGTTTTAGTGACAGTGACCACTCCGTCGGTGTAACAACCGAGGAGTGGAAAGTACAGCACCCTTTTACACAACGGTTAAAGTAACCAATGCCTGCGTATAAATGATCTTTTGAATGAGCGTGTGACGCGGGTCCAACTAAGGGACACAACGTGTACAATTGCTACGAAGATCATGGCGTAAAAGCCACGTAGGTAGGTATCCATTATGTAGAAGAGGTTGGCATAGAAGCCAAATGTCTGTCACCATGGCATAGAAGCCAAATAGTTATCAAACCGGCATAGAAGTCGAATAGACGTAGAAGCCGAATAGGCGTAGAAGCCGAGTGGTCGTAGAGGCCGAACATGTATAAAAGTCGAGGGGGCACAGGGGCCGAACAGGCGTAGAAGCCGAAGGGGCACATGGGCCGAACAGGCGTAGAAGCCGAAGGGGCACAGGGGTCGAACAAGCATAGAAGCCGAAGGGGCACAGGGGCCGAATAAGCATAGAAGCCGAAGGGGCACAGGGGCCGAACATGTGTAGAAGCCGAAGGGGCACAGGGGCCGAACAGGCGTTGAAGCCGAAGGGGCACAATCACTGGATGGGCGTAGAAGCCGCTGCGTACCGTGCCACAGTGCTGACGTGGACGTCTTAGCCGGAATTATGGCTTTTAAAGATATAATCAAATCTCTTGCATTAAATACCGAGATTTGCCACCATTCTGTGCATTAAATGTGGAGGCGTGCTCTTTGACGGTCTGCAACCCTTTCTGCGCATCAGTCGCAGAGACGTGCCTCGAGAAACTGTCATCGCACTGTGCATTAGGCGAAGAGACATGCCTCGAACCCCGTATGGAGTGCAGCTTTTGGCGTAGCAGGCGGTTTGTCTACTGCAGAACGTAAACAGCTTGCATTTTTCCTATGTAAAACAAGGCAGCGTATCCCTTCGTGTTTTAAAAAAAGCAGTTTATGCGAAGGGGATGGCGGTATTTGACAGCCTGGGTGGCAGTGCAGTACCATCATTATAGCCGTCGCTTGGGTAGTCGAGCCGTATCCCTTTGCCAGAAGTCCAGATGTCAGGTTCATTGCAGGCTCTGACAGGTTCATTACAGGATCTGACAGGTTCACTTCGGGGAATACGAAGCGTCTTTTGTACACCTCAATGCTGCGTATGAAAGGGGAGGAGTTTTACGCCCTGGAGGCGATGAAGCACCCTGTTTACGCTGAAGCGGCTTGGACGTACTGCCTTACGTGGATGGTCCTTTGAGCTTTTATGTTTCACGCTCTGTTCTAGCAAAAAAGGCTCCGTTGCACGCTTGAGGGCTCTTAAGGCCTCTGCCTATGCTGCTCTGCACCGATATGCCGCGTAGTCATCCGGCGTATTTTTCATGCTTCTATAAGACCCCCTTCAAAGCTTTCAAATTCCTCAAAAGTTGGAACGCTTTGAATGAAGCATGAACCGCACCTCGTGACTCAAAACGTTTCTGAATGGAGCATTGAAATGGTCGATGCCGACTTTATGGCAGATTTATTGGGGACCGGTGTGACCCCTTTTCGCCTATAAAAAGGCTGGGGGAGTTAGCCTGTTCTCTCCACATTTTCATCACCACGCAGAGATGATCCCCGGAGTTCGCCGGGTCGATTTGAGGAAGAAGGAGATCATGTTCTTCCAGCGTGTAAGAAGCCAAAAAAGACGACATCTTTGAGCAAGTGTCCACTGCAACAATGGATCATGGAAGGATATCTTAGCCTCCCTTGCTCGGGATAATCAGCAACTTTATATGGCTGTTCTTCCAGGAGAAGGGAAGGGTCATATTAGACCACGCTGCTTGCAAGCGGTGTCTTCTCCTGTTACCTCCGGCGGTGAGAGCAGCGACTAGCTCTGACCTCGGGCATTGAGTTGGGTAGAATATCCCAACTCAATCTGTCATGGCGCACGGAGTATGGGATATGAAAGCCCCAACTCTGTCGTTCTCTCGCCGGTGATCATCTCCTTCGAAGAAGAGAAAGACCCGCACCGATGCGAGGACCCGGTAGAACGGATCCTGGGGGCGATCTTCCGACGACGATGCTGAGGAAGCCCTTTGTAGACGGAGTTTCCCTCAGTTGGAATCATGAAAATAAAAAGAAAACCCTTGTAGATTGTATTTCCCTCATATGTAATCATGACTTTAGTCTTTTAATAAAATCGTCTTGCTTCTTCATATGATCATCTTGCCATATGTTGCTGTGAAGTCTGAATATGTGTAGCTTTGACACGTCTGATTCTGTACGCCAACTCTGTAGAAAGAGTGCTAGGTCCTGTCCTTTACGCATAGCGAATAGTCTATAGAATGCTGTAGAGCATTTTGAACATTTTAGAACTGTCCTGTTGCTAGGACGGAGGAACCGCGTAGAGCTCTGAACTTCTTATGAACAGAATTTTTGTTCAGACTTCGTCTTCAAGAATGACTTCCCAAAAAATCCCTTAGGACAGGGTCGAGAAATGGCTGTCTAACTGAGTTGCCATCTTTTGATAGACGAGATATTCAGACTGGAGTCTGGATGAACCTCCAATTGACCCGAGAAGAGTAATTTCTCAATGTTTGAACTCTTGTATGCTTCGGGTACTTGGGATATATTGAGGTCAAGAAGGAGTATCTTCTGTGTGAACTCCTGTAATCGACCGCCTTGAGTTCGGATATGCGGAAAGTCAGATATCCGAAGCGTAGATGAGCTAAAAATCTTGAGTTCGTAGGCCTGTTGAGCGTAGAAAGCCACCGAGCGTGAGATCATCGATTTGGAGCTGCTGAGCTTAAGTCGTAGGTTTGTAGCCTCTCGAGCGTAAAAGCTATCGAGCACAAAGGCATCCGGGCATAAAACCATAAACTGATAGCTTGCGAGCATAGAACCGTAGATCTGTTGCTGTCGGGCGTAGAAAGCTCCTTAACATAGAACTGTAGATTTGTAGCCTGTGAATGAAAGAAATCTTCTGAGCGTAGAGGTTGCGGATCTGTTGCCTCCGAGTGTAAACTAAGCGCTACCGAGCGTGAGATCATCGATTTGGTACCTGCTGAGCGTAAAAAGTCGTAGGTTTTGTAGCCTCTCGAGCGTAAAAGCTACCGAGCACAAAGGCATCCGGGCGTAAAACCATAGACTTGTAGCTTGCGAGCGTAAAACCGTAGATCTATTGCTGTCGAGCGTAGAAAGCTCCTTAGCATAGGAACCACTGACCTGCTTTTGTACGAAAAACTCTTCGAATTTGCTGACTGTCCGTCTTTCAAGAGTAGCGGGCTGACGTAGTACCCAATCATAACCAAATATTTAATTTATGAGATTCGGTTGGAGTTTCGAGGAGCCGCCTGAGGATTCGAGGAGTCGACCTGAACTCTATATATATCCCGAGCTTCTAGAGAGAGAAACTTTTTTTATCCGTCTTCTGCGAGAGAGAGCTTTGATTGTTTAAGTTTTTTTTTTTTTTACTTTCTCCGAGAACTCCAGGTTTCCAGTAATGGCGCCGAAGCAAACCCTCTCCACCAAGGAAAAGAGCATAGGCTCTTCTTCTCATGCTTCTGCCCCGGCGAGAGAGTCTTCGGTCGGGCGATGCGAACTTCCTTCTGAGCGAAGGATCTTGCCGACGAGTAACGCACCCGGTCTTAGAGGTATAGCCATCAAAAATGACAAAGAACGACGAAAAATCCTTCGCACACGTTGAACGTGACCGCGCTAGGTCGTCTTCTGTGCTGATAGCCTCTTTGAGGAAGATGACGCACGAAGACATTTTCATCTTTTACGCCCACATTTCTAATGTGTTAGCGTAAAAACTCCATGTCTTCGTAGTTATGAGCGTAAAAACTCTGGCTGCTGAAGACTTGGTGTATACTGTAAAATTTTAGTTTTATACTTTGGATGGGACTTCCGGTATAATAACTAGAATTTTAGTAGTCTGGCATAAAGCACGGACCCTATACCTCTAATTACGCTTTCGGGATATGCCTCCTGGCGTAGGATGACCAAATTTTGCACAGCCTTGGCGTAAAGCACCGACTGTCGCTTCTTGGTCTTTATGTTGCAAGGTTCGTAAATGACTTGTTTTCCTTGCGTTTTTGTAGTCGACTTGCATGAGTCTCCATTGGCCGAGGTGATGGGATCCGCTGCTGGGATGATGCACTCGAACTACTTGGAGGATCTGTCGCACGTGACATTTCCTATCTCCGGACCCCAGTATCCCGAAGGGAGGGGTATCTTGATATCGGCTCAGGGCGAGCGAATGCTGCTGAGCATGATCAACGGGGAGCCTCTAACGTACGTAGATGGGGAGCAGTACATCAAGCCGGCCTTCCTCTTTGGGGACATGATAGACAAGCAGTCCCAGACGAAGCCCAATAGAGAACCCTGGGTTTTTCCTGCCGAGAGCGTGGTCTTGTATCTGCCCACGATGCCGAGAGATTATCCGATCTCGGCTTTCTTTCATGTCACACATCGCAGGAGGATGTCGTGGTCGCTGACTCCTGATCTTCACGGGAAGCCGGGAAAGATCTTTCTGTCACGACCCGCACCCGGTGTAGGGATGCAAGTCGGGAACAATGCCCAGCCTACGCCGCAGCATCGGCGGTAGAACGCTGTCTTGGTCAACTATACTATCTAATTATCTCACTATAAAGCATAAACCTCCAATAATATCTCAACTCCAAGAAGAGAGTAATCAACTTAATTCAACACAATACTCAATCACATTTTTATGGCACGAGAAGATATCACAGAAGTATAACATAACTAAGCAGTTAAAAATATAACAACAACAAATAGAAATAATATCCAAACACAAATATATGCCGAAAACAAATCCGGTACCAAAATGCTAAAGAGAACTAACTATGCTAACTAGTGAATCCGGCTAAATCTTTCAACAGTCACTCCAGAACTAGTGGGTCCAAGTCTGCACCATCAATAGGCTGAGGTCCGTAGTATGTCGGACACCAATCTCCCGGATCATCTGAAAAATGTTTTCCAGTCAGGAATGGAGCGAAGTACGACCCAATAGCAGTTTCAATTAATTGACAAAAATTATAAAGCAGTAGAATAGAAGATGCTATCTATGATGAGGATATAACTGATAATCAAGAACAATGAGAGAATAGGCAATACTAACAACAAAATATAATCAATGCGTACAAGAATAAAGGAATGAACTATAATATCAGAATAGAATAAGGTAATCAATGAACTGAATAATGGAATCTACAATAACTATGTGATTTGAGATACTAACTAAATATGTGATCGGCCTGGGAGATTCAATGATTACACTAAGGAGCTAACTCAACCATATGTGAATTGCATGGTTAGTTATTAGCCAATGATTACACTACTAGCCGATAGTTTCTTGATCACATATTTAATTGGTATTTCCCCCGCCCCGACTGATATGATGGATCGAATCATGACACATCACTAGCCAATGTATCCAATATTTAATCTACAATATTCATTGTTATCCAATACCAACAAGGACAGTATCCGATACCATCTCCATAATCAAGGTAACATCCCATGACTAACGATCCAATAACAATACCAATCCGTGTACCATCGTGTCAAGAATCATAAGTAACATTTCTAAATACTTGAATTATAGTGGTAATCAAATAATAAAAACTATCAGAGAATGTACTTACCTGTGGTCCAGAGCAAATGATGAAAAATGATGTCCGAACTGGTATCACAGACCTATATATAAAATATTGCATTAATACAAGTTTTGGGGAAGAGAAATAAATTAAATTAGTCAATTTCTAGGTCATAAAACTATTTCTAAGTCAAAAGTCAAACTAGGTCAACTATAAGTCAACTGTGGTCAACTATAGTCAAATTATGGTCAACTACCTATTTCTAGGTTGCATGAGTCTAACTCAAAGATATTGGGCTCACACACTATGAATCTAGGCCATACAAGCTACATCTTAGGATACTAAGATACCGTATCTCAGGATACGCAAACAAGGGATAAATATAACACATATGTACATATCAAACAATATTATATATATAAAATCCTAATTACAAATGCTAAATGGATACCTTGGTTTCGAACCAACTTGGTATCGCAATACTAAACCTCTATCTTGATATCCAAACCCAATACCTTGATTATCCTCCAATACCTTGATACTTACCTTGGCATCTCAAGATAAATTCAAAACCTTATTTATACTAACTACCCAACAATAATTATAAACTACTATGTATTTAATATTTATATAATACTATATACCTTATTTTAGTCACCTTAATACCAACCCATAATTAGTTTACAACTATCCTATTACTTATGCCAATACCTACTACTCATACCTTGGTATATCTTGATACTTACCTTGATATCTCAAGGTAATTGTCAAAATCTTATATATATACTAACTACCCATCAATAATTACATATATTAATCTAATATAACTATAGTATGTACTAATAGAATAATACTAACTACCAACTATACACTAACTATTAATACATATATACGTACATACATACCTACAAATATATAATATATAAAAGATACTCATAACAATTGATAACTAAAGTATACTAATTATTCTAATAAATTTATATGCTACAACTAAATATATACATATATAGTATACTATAATACAAATAGCAATTAGGAACATATTTATATATATATTAATTACCATATATATATATAAATACATATATATAACCCACCATATATATATATTTATACAATATATATTTAAATACATATATATAACCCATAATATATATTTACAATAAACATATAAAACTATATATAACTATACATACACTTATACATAGTAAATTGTATAAAATACCACATAGTAACATACACACACACACATATAGTAATATGTATATATAACTATACATATATGTATACATATATATAATCATACAATAATATAAATACATAACAATATATAATATAACTATATATATAACCACATATAAATATATCTACTATATTATATATACATATGCTACCACTTATAAATATATATCTACATACATATATATATATATATATATATATATATATATATATATAAATAATCATATATAAATAATCTAATTACTTAATTAAACATACACATATATTATATAAAATATATACATATATTTACATCCCTAACATATATTATAACATATATATTAATGCATGTAGAAGAAAGCTACATAATATATATTCTATTAATACATATATAATACATAGATCTATGATACAATAAATACTATAATAAATATACATAATACATATATAATATATATAGATACATACACAATTATAATTCAAGAATTAAAGAATAATTAATTAGATCTACACATAAACACACAATAATTGGAGAGTATCACACCGTATCCCACTAGATCTAGGATACGCATGCGACACGAGTCCACCACACATCCAATTGCACCCCAAAGGACACAAACAAATCACATATAATATTTATGAACAAAACAAAGTGTCAAATATAGATCTATGTGTCCGTGTCAAAATACGACATGTACAAAGTCCCGTGCCGGAGGAAAAACCTTCAAAACAACACGTATCACCAAATTGTTGGGATACGACCTACATGTACCCAATTATGGACACGACACTAGCCCCAAACACATAAACATATGCCAAATTGATCTATAGGATCAATTGACACACACAACAAAAGTCATTTTCAGAATTCTCCCAAAATTGACACAAAAAGCACCATAACTTTCTCCATAGGTCTCCTATGAACACAAAACCAAATCCTATGGGTAGTACATACATATGGATTGATTATTCATGATTAAATCTCAGATTTAGAAGCTATTTTAAGGAAAAAAACTGAATTATACCTATTGGGAGATGGATTCCCAATGAAACCTCCAAAATTGGTGAAATTAGCTTCCAACTTGTAGATCCTTGCTCCTCTTTGTAGATCCTTGCTTTCTCCTTCTAGATCCTTGATCTTTTAGTCTCTAATGGTGATTTGAGAAGTAATTGGGTGAAAATTTGGTAGGGATTTGATGAAATTTGGTTGAGAAAAATTTTAGATCTAGATTTGGAATAAAAAATAAAGAGAGAGAAAGTTTTCATCCCCTTTATATAGGCCTCACTTGCCCCCTCCCTCAAGCTACTATGTAAAGTCTAAAATATCCCTTAGGGCCTCTCATGAAGAAATTAATTAAGGAGGGAAGCTTCTAGTCTAATGGTTTAATTAATTTAATCATCCTCCTAATTAATGGGCTTTCTAGTTGGGCTCAATTCTAACAATTAAAACATGTTGGTCCATGAGTCTAAACTAAACTAGTTAGGTCTACTAACACAAGTCCAAAAAATAAATTTATCATGCTAACAATAAATAAATAATATAATAAATAAATATTTAACATGCACAATATTTAATTAATTATAAAATGACCAAAATACCCTTTTCTAGAAAATACGGTAGTGACACTTTTATCTGAAAGGAGCCGACCGGGGGTCATTCGTCAGCCGCCCCACTAGCGTCGTGACGTTGTTCAGGGGACTGTGCCCGGGCAGCGTCCCGAGTGAAGACAGTTCAGTGATCCAGCCGGTGCAATTGCCGACTTTCTGTAATGACTTCATGGTGCGAGGGGGGGTATATCCTAAGGAGAATCCTCGGTGCAATGGGTGGATCACCCCAATAAATCTTCGATGGTCCTGCTTAGTTGACTGGGCTTTGAGGCATTTTCGGCGAGAGCTGGAAATTATCGGACTGTATGCCGCCGTGAGCGTGACGAGTGTTGGGTTGCCTCCCAACCCTAACCTCTTTCTGGCGCTGATGGAGCGATACATTTCGCTCACCGGGACCTTCGCCACTCCACTGGGGGAGTTGGGGTTGGCCCTCCACAAAATGGCAGCGATCTCGAGACTGCCGATGGGGGATACCCTGTATGAAGAGTATGTTCCTACCAACCGGGAGTTGGAGGACTCGGATCCTCGGGTGGTGGAGGTGTATCAGGAGCTGATGTGCCACTACCTCGCGTGCACTGCCTTTTATAATGAGCCTTCTGACTTGGCTCACACCACTAAGTGGATATCCTACCTCTTCTTCCACCGGGCCAGGGCCGTCAAGTCGGTGAAGGTTTCGGGGGACAAACACGAGCCCGTGAACTGTTTGGCCGTGCTCAGTGCCGAGGTCGTTGAGGACCTTATGGAGGAGGCCAACGCTCCAGACCAGTTTCTCAATGACGGGGTAGGAAAGTACCCTGAAGGCACTAAGGCCTATAGTTACTTGAGGCACTGTCGCAGGCCTTTGTCTGAGGAGGCCAACCTGGCCGACTTTCTCTCTTTATGGCTGCGTCGAGTAGTGGTGCCTGGCACCGCATCCGCAGACCGCATTCATCGGAACATCCTGTGGCCCGCCGTCCGTCTGGTGTTCGGGGCAAGGTTAGGCTTGCTTCCTGCCATGGTGTGCCGTATACAGGCTGGACTGCGAGCCATGACTGACGGGTTGCTCGTCGATGAAGCTCGACGTGAGAGTTTTCCCCGGGTGGAATTACCATACCTGTACCTGATGGGATGGTTAATTCTTCACAACCCCTGGGTGATGTCTCCCGGTCCTGGTAGCAGCGCGGGGGTAGTTTCTTGCTGAACTACAAGGGCTCCCTCTGGAATGTGACCACAGTCGTAGACTGTTGGCTGGCGCTGAGCCTTGGTCATTGTTGAAAGCTCCTCTGCATCGTCCCTTCCGTACATCATAATCAGTCAGGGATTAGGCTCGAGGATTTAGGCGAAGAAAAGACCAATCTTTCCCCGGAAGCCTTTAATTGGTTGGTCTGCATCAGACCCTCCCATTTGCTGTACAGAAGCGAGGATCATTGCTTCTTCGAGCCTTTCTTGCCCAGTCGGTTCGCGAGGCAGTTTGGGTACGATCAGCTGCACGTGGGCAATGCCATCACCAGCTTCAAGTCCCGGGGCGGACTCATTGATGGAGCCAGGGGGTGGCGGTACTTCATCATGGGCTGCACGAAAGAAATCTTTATTGTGCCGGTCTCCACCCTCTCCACGGAGCTGCACATCCTTCATTCGTATGCTCAGTTTTACGTGGCGATCAACACCCTCCATCGCGACTTTGACATTCTTGGAAGCTTCAGGGTGCCTTCTTCCAAGCCCGGGGGAAGAATCGAAGTCCCCTCGGTTTCATCTGACGAGGGCGAGGAGTCCGCCATTCCGGATGAGCCTCTGGTGTCGGTGCCGAGGTGTGAAGTGCCTCCGCCTGCGGGAGCATTGGCGATCTCAGGGAAGCGAAGGGCTTCTGTCTTGAAGCAAACTTCCCCTCGCAAGAGGAAGAAGAAGACAGCTGATCACCCTCTCCGGATTCCCGGCATTGAGGCTCCTAGAGAGGAACCTGCTGCCTCTCCTGTTGGGGATGTCCCTTTGATTGGAGGTTCCCCGTCTCTCGGAGAGGGACCCTCAGTTTCGGCTGGCAGTGTCAGAGAATTCCTGCTTGAGGCTGCCGTTGCTGCCACTGCCTCCGTTAGTGGAATGAAATCGCTCGCGTGGCCGAGGCAAATGGGAGAATCTTTCTCTAGACCAGCAACAGAGGAAACTCCTGCTGTGTCCGTGAGCATGACCAGCGAGGTTCCAGCTGACGAACCTCGAACACGTCTCGACGGAGGCTTGGTGGAGCTCCTGGCGATGTCGGTTGGCCCACCTCCTTCTCCAGGTATGATAGTTCGTATTGCGTCATTAAGGCGTGACATAGCTACATCGGCTGCAGACGCGGCATATATACCGTTGGCTTCGGGTAAAGGTCATCTTTATGTCTCCTCTTAGAAAGATTACTATCGTATTGATGTCAACTTTCTTGTCCTCTTCTCAGGGGATGGCGCCCGTGGGGAGTATAGCGTTGAAACGCCTTCTGGCTCTGCTCGGGCTCCTGATGATGATACGGAGGTATTCCACTTCGGGGAGGAAATGGCTTCGGGGGCCAGCTCGCCCGGAGTGGTTTCGTCATCTCAAGAGGGGGACGAACCCGTCATTGTGACCTCGCCTCTTGTGAGTATGGCGATGACTTCGACCGTCGTTGCCGCACCTTCTTCGGTCGTACCACCTGTCGAGGCGGCGGCTGTGGCCACCTCTTCTGTAATCATCCTTGGAGGGGAACTCGCCTATATCGCGGCCACTCCTGGCGTTCAACCAGATCTGGTTGCGCTGACCGAGCTGTATACCGGCACCTTCTACGCCAATTTGAACACGCTGATAACAATGGTGTTGGCGAAGAATCTGGATTTTGAGAGCCTGAAGAAGGCTTCCCAGTTTTCGATTGGGGCTGTCAGAAAGTTCGGCGATTCCGGGGTAGCTGACGCCCTGGAGGCGATGGTTAATGGGTTGGAGCAACCCATTAACGAATACTTGCAGCTGACTCGGGACAGTTTTGAAACCGATGTCCAGGCCAGATATGACTCCATGACTGCGCGGCTTACCAAACAGCTGGAGAGCTTGGATAACTCTATCAAAGCCCGTAAGCTGGAGACGGATAAAAGAAAGGCCGTCGTGGAGGAGGCTCTTGCTCTCGAGACGAAGTGCCAATCCGAGCACGAAGGGAACGCAGCAAGGGTCCACAAGTTGAAGGAAAAACTCGCCCGGGCAGAGGAGTGGGATTCTCAGTCGCTGGCAGGTCTAGGCCTAGCGTCTGGCCGACTGAGCACCGCGCGACGGGACCTGGAGCGTGCCGAAGCTGCTCGTGCTAGCTCTCTTGTTGCGAGGGCCGAACTGTCCTTTACGAACAATCCTGAGGCACGACTGGAATGGGCCCGCGCTGATGCCTTGGTTTCCAGGGGCGAGAGGGTAGCTGCACTGGCGAAGCTGATTCGTGATCTAACTGCTCCCCCGCAATGATGTACCCTTTCTTGCTTTTAGCTTCCCTAATGTAATTATGCTCTTTTTGGAAATAAAGCGAATCTTTTCTGACTTTGTGGACCCATCATTTCGGAATATAAATGACAGGTTTAAGTGAGAGGGATATCAGAGGTAGTATGGACGTGATAAACTCTCGATAAACTTCTAGCAGGACATACCTATTCAGAGGTCATACGGACATGATAGAATATGACCTAATTAGCTTCATTGTAGTTTTGTCAGAATTGGGATTCCCGCTATATTCCACCCTGGGGTAGAGGAGGTTAAGCATAGTACCTCTTCAGGAATTTACCGTTGATAGGAGCCATGAATAGGTCTCCATTAGGCTGGGCTAACCTGTAAGCGCCATTCGAGAACGTTGTCTCGATCACATAAGGGCCTTCCCACTTGGGCTGAAATTTCCATTTACTCCTGTGAGTGAGAATCATTGGCCTTCTTACGGCTAAGACTAGCTCGCCGATCTTGAACACTCTTTCCTTTACTTTATGATTGAAAGCTCTGGAAATGCGTGCTTGGTAGAGCGCGATGCGTTGTTGAGCTTGGAGGCGTTTCTCGTCTAACCCTTCGAGCTCCTGAAGCCTTAACAGGTCATTATTTTCTTGGGTCAGCTCATTAGTCACGGCTATCCTGAGCGACGGGATCTGGACTTCGATGGAAAGAACTGCTTCGCTCCCGTAGACCAGTGAAAAGGGGGTACAACCTGTCAGTGTCCGTACCATTGTGCGGTATACCCAGAGACATTCGCCCAGCTTCTCCTTCCAGTCTCTTTTGTTCGAAGAGACGAACTTCTTCAGGAGTTTGATAATGGTTTTGTTGAAAGCTTCCGCCAAACCATTAGCAGCTGGATAATATGCCGTAGAGGCAATATTACGTATTCGATTTTTATCGCAAAATTGATGAAACGCTTGGCTGATGAACTGAGGCCCATTGTCATGGATTATCCTTCGGGGAATCCCAAAGCGATAAATGACGTGATGCTTGATGAAGCTGATTACGTCAGACGCCTTTACCTCAGCCAGAGGGATCGCCTCTGCCCATTTGGAGAAGTAATCCGTGATGGCCAGTATGAACCGGTGGCCTCTGGAAGAAGACGGGTGAATAGGACCTATGATATCCATACCCCATGCTTCGAAGGGCCAGGATGCAACCGTAGGATGTAGATATTCAGACGGTTGATGTATGAAGTCTGCATGAACCTGACAGGCTCTGCATTATCTTGCATAACTGATCGCATCTGTGATCATAGTGGGCCAGTAATAGCCCATTCTCCTGACACGATCCTGTAGCTTAGGACCGGGCTGATCGCGTCTGTGAACCTGATAGGCTCTGCATTGTCTTGCATAACTGATCGCGTCTGTGATCATAGTTATTCTTTACGCAGAATAAATCTCTGTTAAGAAGGATTACCGAATCCTGCCTTCTTATAGGAGTGGCTAAATCCGCAGCTAGACTGGCTAGGACATCAGCTTCCAGATTCTGGGATCGAGGTACATGCTCTAGGAAGAACCCTTTGAATGTCATGGCTATCTCGACCGTTGCTTGGTGATAGGGGATGAGGTCTGGATTCCGGACTTCATATATTCCTCGGACTTGATTGACGATAAACAGAGAATCACCAAAAGCTTCCAGGGACTCGACCTCCAGCTCTTTAGCGACTTGGAGTCCAATTAACAGGGCGTTGTATTCTGCCACATTGTTGGAGCATGGTTCGTTAAGAGAATATGCCCGGTAGATGACGAGTTTATCAGGAGTGACTAGGACGATTCCTACCCCTGAAACCACGTTTCCCTGGGGACCAGTCCTGGAGGCGCCGTCGAAGAACAGTTGCCATGCGTCACCTTCCATTGCGGAATTATATTCTGCAACTTCGTCGGGAATGTCTTCGTATAATTTGGAGGCCTCCGGGATCGGATGAGCAGCTAGAAAGTCGGCCAGCGCTTGGCCTTTGATGGACTTCTGCGGTACGTATACCATGTCATATGGTGTTAACAGCATCGCCCAAGTTGCGAGTCGGGAATTAAGAACACTCGGCTTGCTCATCAGTACTCGAAGAGGGTTGATCCTGGAGATGATATGGATAGTCTGGCCGGTGACGTAGTGCCGCGTCTTTTGGATAGCGAACATCAGAGCCAAGCATTCTTTCTCCACTGGGTTGTACCGGTGTTCGGCTCCGACCATCATCCTGCTGAGGTAGTAGATAGCCTGTTCATGCCCTACATCATTCTTCTGTGCGAGAAGAGCTCATAGCGAATGATCCATTGCTCGGACGTACAACAAGAATGGTCTTCCCATGATGGAAGGCACCAGAATTGGCGGACTGATGAGGTAGCATTTGATATCCCCGAATGCTTGCTGACAGGTTTCGTCCCATACGAAGGATACACCTTTCTTCATGAGATGCGAAAAGGGCTGACATCTTCCCGAGAGGTTAGATATGAACCTCCGGATATAAGCCAGACGGCCTTGAAATCCCCAGAGTTCTCTCAGATTATGGGGCGGTCGTATTTCCACGATTGCCTGGACTTTGTCAGGGTCCACCTGGATGCCTTTAGCGGTAATGACAAACCCCAAAAATTTGCCACTAGATACACCCAGAAAGGACTTCGTAGGGTTCATCTTGAGTTAATGTTGGCGCATTAACTCGAATACCGTCCTCAGGTCTTGAATGTGATCATCCTTGAGGCGGCTCTTGACGGCTATGTCGTCCACGTAACATTCTACTGTTTTGCGTAAATGCTCATGGAATATGTTACTCATAGCTCGTTGGTATGTAGCCCCGGCGTTCTTCAATCCGAAGGGCATGACCTTATAGCAATATACCCCCAGTGGTGTCCGGAAGGCAGTGTGCTTCTCGTTGTCTGGATGCATCTTGATCTGATTGTATCCTGAGAATCCGTCCATGAAAGACATGCGTTCAAAGCCACAGGTATTGTCGATCATGATGTCCGTGATAGAAAGAGGGAACTAATCCTTGGGGCAGGCCGCATTCAGATCTCGGTAGTCGATGCAGATACGTACCTTCCCATTTTTCTTCATGATTGGGACAACATTGGCGACCCAGTCGGGATATTGTTCTTCCCGGATGAAACCACAGGCTATCAGCTTCTTGACTTAAGCTTCAATGGCGTCCATCATGTCCGGGCGGAACCGACGTTGGTGCTGCTTCATAGGCTTCGAGTCGGTCAATATATTGAGCTTATGATTAGCCACCTTCGGGTCAAGGCCCGACATGTCCCCATAATCCCATGCAAAGACGTCAACGTATTCCTTTATCAGCTGTATGATTTCTTCCCTTTCAGCTGGGGGAAGATTGTCACTGATAAATATCGGCTTTGGCGAAAGTTCACCCCCAACATCGATTTGGATAACTTCGTCTTTGGTGGGAGGTTCTCTTTGCTCGAAGCAGAATTCCCACTGCGTATCCATTTGTTGAGCCCAAGAGTCATTCTCAAACGGCTCAGAATCCTGTTCATATGCTCCTGAGGGATCTGTCACCACCATATTTACTGATAGTGTTTGTTCGAGAGCATCAGGTGAGTCGGGGGGCGACGAGCCGTTCTGGGAGGAGAAAAAGATGTCCTCGTCTGACTTAGAAGTCGTAAGGGAGGTGGCATATCCTAACCCGAAACGGGTTTGCTGATAGCGGGGGTCGCCGCGCGGCGGTGTTCGTCTGCCTCTTCTGTAGTTGAGGCCTGGCTTCCGCTTCAAGTCGTAGCCCATGTTTTGCATAATCCTTAATGCCTGCGGGCTGTATCGGTGAATCTGTATTTTCCCAGTATCGTCATCGAAAGGATCTTCTTGGTTAGCCGGTTGATTGTGCATGCGACCGAAGAATATTAGACGCTGACTGCTGCAGGTAGGCGGGACAATGAAGATAGAATCCTCATGGGGTCCATACGTTGTGATGACGTTGGATGATGACGCTACTTCCCAGACATACGGACGGTAGAAGTTTATAGCTTCCAAGAATTTTTGTGCTATGGGTTCTACCTCGTCACGGTGAGTGGATTCCTGATTTGGAATCTGAGCATTAATGTACTGGAAAAGAGGATGTTTATTATCATCTGGAACCCCGTTCCTGGTTGCGTTTACATCGGTCGGCTACCCTTTGTACCGAAGGTTGATGACCAAGGGTGGAGGCTTCTGATTCAGAGTGACCACTGGAGAATTACTTTCTCTTCCTGAGATGGATTTGTTCAAGTGAATAGCCATAGGCTCTATGGCTTTTGGACGAGTGGTTCGTCCTTTCACTCTGATCGACAGCGGCAGTGCGGCAGGGGGTTTTCCTGGCTCCCGGTGGGATTCCTTCTCCGTCTCGCCTGATACTTCTTCCGTGTGGTCTTGAGAGTACAACACGACGTCGAAATAGTAGGACTCTACTTCTTTAAACAGATTTAGGTCGGCGACCTCCGTTTGTACTATTCCTTGGGGGTCTACATATTTAAGGCATTGATGTAGAGTTGAAGGAACGATGTTGTGATCGTGGATCCACGGTCTCCCCAGCAAAATGTTGTAGGATACCTCTGAATCGATCACGTAACATGTGACCACCGATCTGAGGTTGCCAATCTGGATCCTTAGGCGAATCTTCCCCAACGGCTTACTTCTTCCGGCGTTGAAATCCACGATCGTAGTGGAGGTATAAGCCAGTTCGCTGGTAGGAATTCTCAATGGTCTAAGCAGACTGTGAGGGATGATGCTAATCGACGATCCCGGATCTATGTGAATCCGATCAACTTCCATGGAACCGACGTACCCGGTGTAATAGAGGGGCCTGTCATGCTTGTTATGTTTCAACAGCATGTCGTCTTGGGTGAAAGTGATATTTGGGACCACCTCCATCACACTGTGGCATTGAGGACATGCCACTGGTTCTTCGTCGGGGGACTTGAGCTGGGTCAAGCATGCCTCCGCCTGTATCAGCGTTTCACTCAGGGCTAGACGAATGTCTTGGGAGAGCCTGAGTAGCTCAAAGATGGAGAGCCTAGCCGGTGTATTAGCCAGTTAGGCCAGGATATCGAAGTTGTATGGCTTTTTAAAACCTTTGTTTGGAATGTTTTTCATAGGTTTATCAAAGCGCACTTCTCTTTGCTTCCCTTTGTCTGCCGGCGTCAATTTTGAAGGGCTGGCCTCTGGTACGACGGGGCCTGGTCCTGAAGGTTTGGCAGTTGAAGCGTCCGCCGGTGCATCCTCCTGACTTGCTCCGCAGTCGTTGAGGTAGGCTTTCCCTGAACGGGTTGCAGCAAGTACCTCGTCCTCGTCTGATGGCGAAGAAGTTGCGACCATGTGGCATGGTTTACACTTGGAGCTTCTTCTAGACGTAGCTTTAGTAGCTTTAGTCTCTTCCTCGAGCTCTGACACCAAATCCGGATGAACCCACATAATCTCGCCCTGCCGGGTGGTCAGGGGTACCAGGTCTTGATTTTGATCTCTAGATGGAGGGAGATTGACGATGTCCATCGTAGCTCGGGAAATGGGCGTGACGCCGTTTATGACCTCTTGGGAAGGCAGATCGCCGAACCGCAGAGAGATCATGTTGGCCGTGACCGTCTTCTCGGTGTTGTGCAGAGTGATGGCCTTAGCATCGATCAACCCCTGGATTCTCTTCTTCAGTATGTAACACGCCTTTGTTGGGTGGTGTACGTATTTGTGGAAGATACAGTATTTGGGGTCGTCAGTACTGCCGACTTCTTGGGGCCGCCTTAGCTCCGGAAGGGTGATCTTGCCGCTTTTGATGAGACACTCGAATATACTAGGGATATCGTCGTCGTCGAAAGAGTAGACTTCGACGGGCCTGGAAGTCCCGGGCTTCGTCTGCGTGGTCACCGCCGTCTTTTGTCTGGACGTATTGACCGTCAGAGCTTCTTTTTCCTTGGAGCTGCGAGGATGGTCGCTGCTGGGAGATGACCTTTTGCCTCTATCGGAGGCGGAGATCATGATGCCATTGTCGCGCGCCTTGCGACTGTTGTCTTTGGCGGCCACTGCCGAGACGATGAACGAAGGCCACTCATGGAACTGATATGGTCCTGTAAATACCGAGACTACGGGAAGGAGGTTCTTCCTGCAAATGTCTACTAACGCCGAGTCTGGAACTCCTGGAGGCATTTGTAAGGTGGCCTGATGAAAACGTTCGATGAAGGTGCGAACGTCCTCATTTTCCCTTTGTTTGACTTCGATGAGAGAGGACATAGACATGTCCATTCCACCCTCGTAGAATCGCATGAAGAATAAAGCTTTGAAGTCTTCGAAGGAAGTAATGCAGTTGTCCGCCAAGCTACGGTACCACTGATAGGCTACTCCTGAGAGGCAGCCTTTGAACACCCGAGTGAGGAGGACGTCATTCCCTTGTAGCAACACCGTCATCATACTAAAATAGTTCATGTATTGACTTGGCGATGTTTTTCCTTCGAACAGAGCCATAGTTTGAGGCTTGTACTTCGGAGGAAAATGGACTTCTTCCCAGATAGCTGGGTAAGGCTGGTTGATTCCCAGTTTCTTGAGCTGATCTTTGTGCTTCAAGGCGTCAAACTGCGCTTTCAACTCCCGCACTGCCTGTATCGGATTTTCAGTTGGAAGCGGGGCTGCGGTGTAGTGCGGAGTTGGATGTATCGTGACTCCAACGGGAGGTAATATATTCACCGGGTGAGAAAGCGGAGGAACTGCTGACTCTTGATCTAGAGCAGGCTCTTGGCTTGGGATGGATGGTGGCAAGTCCACCCCCACACGTATCTGAGTTGGCGGGACCGATGCTTGAGCCATGGCAGTTGCGTGCTGAGTTAGCATCATCTGGTGCATGTTCTCTATTATGGATTGCATTTGTTTCAGAGACGTCTCCAGCATAGTGATGCGTTGTTCCGCGTTTCCTGACGGCGAAGCTTTCTCGCGTTCATCTTCAATGGCGTAAACTCCCATCTCCCTGGGCGTCCTCGAAGGATAAGTATAGGTCGCTGCAGAAGTCGACTCTATACTCTCAGCATCTGATCCGGGAGATTGGCGACCCCCAGCGTCGGAATCAGATGAGTACGAAGCCGGTTGCTGTGACCTTGTACGGGTGTTTTGGAATACCCCAGCTTCAGTGTTCCTGAGGAGGTCTTCGAATCTTCTTCGGCTCGGTGGCCCTGTATTCCGGATGAAAAATAAAAAATATATTCAGGATGGGGTTTATACGAAACCCGCCTTCTTTGGTTTACAAACAAACTTGTACAATTTGATCCTATACGAGGATATAGAAGTACAATTTATTTAATCTGGGTAAATATTGCTATAGGTGTCTGATCTGCAGTCGATCACTTTAGCCCTTGGACCACACGATGTTGAAGAAGTGCCGTAGAAGACAGGAAGCAGCTTCGAAGGTTGCAGGAGAGGGTGGATGCACGATGCCAAAGTCGTCGATCCCTACTCTTTACCTGAGCTCCGGGTGCTCTCTCTCTCTCTCTCTCTCTCTTTCGGGTTCGATCTTCCAATTTTTGTCAACCTGGTTCGATCTTCAAGTTTGGAGTTTTTCGACCCTGGATCTGATATTGGTTTTCTTGACCAATTTTCTGACCTTGTTCCTCATTGATAGAGGTCTCTATTTATAGAGTTTTAGTGACAGTGACCACTCCGTCGGTGTAACAACCGAGGAGTAGAAAGTATAGCACCCTTTTACATAACGATTAAAGTAACCAATGCCTGCGTATAGATGATCTTTTGAATGAGCGTGTGACGCGAGTCCAACTAAGGAACACAACGCGTACAATTGCTACGAAGATCACGGCATAAAAGCCACGTAGGTAGGTATCCATTGTGTAGAAGAGGTTGGCATAGAAGCCAAATGTCTGTCACCATGGCATAGAAGCCAAATAGTTATCAAATCGGCATAGAAGCCGAACAGGCGTAGAAGCCGAACAGGCGTAGAAGCTGAGTGGTCGTAGAGGCCGAACAGGCATAGAAGCCGAGGGGGCACAGGGGCCGAACAGGCGTAGAAGCCGAAGGGGGCACAGGGGCTGAACAGGCATAAAAGCCGAAGGGGCACAGGGGCCGAACAGGCATAGAAGCCGAAGGGGCACAGGGGCCGAACAGGCGTAGAAGCCGAAGGGACACCGGGGGCCGAACAGGAGTAGAAGCCGAAGGGACACAATCGCTGGATGGGCGTAGAAGCCGCTGCGTACCGTGCCACAGTGCTGACGTGGACGTCTTAGCCGGAATTATGGCTTTTGAAGATATAATCAAATCTCTTACATTAAATGCCGAGATTTGCCACCATCCTGTGCATTAAATATGGAGGCGTGCTCTTTGATGGTCTGCAACCCTTTCTGCGCATCAGTCGCAGAGACGTGCCTCGAGAAACTGTCACCGCACTGTACATTAGGCGAAGAGACGTGCCTCGAACCCCGTACGGAGTGCAGCTTTTGGCGTAGCAGGCGGTTTGTCTACTGCAGAACGTAAACAACTCACATTTTGCCTGTGTAAAACAAGGCAGCGTATCCCCTCGTGTTTTAAAAAAAGCAGTTTACGCGAAGGGGATGGCAGTATTTGACAGCCTGGGTGGCAGTGCAGTGCCATCATTATAGCCGTCGCTTGGGTAGTCGAGCCGTATCCCTTTGCCAGAAGTCCAGATGTCAGGTTCATTGCAGGCTCTGACAGGTTCATTGCAGGATCTGACAGGTTCACTTCGGGGAATACGAAGCATCTTTTGTATACCTCAATGCTGCGTATGAAAGGGGAGGAGTTTTACGCCCTGGAGGCGATGAAGCACCCTGTTTACGCTGAAGCGACTTGGACGTACTGCCTTACGCGGATGGTCCTTTGAGCTTTTATGTTTCACGCTCTGTTCTAGCGGAAAAGGCTCTGTTGCACACTTGAGGGCTCTTAAGGCCTCTGCCTATGCTGCTCTGCACCGATATACCGCGTAGTCATCCGGCGTATTTTTTATGCTTCTACAACCGCGTGTTCGTCGAAATGACCGAACGACCATTTCGACTTGGTTTCCTAGTTTCGGGCTTGTGCGCGCGTTGGGTTAGCTTCGGGGAGTGTGTGATAGAATTCTCGAGTTATATTTTTTATATATATATAGGTGTTTGTGTGTGTAGGGGTGTTTGTGTGCGTGTTGGTGAGTGTTGTGAGTGCGTTGTTGTGTGTTGTGTTGTATTTTGTGTGTATATGTGTCTATATATATATATGTATGTGTGTCTCTCTATATATATATATTTATAGATATGTGTTGTATATATATATATATATATATATATATATATATATATATATATATATATATATATATATATATGTATATGTATATATGTGTGTGTGTGTGTGTATATACATATATTTGTGTAGGTGTATATGTGTATTAGTGTGAGTGTTTGTATATATATATATATATATATATATATATATATATATATATATATATATGTATATATATATATATGTATATATATATATATATATATATATATATGTGTGTGTGTGTGTGTGTGTGTGTGTGTGTATGGAATTGTGTGTTTATATATATATTGATATGTGTATACATATATATATGTAGTGTGTATATATATATATATATACATGTGTGTATGTTAGTGTGGATGTATATATATATATATATATATATATATATATATATATATATATATATATATATATATATATATATATATATATATATATGTATATATGTGTGTGTCAGTGTATGTGTGATTGTGTGTGTGCGTGTTTGTGTGTGTGAGTGTGGGGCTATGCAGCGCTGCAGTAATGAGGGGGCAGCGAGGCAGCGTGCAGCGAGCGCTACCGCAGTGCACAGCGCGCTGCTGTGCACACTGCAGCAGCAACAGCAGAATACTGCACAACAGCAGCAACATCATCATCTCCCGCAGCAGCAGCAGTAGCAAGCGCATCGGCGTTTGCGCAGCGCAGCCCGTTGCATTGCAAGGGTAGTGGCAGTAGTAGCTAGTAGCTAGGGTGAGGGAGAGATTGATATATATAAATAGATAGATAACTAGATAGATAGATAGGTAGTAAGATAGATAACTAGATAGATAGTTAGATAGATAACTAAATAGATAGATAAATAGTTAGATAGATAAATAGATAGATAAATGGATAGATAGATAGATAGTTAGATATATAGTTAGATATATATATATATATATATCTATATGTATAGATATATCTACATATAGCTAGATATATGTTGTAGCTAGATATATATAAGTATAGGTATAAGGTAAGGTATATGGGTATATGTGTGTTTGTGATTATATATATATATATATATATATATATATATATATATATATATATATATATATATATATATATATATATATATATTCTAGCCTAGATTATTAACTAGGTATATATCTATATGCTTAAATAGCTAACTAGAGAGGTAGTTAGAGGGTTATTGGAGGATATCTCAGTACCTTGAGATATCAAGGTATCTTAATACCTTGAGATATCCAAGGTATTGAGTTTCGAGCGGGGTTTTTGAGCAATTGCCTAGGAATAAGTTTAGAGATGGGTTTTTATGTATATGTGTATATATTTACGCGTGCTAGTATAGGTTTTAGCGGGTTTAGGCGGGGTGCGTAGCCTAGGTCGAGGTATCGGATACCGAGGGTATCTCGGTATCTCGAGGAGGCGAGTTTGTTGGTTTACTAGCTTAATGAGCTAGTTTTGACCTAGAATTTTAGGGGCACCCTAGTTTGACCTAGCTTTGACCATAATTGTCCTCGTTGACCGTAAAAGTCAATATTTGACCTAGTTTTGACCTAAAGTTGACTTTTTGGACCCAGGGTTGACTTTTTGACCCAAATTTTACCGGTTTGACCCGTTCGACCTAGAATATCCTTAGAAGCCTGTTTTTAATTATTTTATATCAGTTTAACTCTTTAGAACCCTGTTTAATTTTGCTTTTCGTAATAGGTTCTTGCGACGCCGGTCCGGATCTCGATCCTTATCAGTTGCTCAGGACGTTAGGCGAGTACCTACCTCTGTTAGTTTCTATTTCATGATAGAGTTTATATCACCTATTATAGAACTGTAATACTTGATTCTGACACATTATTACATGAGCTGGTACTAGTGGATCCCGTCATGAGATGCTATCCCCCTTACCGTGTTCAGCGGGTACTCTATCACGTATATTTCATCAAATGCTTCGGGTATTGATTCTCATGTGCTATCATGTGCTTCTTGTGCTCTCGCCTTCATGTGCGCGAGCTATTTATCATGTACGTAGCGTATTGTGGTTGGATCCAAGAGTATTAGTGGGGGAGGGGAGTAGGAGTTGGTTATGTGATCAAAGCCAAACAATATTCATGTGTATGTCGGTTATGCAACTCACGCATAATAGAGTTATCGTAGTGTTTTCATGTGCAACCTAAGCCGATCACATAACGAACTTGTGCTCAAGGCACTTAGCTAGTATTCCTGTTTTCTCACATGCAGTTACTTCTCTGCTACTTGTATTGTTCTCAGTTTATATTGCAGCTACTTTATCTGCTCCATCATGTATTTATTTACTTGTGCATCTTGTATACTTTTCTATTGCTAGTCATATACACCTTACCATGTATTTGGAGTTGCTTTCAGAGTTATGTACTTTGCTCCAGTCCTGACTGGGCATATTTTTTCAGAGGATCCTGAGGATTATTGCCCGATATTCTATGGGCCGGACGTTGAGGAGTGTTGCGACCCCGAGACTGAGAAGGAGCCCGTCGAGGAGACGCGATAGTGCCCTAGTTAGCTAGTTGGGTTTCCTGGGTTGTTCCTAGTAGCTTTTCTGGATTATTGTACCTATTATTTGTTGTGAGATGTTGTAGACTTGGTCTGTATATTTTGGATATTGTCTTGCTCTTTGGTTCTTGTTTCCTTTTGCTATCTTATCGTGCTTTTATTCTTCCCCTAGATATTGTGATTAAGATATATATACACTGCGTGGTTGCCCTTCTTTTGGAGAGGTTATTGACAGGTTTTTGTGAGATAGATATTGTGACCTAGAACGAACCTTACAGCGTTCTACCGTCGATTCTGCGACGTAGGCTGGACGTACCCACGACTCATGCCCGATTTTTTGGGTGCGGGTCGTGACACACTGTCCTCATCAACATATGTCATCAGATGACACCGTAAATTTTAGTCCAAAAAATTTATCTTGATATAAAATTAACTCAACGACGATTCCAAGAATTAAATTTAACAAACTGGTCAACAAGAATCAAGCTCAATATCAACAAGCGAGAACAGACGAAAACAAGGGGAAAGGAATTTAAATTGGAAATTATAATAAGATTCTCAAGGGGTCGTCCCAGGAATCTCTCAAGAATTTTGTGATTGAGTATCCTCTCTCATCCTAGTATCCTATGTCCTATATTCTATAACAGGCACGCAGTAGTACAACTATGACGTCGCACTACCACGATATCGCACAACTTGTGAAGTCTGACCTGCATGGGCCGCCACTAAAAATGTGTCACGACCCACACCTGGTACAGGGGCACGAGAGCGTGGGTACGTCCAGCCTATGCCGCAGCATCGGCGATAGAACGCTGTCTAGGTCTTGATACTATCTAATCAATCTCACATGGATATCCAACTCTATGAGGAGACACGGATAATCACAAAATAATATGAACAATATACTCAATCACATAACTACAGCACGATGAGATCTCGAAGAGATAAGATAGAATGCAACACAAGTCTAAATAGAATAATCTAACTCAACAATATAATCCAAGTCTCAAATAAGATTTGCCGGAGACAAATCCGGTACCAAAATAGACAACTAAGAAACTAACTAGATAACTAGTGATTCCGGCTAAACCTCCCGGAATCACAACTGAACTACCAAGTCCAAGACTGCAGCTACTCACCCTGTGGTCCATAAATGTCGGACACCAGTTCCTCTAAGCCATAGTCTGGAAAAATATTTTCCAGTCAGGAAGGAGCAAAGTACATCTCAAATAATATTTTTATTTAATTGATAAGGGCTATAAAATAATAAACAGATAATGCTATATACTGAGAGAAGACAGTGAATAAATGCAATGGCAAAATAAAGAGACAGGCAATGTAAAGAGACAGGCAATATAGACAATATGAAATAGTCAGTGCATATATAAAACGAAGAGAACGAGATACAATGTCATATACGGATGATGTAGTATATGATCTAAAATAGAGAACTATAAGTATTCTAAGTATTTGGAATATAAGTCTATCATGTTATCGGCTTGGGACAAGATCAGGCTGGCTACATATGATTAGCTATGATTCATATAAGGTCAGGCTAACCATTTAGTTAGCTATGATGCATGTAGAGGTCAGGCTAATCATATGTAATAGCTATGAGGCATATAATGGTCAGGCCGCACCCGACGTGAGATGTGGGGTGAGCTATGATGCATGTAGAGTTGGGTATGATCACATAATCTACTAAAATTTCCCCCGCCCCCAACAGTACAGTGGATCCAATCACGACACGTCATAATACACGAGCAATATCCAATATATCATGTATAGGATCTAAATATCAATGTCGTGTACAATGTTAATATGATAATCAATGTAACATCTCATGATTGCAGATCCAATCTATATACTAGTCCGTGTAGAACAGTGTCAAAAATCAGATGTAACATTTCTAGATACTGGAATTATAGATATTATCAAATAATTGGAAAAATTATCAGAGAATGTACTCGCCTTGGGTCCTTAGCTGGAAATACCAATGTCATGTTCCAGTGTATCGTCTGGATGATCCAACAGTCCTATAGACATAATAAAATAATACAATATTTGCATCAGATGCTACACTACACACAATCAAAAATACATCGAACTCAAGGGCTATGCCAGGTATGACACTAGTCAACTAGGGTCAAGTGCGTCAAGTTGCACGGGTGTCGCGTCTGTGTTTGCTGTACAAGACAGACGGTCAAAATAATACGGGGCTGGCCAGTACGTCAGTGTACAGGTGGCAGTCCACTAACATTTTACAGGCTCACAAGGTCATGTGTAAAGACGGGGTATTCGTATTTACACTCGGGTCATCTAGTAGAGATACATATATAAATATACATTTATACTCAGAATATATATACCAATTAAATACGTATATAATATATATAAGTGTATATCCGTAATTTTGTACCAAATACGTATAAGTGTATATACATTAAATAGAATTATATAACATATATACATACGTTTAAAAATATACATACAACCAATATTTATACGTATACGAGGAATTATATATATACTGAATATATATATATGTTTATATATATATATATATATATATATATATATATATATATATATATATATATATATATATATATATATATATATATATATATATATATATATATATACCAAAATAATACATTTACCATATACGTATATATGTACATATATATATACCAAATTACAATTACTAACATATATATATATATATATATATATATATATATATATATATATATATATATATATATATATATATATATATATATATATATATATATATATATATATATATACATCAATACATACATACTATAATATACATATACCAATACGTATATAAGTACATATATACCAATATAATTATATATATGCTACGTATATATATACACACCAAAATACGTACATATACCCAAATACATTTTTAATACTCATATAATATACGAAATTATATCAATACATACATGTATATATGAATATATATATATATATATATATATATATATATATATATATATATATATATATATATATATATATATATATATATATATATATATATATACGTAAATTATATACTAATACATGGTATATTATACTAATGAAAGAGGAAAGAGGGAGAGGAGAGGGACTCACGGTGGTTGGCCGGAGTCGGGGTGGCGCTGCTCGGAGAAGAGGAGGGGGAGCTGGTGGTGACGATACGTGGTGTAGGGTGGTGGCGATAGTCGGGTTGGCCGCCGGGGAAGGAGCTCGGGATGGGGGAGGAGATGAACGGAGTAGGGGAAGATGCAGTGGCCGAGGTGCTCGGGCTCGAACGATGGCCAGAGTTGGGTCGTGTGGGGTAGAGTAGCAGCTCTGCGAGGAGCGGGGTCGACTGACCGGAGCTGAGGACAGCGCCGGAGGAATGCAGGCCGGAGAAGAAGAGATGGAGTGGTTCGAGTTCTGTTGAGGGTAGCTCGACCGAGGTATCGTGACCGGAGCGGGCTCGGCGCGGGTTGCCGGCTGAAGGAGGGTGGAGCTGAGGATGGAGGGGCTTCGCCGGGGTCAGGGAGATGAGCAGGGTAGTGGTGACGGAATAGGTCGGAGGAGATGGAGGGAGGCCGGGGAGTTGCAGCAGGCCGGGGAAGAACCCAGGCTGAAGGGTGGCTCGCAGGGGAAGGAGCAGTGAGCGGTCGGAACAGGAGGAGCCGGGGTCGACTGGCTGGCCGGGTTGGAGGGGACTTGGGATGAGCTGGCTGGGGAGTTGAACAGTGGGCTGTGGTGTGGAGATTTCCCCCCTTTTTCCAAATTTTAAAAAAATAAAGGAGAAGGAGAAGAAAGAAAGAAGAAGAAAGGAAAAATGAAAAAAAGAAGGAGGAGGTTACGGTTGAGTGAGGGGGAGGATGATGGAGGCTTCCCTAGGTTTGGAGATTAGGTCTAGGTTAGGAAGAGTGCCTTGAGGGGACATTAAATAGGATGGTGAGTGGGAAATGAGTGGTGTAGATGCACCCATTGAATGGATGGCCAGGATTTGACATGGAGAAATTTCTTCATGTGGGGATGAGGGTTGGGTTGACTAGTCAATATTAGGGCTTCTCCATTGGTTTGAACCAATGGGGTATTGACACCTAATGCAATAATTACAATTAGCCCCCTTAAATTTGGGTATTTGCACAAACACATGAAATAATGAAAAATTGGTGGGCGATTCGGTGTTTGGCATTTTGTAGGGCGAGGGGGTGTTGTGTGTTTGGTATGGGCTTAATTAGTGGGGTATTTGGATTTAGTCGGGATTAAACGGGATCAGCCAAAATGGTATCCCCAATTTAATTAGAAATAAATGCAAGTTATGTTCTAAAATTAATTAGGAGTACATGGGGTCAAAATTAGGTTGGGTCATAAATATCATTAGTGAAGAAGACTAAGAACAGAATATTACCCTAATTTGGGTTGCACGAAAAATGGGTCAAGATTGCCTCCAATTTCGATTAGAACGCACAATGATACAAAGCCAGATTTTATTTAAAAATTAAATAAATGTCCGCGACGAATATTGTGCAGCTAAAATGAAGCACAAGATAGCAAAATTATGAGTTACAAAAATGTCAGAATGGAAGACGGGCATGTCTAGGGCAAGGTTGTAAAATTTATTGGAAGACAAAAGATAGGGTAGCGCTTTAAATATCGAAGCAACGGTAAGGCGCAACAATTAAATAAAATTACGGTAATAATTATAACCTCAATTAATTAAGTTCTAAATAATACAAATTAATTCCATAACCCTACAATTCGGTCAGGTGTTCATCTAGTGGGCTTCTAGGTCAAGTCTACCAGCTCAACCATTAATGAACACTGTATATATATAATATTATAAGTACACATCTCACGCAATTATTTAAATTAAATACACACAATTTTAATAATATGTAAAAGTCAAAAATACCCTTGTTTTTGGAACGTGGTAGTGACAGTCGCCAGGAACCCCTAAAATAAACCAAGGAGTTAGTTCCCGTCTAAGGTGACAGTAGCCTATGCTGGGATAAGGCCCGGTGCAGGTGGAAGAGTAGGTGTAGGTTGAGTATGGGGAGTCTGGATGATAGGATCAGTGGATGGAAGGATATAAGGGACACCAAGGATGACAGGTGGTGGGGTAAATTGTACATTCCCTTGTGGTCCAGGACGAGCAGAAGAAGCCTCACCCTCAGAAGCTCGCGAAGTAGTCATTCTCTGGTATGCAAGGAAACAAATAAGTAATCTATCTAGGCAATAAAATAAAATAATAATCCTTAGTATATATACTACCGGTCCTATGCTGTGATGATTCTTCTTAATCTAACAAGTCCCCTAATTAACACTATATATCCTAAGTGTTATTAGGATGACTTGTATGGGCCCCCACTAAAAATATGTCATAACCCCCTCACGAATATTCGGATACGAGTCGGACACATCCAGCCTATGCTATAAGACACCGCATAGTAAGCTGTTCTAAACCTTCAATTATTATTATAATATATTGAATCATAATAATAACATCATCTAAATCAAGATAAACTAGAATAAGTCCAAGATATCATTTTAGTTACATTCCCAAAGCAAGAGTAACTGGAGATAAATCCAGCAAAATGAATGTTAACTATTTATTATAAACCAAAATCAAATACTAAATGTAAGCTAAGGTATAGGGTATTCCTTAGAAGGGACATCCTTTAGGATATGAACTAGCATCTCAGGAGCAGATCCATAGTATGAGTTGCAAAGCAACTCCTCCTCAGTCAATTCACCTGCAATGATCCAATCAGAAAAGGAGCAAAGTACAACACTATAATTTACGTACACTGTAACATAGAACTATCAAATATGGATGTATGTAAAGAACTGGTAATAAAGGAAGGCGCAACAAAATAGACTGCAACATACTAAAGTAAAAAGTAAATATAACTGAAAAGATAGTAAATACATGATCGGCTGATAGGACGGTAAAAATAAATGCAACTGATATGGCATATAGCCGATTCGATAAAATTTATAGGTGTGCCAGGTGAATTAAGCTATCCACTCATATTACACTATGGGATTTGATCACATATTTTACTATTATTTTCTCCAATCCCATGCACAAAAGTAAACATGAATAAGTAGAGACGCAATTGTGAAAAGTAAAGGCAACTGGTGTAAAGTAAAGCGAATTACGAAAATTAAATATAACTTATTTTGGAAAGTAAATACAACTGGTAATAAGAATGAAACATCTCCTGAATGTTTAATATACAAAGTTATAGTTCATGTTCAGTTTAGTAAAAGATGTAGTGTACTTGCCTTCTCCAAGATAGGGTATAGAGCTAAGAAGCGATAATGTCCCGGGTCCTCTCACTGTGTGCAAAAGAGGGTACAACTTAGGTTCGACAATTAGATAATGTCTAACTAACCAAATCTACCATGAACCCTTATTTAAGCACTCTTAATTCTATCTTAAATCAATACCAACCAAACACTAGTTTATTTAGTATTAGTAACTGTATAATTATAAACCAAATTTGTTTCCAAAATATACAAATGTTACAAATCCAAAAACATGATTATAAGTTCTGAAAATTAAAGTAAAAATTTATAATTTCCTTTATTATCTTACTATTTTATGTATTACAAAATAATAAAATTAAGCTAGTCGGTATAGACTAGTTTTTAGTACATCTTTCCAATGCAAACTCTTCATGAATTCTTATGCATAACACCCTTAAAAAATTCAATTAAAATTCTAAAATTAACCAAAATATAATATATAATTACTTATTAACTTAAAAATTAGTCCTTCTAATGATAAAATACAAACTAGTTACATTAATCTAGTGTTTACACATGCTCAATACTATTACCCTTATGAATTTCTACCAATCTTAATTCTAAAATAAATAATTTATAATCTGGAAAAATATGTAAATTAACTATAAATCAGAAAATAATTTATTTTAAAGTTATTTTATAAATATATTAAGAATTACAAGTTGGGGCTCACTACGGGTAAAAACTAGGTTGGTATCGGGTTTCCTAGTGTAGCATGCAAAGTATATATAACAAGTTGATAATTTTTTTATAGAATATAAAGAGTATTTATTGTTTAGAAAATCTAAAGGGGTTCAAGGAGAAGAGTTTTTATCACTAACCTCTTTGGAAGAATATGTT
Source organism: Iris macrosiphon (assembly GCA_036927795.1). Taxonomy (NCBI): domain Eukaryota; kingdom Viridiplantae; phylum Streptophyta; class Magnoliopsida; order Asparagales; family Iridaceae; genus Iris; species Iris macrosiphon. The sequence goes on from JAYESA010000004.1 coordinate 150,402,803, forward strand.
AAAAGTGCCTCGAATCGCAGCTTCTTCAAAATAATTCCATATTTGACTACTCTTTCTTGTAGTTCCTTGTGATGCTTGTATAGTTTGTTCTAGGGGTTGTGGTGACTATGAAAGATGGTAGGATGGTAGAGTAAGGATATTTGGGTATTATGGTGGTGGTTTGGAGGCTGTGGAGGTGGTAGGGTGGTCTGAGAAGTAGTTATGCTGAATTCGGATTTAGCCTGGACACCTATGATGGCGGGACTAGTTTGGAAAACTTAGAGTGAGTTTTGATGGAAGGTTTATGAATAGAAAGTGTGAGAAATAGGAAGATAAATAAGTATACTAAATTTGAGAGAAAGATACTTACTGTGGAGGGAGATATGGCTGAATTGGTGGGGGTATTGCTGAATTCAGATTCAACATAACTACTTCTCAAGACTTATATATCGTGTATTTTTTTATTCATTATATAATCACTTTTTTGATAAAAATAATTATCTCTATCTAGATATCGTCCCTCGTCGGTACAGAGATGCCTGGGTCACTTTATGAGGTACAACTATGGTGGCCCTTGGATTAACTACTCTGATGCTCCGGATGAGAGAAAGGCGTTCTGGTTTGCGCCCTTCAAGGTAAAAGTATATTATATCTATCATCTAATTTATGCATATTATATAACTTACTAAATTACTTCTTGTAGCAAACGTATTTTTATCCATCGTACCAGACCGAGTTGATCAAGCAGATATTTCTTGCCGTTGCCGCCAAGCTGATCCGTGATGCTCTGGATGACCAGAAGTCTCGTGATAGCGAAGGAAAACCGATCCAATATTGGATCACGCCTGAGCAGTGGACTACGATGAGGGATAGATTCGATGATCCGAGGTACAAGAAAAGGTCTAAGAAGGCTAAGACGGCTAGGAAAAAGGCAGCAAAGTGGTGTGGTGGCTCGATTCCGATGACAAAATATTTTTATCGTTTGGTATATTTTTTATTTCAGATATGTTATTTTAATGCAACTATAATAAAATAGTAGTAGAATAAAATATTTAATTTTAGTACTAAATAATATATTTTTAACAAGTACAGAGGGGTGATGATGCCAACATTGTGACCGTCTTCCTGGCCACCCATCGAAAGGGCGGGAATCGCATTGATGGGAGGGCTTCGCAGACCTATGAAAGTATTACTTTACTTTGTGTTAATTTTAATATAACTTAGGAAATATGCAAATAAATATCCATATAGTTAGTAATAAGTAACTTAGACACATTAGCAATTATCGAGTATCCAAACTTTTCTAGGCCGAGTATCTTAGGCTGCGTGAGCGGGTGACTGCTAGTGCACCTATAGCGGGAGAGGTTGGTATTTCCTCGCAGCCCTCTCCAGCTTCGTCGACGGACGAGCTGTGGATGATCGCCATTGGTGGTCTCCAGAGGGGTATGTACTACGGTACGGGATCCTATGGCGCACTTGTTGCGACACAGTCCTCTAGGGCCTCTACTGCAAGTGTGCATTTTCCACAGCCCTCGCAGGTGTCAGACCGAGTCCAGGAGACCATTGACCGTAAGATTGCGTCTCTCCATGATGATTTACTGCGAATGATGGAGGAACAACCCCTGTCCCAGTCGTAGGCGGACGATGCGATGCTCATCGCACGATTTGATACGCTCGAGCGCAGCATTATGGAGCTCAGGGATATGACAACTGATCTTACAGCGTCGACAGAGTGCAGCGTGATGGAGCTGCAGGCGTCATAACTATCCATGGGCTAGAGGTTGACGATGATGCATGATTCAATGGTTCATAGCAGTACGAGGCTGTTATCTACCATGGATTCATACAACCATCGACTAGCAGCGTTGGAGCATATACGTCCTCCTGGTGCGCCTTTATCGACATAGACTCTACCGACGTCAATGCCTTCTCCATCGACATCGGTATCGATTTTACGGGAGCAGTATGATTTGTTCTTATCCCTGATGCAAGATGGTGGTCAGCCTCCTGCAGATCCACAATAGTCCTAGTTAGGATAGTTTACTGACTGTTTGCGTTTTGACCTATGATATTTGGTCATTTATGAATATTATTTATTTTTGAGGCTTTCAGACTTTATCTCTTACACTCAGTTGTGTGGATATTTATTGTATTCTTTACGACAAGATTTTCTCCTGACTCGGTTTGTAATCCCAATATTTTGTTTTCTTTAAATTTTACTATATTATTCATATTAAATGTATGTTAATTTATCGGTGTTGAGTGTTCCACCGAAGGGGTCGACGAACCCAGCGAATTCAACAGAGGTTTTATCCGGGTCTATTTATATAAATTATGAATTCATAAACTGCAGGAAGATTGGTTTGGAAACTATTTTATATTCTAATTTTTATTTTTTTACTGAAAATTTAGCGACATTTAGCGAGGTTTAACGATGTTTCTATACGTCGCTAATTATGTCGCTAAATCATCGTTGAATATGTTGCTAATTATGTCGCTAAATAAGTCGCTAAATACGCCGCTAAATACGTCGCTAAATAAGTCGCTAAATATGCCGCTAAATACGTCGCTAAATACGTCGCTGAATATCGCTAAATTGCTAACATTGCAGTATTTGCCAGGTCAATAAAATATCGCTAAATATGTTACAAAATATCGCTAAAAAGAATTTTTTTAGCAACGTTTAGCGACACAAAATACTAGCGACGTTGCGTCGCTAAACGTTGCTAATATGAAAAATATTAGCAACGCAAATACGTCGCTAGAAAATATTGCTATAGCAAAATTTTGCGATGTTTTTTTCTGTCATCGACTAGCTTAAACGCGACTTCATTGAAACGTCGCTATTTACGTTGCTAAATTTTTTTAGCGACATTTTTAGGCCATTTAGCGACGTTTTCAGACGTCATTAATTTGACTTATTCTGGTAGTGATCGAGGTGTGATGCCATACGATCCTGATATTACGCTCATATAAGGCAACATCGTTAAAGTTTGTGGCTATCATCGAACTGATCGAGTACGCAGCGGAGGGACAGTGTTACAAACAATAATCCATCTGAGTATACGGGACAAAGATCAAGGCACGAGGTTCTCTGATATAATGGCAATGTTCCTTACATTATGTCCCTCTATACAAAAGCAGCTCAAAATAATCGATACGGCTCAAGGTATCGACACCAGATTTTTGGGTCCTCAGGATGAGGCATGGCTATCGCTTCCTCGGACGATCCAACACCTGCTAACAAGCAAACTGTTGGTGGGTCAGCACTTTGGAGAAAGCGCTAGTGAGTATAAAATCAATGAACATAAGCAACATTCACTAATATATATATATATATATATATATATATATATATATATATATATATATATATATATATATATAAGCACGTTTGATTCTTGTTTTAGTGTTTATGGAGATTACTTTAAAGAGAGTACAAGTTAGGTAAGGCTCATACTATAAAAAAGAGGGAGAATCTATACACACCCCATGTATTACTTAGCACACCCCAAGTGCTAAGTACACCCATTTTAAATGAATGAAATTAAAATAAATACTAAGTACACCCCACTACATGACCAAAATACCATTTTCTATTATAACGTAAAATTTATCATCATTCCTAAGCATACCCCACACCCTTACAACCGGTCCCCTCTCTACTTTCCTCTCTCCAAACCCAACCGGTCCCCTCTATTCTCCGTTTGAAACACCATTGTCGAGGAGCTTTCGGATTATTCAGCCACTACAATGGAGAGACAATTCCAAGACCAATCCCAAGACCAATTTGCAGATGATCTATTTAGGGATGAGTATTTCAAATCGAACATCCTAATTAGTTCAAAATAAGTATTTTTTTATTTGAGGATCACTGCTAGGGCTTCAAATCCTTTATATTCTTGTTAAAATGAAACAAATATAAAAAAAGGGTGTATTCACGGTTCTGTTCGAGCCTGGTTTGTCGAGTGCATAGAATGGTGTTCGACCCACAACAGTTAAACATTGTTATGCAGATTCGACCATAGTATATCGAACAAAAGATCATATCTTCGGTCCTTGTTGATCAAACAATAAGGATATGTTCGACCTGTGTTGGTCGAACATGAGTGATATGTTCAACCTGTATTGGTCGAACAATAGGGATATATTCGACACAGACTGGTCGAACAGTTTATTTTCAAGCCCAAATTATTTATCCTTGTTAATTTTTTAATTATTGATATTTTGAATCAATCTAGCAGAAAGAACATATACGAGGAGGATATGGCCTACTGCTTCTTATAGGAGGCATCGGTTGGAAGAGTTGGCAGTTGCACTTACCAGTCGTCAAGAAGCAGTAACAGTTGCTCCGATACAAATGAGCGAGCAATTTGATGAGGAAGAACTCGAGCCTGTTTTGAACATGCAAGTTGAGAAAGATCCCGAGCCTGTTTTGAACATTCAAGTTGAGAAAGAAGAGGAATAACGCCTAGAAGAAGAACATAGTGAAGAAGTGGGTGAGGACGATGATGTATTGATAGCCCCTTGTCCCGGTGGACCTAAAGATCCCCGACTTATCCCAAGTTTCAAGACTCATGTGGCATTCGAGATTTGGAATAGGATTGAGAGGAAAGTGTTGAAGTGTTGGTGCTACACGACCAAGATGAAAATATGGAGGTTTGGTAGAGATATTAGTAATTTTTAATTGTTGATTCAATATTCCAAAATTTTGGACTTGAGGTAGATTTCGTACAAGACGCCAAAAAAAATCTTATTTGTGCATTTATTGAGCGTTGGCAACCGGAGACCAACTCATTCCATATGCCATTTGATGAGATAAAAATTACGTTGGAACTTATGTCCTCATAGGTAGAAACATATCAGGGAATGAAATGATTTGTATCAACAAATATCATACATACAAGCTGAGGGTTAATTGGAACTTCTGTCCTTATAGGTAGAAACATAACGTTAATTTGCTCGTGCATGTGGACGATGGCCATATTGTAGGATGCCGCCGCCAAGTAGTACATATCGGGAAATGACCACCAGAACTTGTTGTCATAAACTGGTGCTACGAAGCAATTCAAAGATTCAAGTACCTTTTTCGGAGACTGCTTAATTAAGTTACATCTACCGTATAAATCTTCCAAGTTTGTGATCTCTTGGATGAGGTTATTACAAACTTTTGGCCAGGATTCCTTCCCCAACCCTAGTGCATGGGCTATGCATCAAAAACCATAATGTCTATCCCCTAATAGATTTTTCGTACTCAACACATACGAATGGTGTTGAGGTGGAACTTATCCTATATATGCAAGATCGGTGGCATTGCGTGGTGACTGACGTTGAACCAGTTACTTTTTCCTTCGGATGAAAGTGAATATTAGTTTTGTCGAATAGGGTACATCGACAATTAGAGTTTCCTCGAATGATGAACAACTATCGTGAGAGGACTCAATAATTTCAAATTTGCTTGGTTCATGTTTCGTCAAATTTGAAGTACGGATTTTCGTTTTACTTGGCCTACCACGAGGTCATCTGTGGTCCACCGGTTCAAGTAACAAAGATGTCGAAGGAACTGATATCTCCCGAAGTCTTTTCAGCATCAATAACCTTTAAGAATCGGTAGCCGCATCAAACATATAATTAATATTACACATGGTCTCTACCCAACGACTTCGGACATCTGCATCAGCTATATTGTCTGGTTTGGAGGGTTCATAATTAAACTTCCTCCAAAATATGTCAACCATATCGAGCTGGATAACCTAACCATCTCGTTTCAACTCTGCAAGTTCATGTGCACAAGGTAACCCGCAAGTCCTCCTCAATACACAACCACAAAGGAGGGGATCTACACCGATATTATCTATACCCTTCATCTCGTCGAAAATCCTACCAAGAGCATGATGAGACACCAATCCTCGGATAATCTTTAATAGGGGAGAACTATAACGATGTTGTGCACATTAAGGCTCATATAAAATGGGACCTTAATTTTGTTGTGTGACGTGATCAGCAAATCATGTATCATTTTTTATAAGATCTCAAAAGTTGATTGACTAGTCCCCAATTATGTTTTCAATTTTGTATGTGCACTCTCCACCCTGTGATTATAAAATTCATAGAGTCAAAATCATACTTTATATCGTAATTAATATTTACATATGCAAAGTATTGTTTATAGACACGTACTTGCTACTTGTCGTGCTCTCAAAATGTATCACATTGTTAGTCCAACACGAAACAAATATTTCTTTATATGGCTCTATCCAATTCTTAATGGCATAATTAACTGCTTTTGGATTATCGCAGTAATCTTGCTCCAATATTCTAAGTAACTCATTTAATCTCGATTGATCTTCAGCTAGAACCAACGAATTCCATGAGTTATTAAAACAATCTCACTTCTCCTTATTACGAAATAACTTCTTGCATTTGGCCAAAATATTCTTGTTAATATGCCACTGACATAGCAAGTGTGTGGAGTTAGGGATCGTAGCTCTTATAGCATTCATAAGTGCTATCTCACGATCAATCACAATCACCTTTTGGTAAGCATGATTGATCTACTAATCCTTTAAGCATACTAAGCGCCCATCTATAATTGTCCTCCCACTCGGCCTCCAAATAAATACATGCCATAAAAAATATAATATTTGTGGATGTGACCCATACCACTTCCAAAAGTGGCATCATATACCTGTTAGTTTTGTAGGTACAATCTATTAATAAAATATCGAGAAAAGAACGCAACAAATCCATACTAGTCGGGTGAGCATAAAAAAGATCCTTCACCCTATCGGTTTGCTCATATCTTTATCCAGATAGTAGTACATTTCTGACTCCAACTTTTCCAACAAGTATTGCATTTGAGATAGGCCTCCATGCTCGACAACTCTATGCTTTTGCCGAGCATTATAAATTGTCTTTAATGTTGACTCATTCTCACTAAAAGATTCCTTCAACATGCTTAATATATCTTTTGGCCTTGTATTGTTCTTCGACAAGTCTTTGACAAGTTGATCTTCAGCGGGTGTTAGTCGACGGCATATGAGTGTCAACCAAATTCCGTTCCATTGGGTGATTATGTGAGCCACATATAACCGTCAATGACCATTATCCTAGGTCATTGAATTGCACTCCCTTCAATTGAAATGGACAATCATATTTCTTCGTGCCCGTAAGCCTTTCGTTTCTTTGCTTCTTGTCAATGTTCGCCGAATTTGTTTGAGCAACTTTTGTCATAGGAGGCCGATATTTACCACCGCACTCACAACCCAAAATTATTCGAGCTCGCCTTCCACCATCCCCGCTATCCGATCGTTTAACCAAAACGACTATATTATGATTGTTTTCTACCGTATATGTCCAACTCACCAACGATTCACGATTGTCAAATATCTCATCCGTCCGAAATTCTTCTGAAAAATCAAGTTGTTCATATATGGGATGGTTAATAATGCTCATTTCAGTGCCATTTGGAGTATTTTTCTGTAAAGAAAAAGACCTACAACTTAATAAGTTGAAAAAAATGAAATAAAAAAATACAATGTTCGATCAGAATTAGTCGAACATAGCTCTTATGTTCAACAAATACAGGTCGGACAATAACCGACATGTTTAACAATCATTGTTCGAACTATGCATGTCCTGTTCGACCTATGCGAGTCGAACAGTTACTGAAATATTCGACCAATAAAGATAGAACAGATAGTGGTCCGTTCTACCAGTATTGGTCGTGCTCATCGCAGATTCTATTTTTTGTCCAATACTTCTCATACACTACTTCAAACCAAAAAATTACGTAAAGATAGAACATACATTGTGTCTTTGAAGTGGACTTTCTTCCTCCATGATGCCTTTTTCATAATTTCAAAATAGGGTTTTAGGGTTGTTGGATTTTTGGGTTGGATCAGAGAAGGTAGAAATTAAAGAAGGAAGAAGAAGATGAATAGTATATAGGAGGGAGGCTGGTGGGGTGTGCTTAGTAGGCCATGTGGGTATATGAGTCTTTTAACATGAATCTATTTTCCAACTTAAGTTATATGGGATGTGCTTAGTAGGTCGTAGGGTGTGAATAGTCGGACCCCAAAAAAAATTGGTTTTGTTTTAGTATTTATTCAGATTGCTTTAAATATGACATTATTCACAACTAAGATTTGAACAGTGAAAGCATAGATCTTATGGGAATCCACATTGGTATATCTTGGAAATTTTGAGGAAAATAAATTGTTAATCTCCCATCAGTAATGAAATACACGCCTTCTCCATTTAAACGTTTATGGGAAGCTGAATTTTGATTTTCTTCTGTAATCGAATATATCCATATGGCTAGTATTAACTCAACTAATCACAAAAGCAAGTCCACTTTCATATACTAAAAATGAATAAAAATATACATACAATTTTCTTGATTTTGTAAGTGACATCAATTATTCATATTAATAGGACCATATAGATGACTCATTAACGTCAGAAAACAGTTCCTTCAAAGCATGTGACAAACTTGCAAAAAAATTTTACATGGACATAAACATAATCAATTACTACTCCCAAGTGAAGATTGGTCACACGTTCTTGCTTTCCATGCTAGCTTCTGTTGCAAATTGAGGAGCCTTTTCCATCTTCGAGCTATGGACGATAGGGGATTCCTTTTGGGTTTCTTATTTGTTAGAGCCTCGTGCTGATAATTTTGTATAAAAATAAAGATGAGGAAGTGATAGTTTTTAGACGAATATAATCAATCTGAGTCTTATCTTATTAACCATATATACATAGGAGGAAATTCTTAGAGTTTGTGTATCTGGATAAGGGTATCCAGATACTTGTGGTTATCTAAATATATCTCCAACCCTATTGTCTTGTAATATATTATGATTCCTATGTGGCACCGGATATAAGACAATATCTTTCTTAGGTGACAACATTATATTTACAAAAGACAATAAAGTAAAAAATATTGAAGATAAAGTATGTTGTTGAAGATAAAGCATGTTGAAGATAAAGCTTGTTAAAGATAAAGTCAATACTTAGTCTTGTTATTATCTCTTAGTTTGTTGTAGTAGTTGGGTTGGACGATGGTGGCGTGTGCGGGTAAGGTAGGGAGAATGGGTTGTGACTTGGCCGCAAGTTCACGGTTGAGGAGCTTCTCATAAAGTTCATCGAATGGTATGGGCATATCGCGAGCATGACCTGTCACGTCTCAGTCCCAAAATACGTAGGACCAGAGTACGTGACAATAACGGTCTACGTATCAAATGGACTCCAGCCCCACTTGAATACGTATACGCTATCTATAATAGAGCATAATTTCTAATTTGGCAAGTCTAACTATATCTCAATCCACATAAAATCCACAAAAGAATAAATATCAAGAATGAACAATATAGTTCATGGTCTGCAATCCACTAGCATATATGTTCGAATAGACTAGAAAGAATAGTATGAGTCTATCAAAACTAGGCTATATCAGCAGAATAAGTCAATAAAAAATAAATATAATAATGGATAATGATGAATGTAAATACAAATAGATTAATTTTTATCAAGTATCTAAAATGCGTCTGGTGGAGACAAATCCACTACTAGTAGATGGAGAATATAAGGACAAGAAAATAAATCATAGTCCACGCTAAAAATAAACTAAGCAATAGCTGAGCTATCAACTGTGGTTGTACCCTCATCTGGTGCCTATCCGTAGGACTCCGAGTAATCATGCACACTGGAGAACGGGTCCAGGTCCTCAGTGAGACATAACAAAATACAACATGCATGCCAAGTATATCAAAAATAGAGCATTCTAAAATATACAGGTGATTATGCAGGAAAATAAACTAAGGCATAATCTATACAATAGTCATATACTAAAGAGAACAACTAAATACACATAAACTGTAAATATATCAACCCCGACCGCCAAGGGACCAGGGAGGTCCGGGGTTGCACCTGCTTGGAGCGGACACGCGCGCGGAGGGAGGCTCGCATGCAGCTCGTACGGTGCACACCAATCGCACATGTCGAAAACTCAGTATTAGCATGGAAAATGGTGGGGGACGAAGGTGATCGAGGAAGAAGATGTTTACACAAGTGGTTTTGGATATAATTCTGAAGAAGGGCTTATATATATAATGCATATTGATATGATATACATAGAGAAGAATAATTAAGGAGAAATATCAATTTGATTTAAATATGAGTTTCAGTTTTATTTGTAAGTTGTTATGTGTTTTCCTTGAGGACATTTAAATTTGTTTGAAAGGTGAATATGTACCCTATTTTGAATTTCATATAGAGAATCTTAAGATAAAAATATTTTATTAGTAGGGAAGGATTGGTACAAGTCGCTAGGTTAATTATTCCTTGATAGCTTTTAAAATTTGCTTAGATAATCTAGACATGCTTTAAGACTTGTTTAGAAAAAAGTTAATTTAAATTTTTAAATTTTTAGTCTATACATTTTTCTATTTATTAAAAAAAAAAACTATTCCATCTATAATATTTTCTTATGATCTTTAAATTTTAACTATATATTTTCATATTATCATTACTATTTTATTTTACGTTCTATATGTTGTTACTTATCCTATATATTTCTTACTATATAGAAATATTATCTAGAACATTTATATAATTTATTGTTTAACTCTCTTTTTTTGTATCTTTTTTTTCTAGTCATATATAAAAAAATATCTAGATTTTTTTTTAAATTTAGGACAAGGATTTCACATGAATAACGTCAATGACTCAGTGGAATATGGAGTCGAGGGATTCGAGAACCTTGTCAGTGATGTCCTCGGGATCTATGGGATTACCAAGGAGGGTAAATTGGTCAGTACATGCTTTAATTGAGTGCATGTACTCGGTAATGGATTTGGGATATTTTGTGAGAGCCTTAAAGGTGGCTTTCAACTGCTTGATACGACCACGGGTGGGACGAGCAAAGGTGTGAGCAAGGGTATCCCAGACCTTTTGAGTGGTGCGAGATCAAGAGATGAGCGGAACAAGAGTAGGTTCCAAGGTACCAATAATGGCGCCAAAGAGCAGTTTGTCCTGGCGAACCTATGTGAGGTAAGCCAAATTAGGTTCAGAGGCTTTTCTTTGGTGATGGTAGTAGGAGGAGCAAGGTACGTGCCATCCAAGAATTTGAAGAGATTATACCCGACAATGGTGGCCTCAATTTAAAGCTTCCACGAGATATAATTTGTGGAGGTAAGCTTGAGGATATTAGAGAGCATAACGATGACAAGTGGACATTTGGGATCGACGTTAGGAATTGTGTGAGGTGAAGACATGATAGGCGATTAGTATACCTTGGAAAAGATTTTAATGATGATCAAACCCACTTTGATACCATGTAAAAATGTTTAGAAAAAGTTGATTTTTTATTAATGAATAGTACAAGTATATATAATACAAGTAAAACTAAAAGAGATAAGGTAGAATAACAAAGAGAGATATATCCAAACTAAAGATATTATCAGCTAGAATATTGTTACAACAAACTAAGAGATAATAACAAGACTAAGTCTTGACTTTATCTTCAATAAACTTTATCATCAACATGTTTTATCTTCAACAAAAAAGTCATCTCTAATGCAAAAGTATTATAACGCTTACTTTTTTTAATTTCCAAGACACCTTCTCATCTTCCTCCTTTTTTCTAATTATTTTTTTATATTCATAATCGATGACATGTAGATGAAAAAATTGTAAAGCGTATTGTCTAGAACTAAACAAACAGCTTTTCAATGTCTTCTTTAACTTTTGTCATGTAAGTTTCACAATTTACTTGACAATTATATTAGAGAAGGATTTTTAAATAAAATTGTCACTTCTGCGACAACTTTTTTTTCAAAGTCATAATAGGGTTGGAGATCATGGTGTGTATTGGGTCGGGCCGGGCCGGGTCGACCAGCATCCCGCACTCATCGGGTTTGGGCCGGGCTTAGCCTGGGTGAGAAAGCAGGCCAGGCCCCATGACCCGGTCGGGGGCGGGGTCGATCGAACTGGGCTGGGTCCGGCCCGGCCCGGCCGGATTATTAAAAAAATTACAAACATAGAAAAAGGACTTAAAAATATTTAATTTTTATTAATGACTCATACTAATATTACTAATACATAAGAATATCAGAAATAACATAATTTTTTTAATATATATAATTTTTGTTATATAAGTCATACAACTAGGGGTGAGCAACGTGTCACACCCGTTTCCAGATTTGGTATTCTTGAATTTCTAATATTAATTTTTTTCCTGTAAATGTATTCATGTTGTATTTTACATATTGGTAATTGCCATTGACTCATGCTAGGACCCGTATGTAGGATTGATACTTGACCTGGTTCATTTTTGGAACCACTAAGCCTATTTTGGATGGTTGAGATTTGTTTGGAGAGTGTCATGACTTAATCCTATGGCTAACCTCATTTTTCCCACTTGGTATATATATGAGCCTTTCTTTCTCTCCTCTCATTCTTCTTTATTTTTACTTTCTTTCTTCCTTTCTTCTTCCTTGCTCCTTCCCTCACCCGAGCACCAATTCGAACCCTAGCCCTAGACTCGGCTCTAGGAAGAGGTTTGTTAGCCCACCAAGGCAAGTACATCTTTCTCAAAGTGGTGAAGGCATAGATTTTCAGGTTTTTCATATATTGTAGTTATTAAAAATATGTTTGATGAAAAATATTCTCCTTGATGTTCTCATTTACTTTAGTTCTTGGTATTTTTGGTTTTGATGGATATATTTGAGTAGATCTGAGTTTAAAGTTAGGATTTTTTATTGGTTTCATGAGTTTTCCTTGGTATTGATCTATTAAAACTTGTTATTTTTGAAAACTAGTAGTTCCATGTGGTGGAGAATTTGATTTCGTGCAGTTTTGGCTTTTGTTTTGCTGGATTTGGACTTAAAATGAGTGATTTATGAACAAAACCATTTTTGGAAGCTTTCTCGGATTTTCCACGGAGTTCTTGCTGATTAGAAATGATGAAGTTCCATGCGGCAGGGAAGGCCATGCGACATCAATGTTATGCGACACAAACTTCCCTACCGTAGCCCTTCGCAGCATGTGCCTATCTTGTTGGATGCATGATTGATCTGCATAAGTGTTTTGCTAAGTGCCCGACTCAAGTTCAACGCATGAAGTTTTTATGCTGCAACCTGAGCATGCGGCCAACAGAGCATGCGACAGACCTATGCATGCGGCAACGAGCTATGTGGCCCTTCCTTTGGATGCATGATTCTGTTCCACCTTGGCACATATTTTTATGATTTTGTTTTATCTCCCTGACACACTTTATGGCTTATCACATCGGTCACATCCGTCACTTCTTTGACACGCATTAATGACCCGTCACTCAGCACTTATCCCGTAGAGTGGACCTTTGCCCCGAGCATGCAGACTAGAGGAGCATGCGGTTGACTTCCCATGCGGTCGGGTTAGCCTATGCGGCCGGATTGGTTCATGCGCCAATTCCCAATGTGCACAATTTAGACACGTGTTATCCTTGGTAACCCTACACGCACGTGTGGCACTTTCACTTGGGTTCAGCTATTTTATTTAGAATATTTTTTTACTCTATGTGGTTGATCCTAGAATTGCTTGTGTTATGATTCTTAGGGAGAATGGACTTAGTAACCAGACTGTGCTAGACATGAATATATGCTAGAACTGACTATGTGCATTATATGATTATATGATGAAGTAGACCATATGGTAAACTAGAGTAACTCAGATTAGTTGTAACTACCACTTTTCAGAAGAGGAGTAATTTTGTCATTTTATATTATTTATATATAGTGTTATATTTTATATATGGTATTATTATTTATTGATTAGTGGATTAGACTAATTATTAGACTTGTATCAGTGGATACAATTATACTTGTCATGAACCATTGACCAACATTAAGTTAGACTCATTTGGGTCTAATAATTAGTCATCCTTTGGTTAGTTTGTAATTTAATTAAATATTCCATTAGGAGTAGAAGTTTTCTCCTAATTAATTTCCATCTTGACAAGCCAATAGGGGCAATTATGACATTGTACAATTCCTTGGAGAACAAGTAGGTGGTCGGCCCCTTAAGAGAGGAGAAATTCTCTCTCCTCCATTCTCATTCATTTCAATTTTATTTTCTTTGGTGTTCTTCCCCAATTTCACTCATCCCTCCACCAAATTTCTACAAAATTTCTTCCAATTACTTCCCTACTTCACCATTAGAAGATCTAGAAGTAGGAGGAGGCAAGGATCATCAAGAATGAGGAAATTGCATAAGTTGAGCCATCTTTGTGTCCATTTGGAGAATTATATTGGGAATCCATCTTCCAATAGGTATAATTCATAATTTTATCCTTAATTAGCTTCCAATTATGCAATTTAATCATTAAAAATGCACCTATGGACTAGGTCTACCTATAGGAAGAAGAATTGACCTATAGGGACCCCTATTGTGAATGTTATGTTGTGTTTTATGGCCAAATTATAGAAAATTCGAGTTTGGCCATTAGGTGTTTAAGAAAATATTTCTCTAGTGATTTTAGAGTGATGTGCATGATTCGAAAGGGCGTACGTGTCCACAATTGGATGCGAATAAGGCGTATCATGGCGTTTTGTGATACGCTATGATACGGGGGTTTATTTTGGGGTTTTTGTGCTTGCTAGTGATTTTTATCCCAAATTTCATGGTAGCAAATTACATTATATATATATATATATATATATATATATATATATATATATATATATATATATATATATATATATTTGTCATGTAAATATAGTATTGGATGAGTATTGGGAGATTTGGCATGGTGGTTAATAGTGTATCATGACCCTTGAGTGAGTATCTTGACTTGTGCACTCAAGGTGTTTCAGAATTTGACCATTACTAGAGTGGGTATCTATTTCAAATGCTATATTCATTGTTAATATATATATATATATATATATATATATATATATATATATATATATATATATATATTAGTCTAAGTTCATATTAGTGTATATACATTGGTGAGCGATGTTAGTCTTAGACTGAGGTGCATGATTGTAAGTGTGTGTATCTGTGTTGGCGGACTTGTATAGGAGCTCAAAAGGGGTCAATGCTCGAGTATAGGCAGTGCAACCTTGGGTGTTGGCCTGCAGGTAGGCAGTAATAGTGCACATAGGCACACAATCTAATATCAGTAATAGTAGCTCCAAAAGTTGGTAGATACTAGAAGTAGCAGAGCTCGGGTTGGGGAGCCTGTAACCATCCAGAGAACTACGGGGCTATCATATATTGCTCCATCTGGTACGACATGGTTTTAGTATGTAGAGGCATATTGGTGGTTCAAGTTTGAGTAGCTCAGTGAGGAGATGAGTGTGGTCTCAGATGTGTGTGTCCTTTAAATATATGTAATAGGATTGGTGTACCATTGATTGTGTAAATGTTTATTCAGATTTGGTGGGTGTTTGGTGGTGTGGTTGTGTGTAAGGATAGGGGAGAACCTCAGCAGCAGTGAGGGGGAGTTGTGAAACACTGTATACAATAAGTGCTCTACATGGAGTTAAAGTAGACAGTGCCAATATTGGTGTGCACTTTGCAGTGATAAGGAATTGTGTGTGTGTGGGTAATTTAAGTGAGTTAAGGTATGCTTTAGTGTGTGATGCTCAAGTTCATACATAGTGGGGTGTAAGTGTATCAGTATATGTTATGGAAGGCATAGGATGTGAAGGAGTGTTGTGTATCGGTTAGTATCAAGAAGAGGGATATGCTCATAGATATCAAGTATCAGTAGTAGTAGTAGTAGGTAGAGGGTTCTACATAAGAAGTCTAGCATGAGAGAGATGCATGCAAGTCTCCCAGGATGCCTGATACCAAGGCATTATACCTTGGTGTATGAACTTAGGATGTACTTGGTTTTGGGGAGCTTGCAGTTAGTGTATCAGTGTGTTATGAGTAGAGTATTAGGTAGGTAATGATGATAGGGTTAGTTAGTAAGGTATTGGGTAATAGCTCATATACAAAGGTATTAGCTATAAGTGTGGTTAATTAGTTTAGATGCTAGGGTAATATTAGATAGTAAATAATATTAGCATGTTATAAGTTATATATAGATATCATAGTAATATTAGCTAATATAGCTAATACCTTCAAGTTATAGACCTAGAAGCCTAACCACAACCTAGTATTATTTAGTAATTCCTAATTTAGACTTGTAATCAACCTAGAATCTAGGTATGAACCTAAAACCAAGGTAAACACCTAGTTTAACTCAGTTTGACCTGGTTTGACCTAGTATTGGCCTAGAGACCTAGTTTCAAGCTAGTTTAGCATATTTATTATTCCAAAAATACTATTTTGACTTATAATTCATATATAGATCTGTGAGGCACAGATATAGGCACAGTTCGATATTTATTGCTCTACACCACAACCGAGTACATTCTTTGATAGTTTTCAATTTATGGTAGCTTCTATGTTACATCTATCTAGTATAGTTATACATGATTCTTGGCATAATGTTACACGGATTGGTGTATTCTGGATCTCGTTATGAGATGTTATTTTATGCTGGACCCTGTAAATGCCCTGTGATTCCTGTACATGTATAGTGTCACGCCCCGGACTCGCCCGTGCCGCCGCTTCGCGTCGCCCCCGCCGGGCCGGATTGAACCGGCCGCATGCGAATGCATGGAACACTATCAAATAAACTCTAGTATGCAGATGAGATGAACCATCAAAACAGTTATCGTTGTTGCAGGATAATCCGACTTATCACTTGAACACATTCAGGCACAATATGGTTCTCTCGAAGCATAGACGATAGTGAACATGTTCATGCACTCTTAGAATGAAGTATTGGTGGGTCAACTGAGTATTCGGGACAATCGAGGGACTTGGGTTCCTTTATGCAAAGGCATTCATTCCATACATTATGCCCCTTATATGATAGCATCTCGGGGCACAATCGAAACCAGGATTCTGGGTCTTAGGGACTGTGGCACGCCTATTGCTCCATTGGACGATCCAGTACCTGCAAGCAAGTAAACTATTGGTGGGTCAACACTTTTATAAGTACTGGTGAGATAAAACAACTGAACAGAAGCAAGCATTCACTAAAACCAATACTAAGTAATTATGTTATAAAACATTATATTACTAGTGATCTTTCTAGTTTTACCTATGTTCATTTCATGCAGTTCGATAGTAGAGTCATATTACATTGTTTGGAAATATCTTTTATAAACAGAGTTTCATATGAAATAAGCAAGCAAGATAAGCCGATGTTCTATTTCAGGGTGTGCGCAGCGTGTCTCGTGAGACTCGAGGGTCAAATGCATAGCTAGACACACATGCACAATCTTAGGGGCAGTCCATCTGTCACGCCCTGATCTCCCGCAGGCAAATTGGCCGTTCCCGCTAGGCGGGAATCACCCTCGCCAGCGCTCCCGCGGAACGATCGCTTGACCCATCCGGACGTGATGCCGCACGAGCGTGAGCCACGCCCGTGCAAGGCCATGGTTCATTGGCTGGCGGCAAGAGTTCTAAGCCACAGAGTCGCACAGATTGTCCGAATGCAGCAGAGTTTAGGAACGCATAGCGATTCGATAACAGGTTCACTGAGCCGACAAATATAGCGGAAGCATTGAAACACAAGTTGAAGTAAAGCAAACTCTTTTATTGATATAAACATGTGTTACAGGCGGCGTATAGCCGAGATTACAAGTCGCTCAAGCCTCTCTCTGAAATAGTAAAAGTGTGCCAAGTGGCTACAACTGTGGAATGATTGTACAGGCGAGTTCGGGCTATGTTCCAACATTATGTCTTGTATATGTGCTTCAGTCCCGGACGCACCGTTGCAAGGCTTCAGAGGGAACTCCTGGCCTTAGCACGCACGTTGGAGGCATCCGCACCGAACGAGGTTCTTCCGCACCCTGCATACAAACTGGTGGATATCAGTACATTGAATGCACTGGTGGGGAAGCTACTCGCCTGCTCGACAAATCCAAACACGTAATACAGGTTTCGTGCACAACTATTGAGTTATCTTTCTAGTTGCCTTAGGATCAGTTTTATGCAAATATTGAATAGCCTAACGTGTCGGGCAGTGCGCCGTACGATGTTTGAGGAAACACGGCGAGACTTACCAACTTACCATTTCTCCTTCCCTGTCCAAGGCAAACATGATTAATTCAAGTACGATAAGTATAAACATTCAGGAGGCATAGCATATGCAAACACGAGGGTTCTTTTAACATGATCGTTCAGGTGTTAAGTTATTCATTGATGCTATGCAATGACTCGTACGCGGATAACCGCTAAGCGAGGATGACTTGTTTATCTTCCATTTTACAAGCAAGCATGCAGCAGGCTTAAACACACATGAAAATCACACGATGCATTGCTGTCACTACCACATTTTAGGAAAAAGGGTATTTTAGTAATTTCCTATTTAAATAAATATTGTGCATGGTAAATAATTTTTGTTGTATTATTTAATTGTTGTTGGATGTTATTTAATTATTTTGGACTTATTTTAGTGGACCCAACTAGTGTAGTTTGGACCCATGGACCAACATGAATTATATAGTTAGATTTGGCCCATTTAGAAAGCCCATAGTTAAGGAGATGGATTATATTAATTAAATGATTAGACTAGAAGCTTCATTCCTTAATTATTTCTTCATGAGAGGCCCCAAGGGGTACATTGGATATTTTACAATTGCTTGGGGAAGGGGGCATGGCCGGCCTATATTAGAGGGGGGAAAATTTCTCTCTCCTCTCATTCTCATTCGAAATCTAGATCTAGAATTTTCCACTCCCAAATTCCCTCCATTCCTATTCCAATTTCCCACCAAATTCATTCCAAATTCTTTCTAATTCACCATTAGAAAGTTGAGAAGCAAGGATCTAGAAGGAGGAAGCAAGAATCTACAAAGAGGAGCAAAGATCTACAATTTGGAAGCAAGTTCATCTCAATTGGAGGTTTCATTGGGAATCCATCTCCCAATAGGTATAATTCAGTTTTTTCCATTAAAATAGCTTCTAAATCTGAGATTTAATCATGTAAAATCAACCTATATATATGTACTACCCATAGGACTTTGTTTTGTGTTCATAGGAGACCCATGGAGAAAGTTATGGTACTTTTTGTGTCAATTTTGTTGGAATTCCGAATTTATATTTTGTTGTGTGTGTCAATTGATCCTATAGATCAATTGGGCATGTGCTTATGTGTTTGGGGCTTGTGTCGTATCCTTATTTGGGTACATGTGGTTCGTATCTCAACTATTTGGTGATACGTATTATTTTGGGGGTTTCCCTCCGACACGGGGCTTTGTACATGTCGCATTTTGACACGGACACATAGATCTACTTTTGACACTTTGATTTGTTCATAAATATTATTTGTGACTTGTTTGTGTCCTTCGGGGTGCAATTGGTTGTGTGTTGGACTCGTGTCGCATGCGTATCCTAGATCTAGTGGGATACGGTGTGATACTCTCCAAATTTGGTATGTTTTTGTGAAGATTTAATTATTTATGCTTTAATTCTTTATTTATAATTAGTAAATATATATATAGATATTATATATTATTTTAGTGTATTTATTATGGTATTTATTGTAGCATAGATCTATATTTCTATGTGTTCTAATGTGATGTATAAATATATGTATGTAGCTTTCTTGCATGCAATTATATATGTACTATGTTAATAAAATAATTTATACATAAAGGTTTTGTAAAATATATTTATGTGTTTAAATGTGTAATTATATTATTTATAATTATTATATAATTATTTGTATATTAATGAATATATTTTTATGTGTGCTTCTAGCCATGTAAAATACGTACATTAATATGTGCATGTGTTTTGTAAATATTGGTATTTAAGTGTGTAAGTTTATGTGTATATATATATAAGTATATAGTTATTAAATTGTTTTATATATATATATATATATTAATTTATATGTTTATATATATTATATATATATATATATATTTATTTATTTATTTACTATTTGGTGACAGTAGGTTTAATGACAGTTGAAAACTGTCATTATATAGTTCGGTTACAGCAGCCGCTGTAGCTATTAATGACAGTCCTGTCATTAATAGCAGCGGGCGGGTTTACACAGCGTTTTACGACAGTTTTCTGCGACAGTTGTTTAACTGTCACCGTTTCAGCAGCAGTAGGTTTATAGTTCAGCGGATTCTGCGACAGATTTTCTGTGACAGTCAAGACTGTCACTATAAGCCTGTTTTATTTAATCTTTGTTTTTGTTCACTGTTTTCAGTGACGATTGGGCATATTTAATTTATATATTATATATTATTATTGTATATATATATATATATATGTATATATATATGTGCTTATTGTAAAGTAAAATACTAGTAGTGATATATTATTTGATTTGTATAAATATTGGTTTGTATATACTTTATATTAGAGTGTATATTATTATACTTTGTGTGGGTACCAATTGGGATCAAGACCTTGATTCCTAATTGTATATTTTATTCTATATTATTTATATAGATGTCTTGAGAGGTTGACCTTGGTTTGACCATGTTTGACTTTAGTTGACTTTAGAGTTGACCATAGTTGACTTTTAACTTAGAATTGATTTATTGACCTAGAAGTTGACTAGTTTGACTTGTTCTCTTTCCGGGACCTTGTATTAATGTGGTATTCCATATCTAGGTCTTCGAGGCACCGAGTCAGACATCTGTGAGACTTTTCATTTGGACTTCAGGTGAGTACATTCTCTGATAGTTTCTCATTTATGATATCCTCTATGTTCGTTGTATCTAGTGTAGATTTACATGTTTCTCTTGACACTATGGTTACACGGATTGGTATATCCGGATCTCGTCATGAGATGTTATTCCTTGGTATATGGTGTATATGGTGCAAGTATTGTTTTATTGGTTATCTTGTACATGTACATACACCAATTTTCGGGAGGAGTCGCTCTCTTCTTGGGGAATCTAGTCCCATAGCATACCGTGGTTGGTTCTATTATACCAGTTGGGGGTGGGGAGTATTAGTATAGATATGTGATCAAATCCCTATTGAATAAAGTATTGGTAAGCGAATAGTGTTGATCATGCACCGCACGTATGATTAGCCAGGCCGCATTGTATCTTGCCCAAGCCGATCACATGTTAAGCTAATACTCACACACTTAGTCATTAGTATTTTTGTTTCATTGGCATATTGTTCATTATTGTATTTCTTTTCAGTATTTACTTATTGTCTATATATCTCTTGTATCTATTGTGCATCTTGTTTATCTATAGCCATTTACTGTTACATAGTTTTTATTATGGATTAGAACTGCTGTTAGAGATGTACTCTGCTCCTTTCCTGACTGGATATATTTTTCCAGATGACACTGAGGAGTACCCTACCTATTATGGACCCCAGGATATTGTGGGTTTAGATTCGGAGACCCTGGCTCAAGAGGGACTTATCCCAACTGAGACAGTTGACCCTGGAGTGTAGCTTTGTAGTATGGTAGTATTCTTTTGTACTGGATTTGTCTCCAGCTTATTTTGTTACTCTTCAGACTCATTGATGTATTATTTTAAACTCATGAGTTGTATGATGACTATTCTATTCTTATCTGATTCGTGCTCATTCTATCTTAGTTCTGTGATTGAGTATTCTATCATTATTGGTGGTTCATTACTTTAGATAGACTATCTAGACAGCGTTCTACCGCCGATTCTGTATCGTAGGCTGGGCGTTGTTTCCGACTAGTATCCTTACATCGGGTACGGGTCGTGACACGTTTTTGGTGGTGGCCCATGCAGGTCTAGCTTCACAAGTATGTGATGTTGTGGTAGTACAATAACTTAGTTGTACTACTGCGAGCCTGCGATAGGATATAGGATATAGGCTGAGATACTCAATCACATCTAGGAAAATTCTTTTGATTCAACTATTCTCCTTTGACATTGATACTTGATCCCTTAAACTGTCCTTTCCTTGATGTCTTACATCTTGTGCCATATTGATTTTTTCTTTCGCTTTGTCTCAGGATGCCGCCTAAGACTAGATCACAGTAGGGGAGAGCAGCTTCTGAGAGGTCTGCGATATCCCGAGGGCCTGCACCAGTCACTTCTCCGGTGATTGGAGTGTCAGCTGCTTTCGGAGGTCCACCACCTACTCAGAGGACTATGCCAGCTGTATCTGAGGGGCTTCCACCTCCACCTCCAGTGCAAGCATAGGCGTCACAGATGTTTATACTGTTTCGTGAGATGCTCGAGGCACAGAGGGCTCAGTCAGAGGCACATCAGAGGCAGACCGACATCCTACGACAGGGCATCGAGAGTGCTCATCAGCTTGCTCGTGCTGTAGTTGAGAGAGGAGTTCCGGTCCAGCAGCAGGTTGTTCCTCAAGTTGCTCAGCTTCGGCCAGGCAACATTCAGGACTTCAAGAAACTGGAGCCTAGGATTTTCAAAGGGACGGAGGGCATCATCTATGCTGATGATTGGCTCGAGGACATTGAGCGTCTTATGAGGGTGTCCCGTCTTTCTGAAGATCTGAAGGTTGAGGCGGTAGGACTTCAACTGTTCGACGTCGCTCGTACTTGGTTCAGGAATAAGCCAGTTCTGGTTGACGTAGGACAATCTTGGGAGGTATTCAAGGACCTTTTCAAGAAAAAGTTTTTCGTCCGGATAGACAGGCTTGACTTGGAAGACAATTTGAGAGTCTCATTCAGGGGAGCATGTCTGTGGAGGAATACGCTGCCGAGTTCGGTAGGTTGAGCCAATTTGTAGAGTACTTGGTGAGGGAGCCGGAGGTTCTTGCTATTCGTTTCCGAGAGGGTCTAAACTGGGAAGTGAAGATTTTCATTCCGTCTTTTTATGAGACATACTCGGAGATACTTGCGGAGGCACGCAAGGTTGAGCGGGATCTGGGTTTGCAGACCAAGAGAGACCGTAATTCTTTTCTGGGGGCCAACGGCAGTGCAGTATCTGCCAAACGTCCTCATTTTCAGTCCAGACCTTTCCAGCAGCCACAGCAGAACCAGACTCCAGCTAGAGCACCTTTTCACCAGGCACCTCAGCAGTAGAGACAGTTACAGCAAGCTCCATGCAACTTCTGCAAGAAGCCCGGCCACATCTGGGAAGTTTGCAGGAGGAGGCTAGGAGTTTGTTTGTATTGTGGTACTGAAGGGCATCAATCGAGGGAGTGTCCTCGTCGTGCAGTTTAAGGAGCAGCTCCAGCTCCGAGGACACAGACGAGACCACCTGCAGCACAGCCGAGGGGACCGCTTTCGACACAACAGCAGCGTTTTGTCCAGCATCAACAGCAGAAAGGTGCTCGACAGGGACGAGCGTTTGCTATGACCGTCGAAGAGGAGGAACCCACCGGAGATGTCATCGCAGGTTCTATTCTTCTTGATTCCATTCCAGCTTTAGCTTTGTTTGATAGTGGTGCTTCCCATAGTTTTGTATCTGTTTCTTTTGCTCTGAAGCATGGTTTTGTAGCTGAGTCTTTGCTTAGGACTTGCAAGATCATGACCGGGGGAGGCATTATCCTGGTTAATGATATTTACAAAGACTGGAGAGTTACTCTGGGAGGCCGGGAGTTGAGTGCGTGTCTACTTGTAATGCCACTTCCAAGCTACGATATTGTACTCGGGATGGATTGGTTGAGTAGGCACCGTGCTAGCATAGACTGTAGAGGAGGTAGAGTTTTGTTTGGTTCGCTAGGAGAGCTAGAGTTCGAGTTTGCTAGAGGAGCTGCGGAGCAAGAAGAAGGCATTATTTGTGGAGCTATGGTGGAAGACAAGGAGTTGCTACATCCGTTGATAGCAGAATTCTTGGATGTGTTTCCTGAGGAATTGCCAGGATTGCCACCAGATCGAGATGTTGAATTTTCTATAGACTTGGTGCCAGGTGTAGAACCAATTTTGCAGCATGTCTATAGAGTAAACAACAGCGAGCTGGTCGAGTTGAAGAAGCAGGTGGACGAATTACAGGATAAGGGGTTTATCAGATCGAGTTCTTTACCATGGGGAGCCCCGATATTGTTTGTACCAAAGAAGGATGGATCGGTGCGCATGTGCATCGATTACAGGGCTTTGCATAATCTCACTATCAAGAATAAGTATCCTTTGCCACGGATTGATGATCTGTTTGATCAGTTGAGTGGTGCGAAGGTATTTTCTAAGATAGATTTGAGATCAGGCTACCATCAGGTGAAGGTGAAGCCGGAGGACATACCGAATACTGCTTTTAGAACTCGGTATGGTCAGTACGAGTTTATGGTGATGCCGTTTGGTTTGACTAATGCACCGGCGGTATTTATGAACTTGATGAACAAGGTGTTCCACCAGTACCTTGACAAGTTCGTGGTGGTGTTCATCGACGACATACTCATATACTCGAGGATACCGGAGGAGCATGAGGAGCATTTGAGGATTGTGTTGGATGTGCTGAGGAAGGAGAAGCTTTATGGGAAGTTGTCCAAGTGTGAGTTTTTCTTGGACAAGGTGGAATTCTTGGGGCATGTTGTGACTGGTGATGGTATTTCAGTGGATCCGAAGAAGATTTTAGCAGTGCAATCTTGGAAGACTCCGAGTTCGGTAGCAGAGATCAGGAGTTTCTTGGGATTGGCAGGCTACTACAGGAAGTTTGTGCAAGATTTTTTGAGGATTGCCGAGCCGATGACCAGACTCACAAGGAAGGATGTGGAGTTTGTTTGGACGGAGGATTGCCAGGTTGCTTTTGAAGAGTTGAAGAAGAGGTTGACGTCTGCTCCTATTTTGACGTTGCCATCAGGGTCCGGAGGTTTCACTATTTATAGTGATGCATCGGGAAAGGGTTTAGGTTGTGTTCTTCAGCAGCATGGGAAAGTGATTGCCTATGCATCCAGGCAATTGCGTCCTCATGAAAAGAACTATCCTACCCATGATTTGGAGTTGGCAGCCATATCTTCGCTCTGAAGTTGTGGAAATATTATTTGTACGGAGAGCGTGTGGAGATCTTCACAGACCACAAAAGCTTGAAGTACATTTTCACGCAGAAGGAGTTGAACATGAGGCAGCGTCGGTGGTCGGAACTGATGAAGGATTTTGATATCTCTTTATAATATCATCCTGGGAAAGCAAATGTAGTTGCCGATGTTTTGAGCAGGTATCCGGTAGCTATGTTCTTGACGCAGGATCGATATTTGTTGGAGGACTTGGAGAGCTTGGGCATTGAGGTGATTGTTCCTGGTGGTGCTATACAGATGTGGGGACTGCAGATACACTCAGATTTGATGGACAGGATCAAGGCAGCACAGTATGATGACGTATCTTTGAGGAGTATCAGAGCTCAGGTGAGAGCAGGATTGGAGGATGATTTCACTATTGCAGAGGATGGATCTTTGAGGCATGGAGTTAGATTGTGTGTGCCTAGTGGGGTGTTGCATGAGGAGGTGTTGCAGAAAGTGCATCGCTCTCAGTATTCCATACATCCAGGTGCTAACAAGATGTATCGGGATATGCGAGAGAGTGTGTGGTGGTATGGCATGAAGAGGGAAGTGGCACAGTTTGTATCTAGATGCTTAGTGTGCTAGCAGGTGAAAGCCGAGAAGCAGAGGCCAGGAGGGTTACTTCAGCCATTACCCATTCCAGAGTGGAAGTGGGAACACATTACTATGGATTTTGTGTTCGGACTTCCACGATCTCCAGGAGGGAAAGACGCAATTTGGGTCATTGTTGATAGGTTGACCAAGTCGTCCCACTTTTTGCCTTTCAAGGTGGGTTTGTCTACGGAGAAGCTGGCAGAGATGTATGTGAGGCAGATCGTTAGGATACATGGAGTTCCCGTCAGCATAGTCTCAGATCGGGATAGTCGTTTCAATTCTCATTTCTGGAGGAGTTTGCAGGAGAGTTTGGGCACTCAGCTCAAATTCAGTACTGCATATCATCCCCAGACAGATGGGCAGTCTAAGCGGACTATCCAGACTCTCGAGGATATGTTGCGCACTTGTGTACTAGATTTCGGGGGTTCTTGGGAGGACCATCTCTATTTGGTAGAGTTTGCTTACAACAACAGTTACCAGGCCAGTATAGAGATGTCACCTTTTGAAGCTCTATATGGTCGGAGGTGTCGTACTCCTTTGTCTTGGGACGATGTTGGAGAGAGAGTTTTGCTTGGGCCAGAGATGGTTGTGGATGCAGCGGAGAAGGTTCAGTTGATCAGAGACAGAGTTCGAGTGGCGCAGGACAGACAGCGGCATTGGGCCGATAGCCATCGGAGACCTTTGGAGTTCGAGGTATAGTTTAAATTTTGTTTGTGCTTGTTCTTGTTTGTTATAGATTAAGTTCTTAAGATGGTATTTTGTTCTAGGTGGGTGGTTTGGTGTTTATGAGGATTTCTCCGACACGAGGCACGATTCGCTTCGGTGGAGGCGGAAAGCTTAGTCCGCGATTCATCGGACCTTTCACTATTCTAGAGAGGGTCGGTGCAGTTGCTTATAGACTAGACTTGCCACCTGCATTGGAGGGAGTGCACAACGTGTTTCATGTGTCGCAGTTGAGATGATACGTGGCAGATCCTAGTCATGTATTGGATCACTCAGAGATAGAGGTGGGCCCTACTCTTAGCTATCCAGAGCAGCCAGTTGAGATTCTGGATCGGAGAGAGAAGGTGCTGAGGAACCAGACTATTCCTTTGGTACGCGTCGCATGGTGGCATCACTCTTCGGGGGAGTCTACCTGGGAGAGAGAGGATGACATGCGAGAGCGTTATCCATATTTGTTTGTACCTTAAGGTATGTTATTTTCTAGTTATCTTCTGTTCATTAGTTAATTATGATTCTTTAGTTCTGTTCTGTGATTTTTCTGGGGGTAGTTTTCATCTTTAAATTTGGAGGATGAAATTATTTTAAGGAGGGTAGACTTATCACTACCATATTTTAGGAAAAAGGGTATTTTAGTAATTTCCTATTTAGATAAATATTGTGCATGGTAAATAATTTTTGTTGTATTATTTAATTGTTGTTGGATGTTATTTAATTATTTTGGACTTATTTTAGTGGACCCAACTAGTGTAGTTTGGATCCATGGACCAACATGAATTAAATAGTTAGATTTGGCCCATTTAGAAAGCCCATAGTTAAGGAGATAGATTAAATTAATTAAATGATTAGACTAGAAGCTTCCTTCCTTAATTATTTCTTCATGAGAGGCCCCAAGGGGTACATTGGACATTTTACAATTGCTTGGGGAAGGGGGCATAGCCGGCCTATATTAGAGGGGGAGAAATTTCTCTCTTCTCTCATTCTCATTCCAAATCTAGATCTAGAATTTCCCACTCCCAAATTCCCTCCATTCCTATTCCAATTCCCCACCAAATTCATTCTAAATTCTTCCCAATTCACCATTAGAAAGTTGAGAAGCAAGGATCTAGAAGGAGGAAGCACGGATCTACAAAGAGGAGCAAGGATCTACAATTTGGAAGCAAGTTCATCTCAATTGGAGGTTTCATTGGGAATCCATCTCCCAATAGGTATAATTCAGTTTTTCCCATTAAAATAGCTTCTAAATCTGAGATTTAATCATGTAAAATCAACCTATATGTATGTACTACCCATAGGACTTTGTTTTGTGTTCATAGGAGACCCATGGAGAAAGTTATGGTACTTTTTGTGTCAATTTTGTTGGAATTCCGAATTTACATTTTGTTGTGTGTGTCAATTGATCCTATAGATCAATTGGGCATGTGCTTATGTGTTTGGGGCTTGTATCGTATCCATATTTGGGTACATGTGGTTCGTATCCCAACTATTTGGTGATACGTGTCGTTTTGGGGGTTTTCCTCCGACACGGGGCTTTGTACATGTCGCATTTTGACATGGACACATAGATCTACTTTTGACACTTTGATTTGTTCATAAATATTATTTGTGACTTGTTTGTGTCCTTCGGGGTGCAATTGGTTGTGTGTTGGACTCGTGTCGCATGCGTATCCTAGATCTAGTGGGATACAGTGTGATACTCTCCAAATTTGGTGTGTTTTTGTGTAGATTTAATTATTTATGCTTTAATTCTTTATTTATAATTAGTAAATATATATATAGATATTATATATTATTTTAGTGTATTTATTATGGTATTTATTATAGCATAGATCTATATTTCTATGTGTTCTAATGTGATGTATAAATATATGTATGTAGCTTTCTTGCATGCAATTATATATGTACTATGTTAATAAAATAATTTATACATAAAGGTTTTGTAAAATATATTTATGTGTTTAAGTGTGTAATTATATTATTTATAATTATTATATAATTATTTGTATATTAATGAATGTATTTTTATGTGTGCTTCTAGCCATGTAAAATACGTACATTAATATGTGCATGTGTTTTGTAAATATTGGTATTTAAGTGTGTAAGTTTATGTGTATATATATATAAGTATATAGTTATTAAATTGTTTTAAATATATATATATATATATTGATTTATATGTTTATATATATATAATATATATATATAAATATATAAATCAATATATATATATATATATATATATATATATATATATATATATATATATATTTACTATTTGGTGATAATAGGTTTAATGACAGTTGAAAACTGTCATTATATAGTTCGGTTACAGCAGCCGTTGTAGCTATTAATGACAGTCTTGTCATTAATAGCAGCGGGTGGGTTTACACAGCGTTTTGCGACAGTTTTCTGCGACAGTTGTTTAACTGTCACCGTTTCAGCAGCAGTAGGTTTATAGTTCAGCGGATTCTGCGACAGATTTTCTGTGACAGTCAAGACTGTCACTATAAGCCTGTTTTATTTAATCTTTGTTTTTGTTCACTGTTTTTAGTGACGATTGGGCAGATTTTATATATTATATATTATTATTATATATATATATATATGTATATATATATATGTGCTTATTGTAAAGTAAAATACTAGTAGTGATATATTATTTGATTTGTATAAATATTGGTTTGTATATACTTTATATTAGAGTATATATTATTATACTTTGTGTGGGTACCAATTGGGATCAAGACCTTGATTCCTAATTGTGTATTTTATTCTATATTATTTATATTGATGTCTTGAGAGGTTGACCTTGGTTTGACCATGTTTGACTTTAGTTGACTTTAGAGTTGACCATAGTTGACTTTTAACTTAGAATTGATTTATTGACCTAGAAGTTGACTAGTTTGACTTGTTCTCTTTCCGGGACCTTGTATTAATGTGGTATTCCATATCTAGGTCTTCGAGGCACCGAGTCAGACATCTGTGAGACTTTTCATTTGGACTTCAGGCGAGTACATTCTTTGATAGTTTCTCATTTATGATATCCTCTATGTTCGTTGTATCTAGTATAGATTTACATGTTTCTCTTGACACCATGGTTACACGGATTGGTATATCCGGATCTCGTCATGAGATGTTATTCCTTGGTATATGGTGTATATGGTGCAAGTATTGTTTTATTGGTTATCTTGTACATGTATAGACACCGATTTTCGGGAGGAGTCGCTCTCTTCTTGGGGAATCTAGTGCCATAGCATACCGTGGTTGGATCTATTATACCAGTTGGGGGTGGGGAGTATTAGTATAGATATGTGATCAAATCCCTATTGAATAAAGTATTGGTAAGCGAATAGTGTTGATCATGCACCGCACGCATGATTAGCCAGGCCGCATTGTATCTTGCCCAAGCCGATCACATGTTAAGCTAATACTCACACACTTAGTTATTAGTATTTTTGTTTCATTGGCATATTGTTCATTATTGTATTTCTTTCCAGTATTTACTTATTGTCTATATATCTCTTGTATCTATTGTGCATCTTATTTATCCATAGCTATTTACTGTTACATAGTTTTTATCATGGATTAGAACTGCTGTTAGAGATGTACTCTGCTCCTTTCCTGACTGGATATATTTTTCCAGATGACACTGAGGAGTACCCTACCTATTATGGACCCCAGGATGTTGCGGGTTTAGATTCGGAGACCCTGGCTCAAGAGGGACTTATCCCAACTGAGACAGTTGACCCTGGAGTATAGCTTTGTAGTATGGTAGTATTCTTTTGTACTGGATTTGTCTCCAGCTTATTTTGTTACTCTTCAGACTCATTGATGTATTATTTTAAACTCATGAGTTGTATGATGACTATTCTATTCTTATCTGATTCGTGCTCATTCTATCTTAGTCCTGTGATTGAGTATTCTATCATTATTGGTGGTTCATTACTTTAGATAGACTATCTAGACAGCGTTCTACCGCCGATTCTGCAGCGTAGGCTGGGCGTTATTTCCGACTAGTATCCTTACATCGGGTACGGGTCGTGATAATTGCAAGCCATATTCACACGATACACACACGAGGCATTGCAAGCATATACACACGATGATCACTGACTTGATGCCATAATGGACTAGTCATGGACATGGATAGCAAGCAACGGGAGCTCATATTGAATACACGATAACACACGATGCATTGCAAGCTATTCAGTCCGCACACGATGACTACACACGAAGTCTGCTCGGATCGGATCGGTGCCAGTGCCCCAGCACCGTCCGCAGAACTTATACCCTTGTGCACAAGTTGTCCATGATCGAACACGATTATTAATTTACACACGAGCACACGACAAGCAGTAATGCATGATTCATTTAGCTATTGGATATGCACAGTCTCCTGGGCTGCTGTATGCCCGCACTGGAGGGAGACTTGCAGGGAGATCCGAATACCTTTAATGAGTCTTGCCACTGGAGTATGATTCATTTTCTTGACATGATGCAGTCCCCTGGATCGGGAACTGCCTTGGTGACCTAACGGTCCCGAATACTTGCGGGTTCATTCAGGCACGGAATGACTACTTGGTAGTCTTCCGAGGTTTGGATGAAAACAATGCAACATTCAAGCAGACAAGCATGCGTTTCTAAGGAACATAAGCAGGCACGTTGCTCAGACCCGAAGGTAAACCGAGAGTTGAAACCGTTAAGGGACTTCGCATGCGAGGGTCTGAATTTAAGCAGTATTTCAATTTCCATGTTCTAGCAAGCAATACAAGTTAGGATTATTCCCTTAGCTAGGTGCGTTGGATTTATTAGCATGCAGGGGGTGATTCACCTAGCGACTAGCATGAACATTCCAGATTTTATGTGTGCTGGCTAAGCAAAGACAAGTTCACCGTAGCCACCCACCTTAGCGATGATTCGCCTTGGTAGAGCGATACGTCTGAGCGAGCCTTTGAAAGTCCAAGCCGGATTCCTATAGGGACAAGTCTGGATATCCTTTGCTTCTTGTTTGAGGCAAAGCAGGACGGGACAGCTGCACGATTGCCGTTTGAGACGACAGTCCGCTTGAGCGGAACGGGGTGTTACATCCTACCCAACTTAGAAAAAGTCTCGTCCTCGAGACTTACTAAGGACAAGCAGTATTCTAGGGTTGAGGCAATCCTAGACAAGTCGTTGTACTTGTTCATTGGATATTCACTTGCACAAGCTTCGAAATCAGCATATCGCTGAGACTGGATCGTGCGCACTTTCGAAATGCATTTCTAGCGTGAACACGTCAACCAGCTTAGTGATAGCGAAGTCTTAGCACTCGAGTTTCACCTTTTCTTAAGTCTTGGACGGTGCACTAGTTCAAGGCGTCCCTCGAATAGATGCATTCAACCAAACTTAGAGTTAGTAAAAATCGGACAAGCTACTAGCGATACTCTCAAGGGTTGGCACAGGTTGGCACAAAGGCCACTCGCAGCATACAACCAGACAAGCAATCATATCATTCAAAATGCATTTTGAAAGTATTTAGACTTATTGTTGGAACATCCCATCGAGGCATTGAGAGAGAGCGTGCACATAACCCACGAACGAGCTTTCAAAACAGAGATATCGAATTGAATTCCAAAGGCGTAGAAGCCAGGCTCTGATACCAACATGTCACGCCCCGATCTCCCGCAGGCAAATCGGCCGTTCCCGCTAGGCGGGAATCACCCTCGCCAGCGCTCCCGCGGAACGATCTCTTGACCCATCCGGGCGTGATGCCGCACGAGCGTGAGCCACGCCCATGCAAGGCCATGGTTCATTGGCTGGCGGCAAGAGTTCTAAGCCACAGAGTCGCGCAGATTATTTGAGTGCAGCATAGTTTAGGAACGCATAGCGATTCGATAACAGGTTTACTGAGTCGACAAATATAGCGGAAGCATTGAAACACAAGTTGAAGTAAAGCAAGCTCTTTTATTGATATAAACATGTGTTACAGGCGGCGTATAGCCGAGATTACAAGTCGCTCAAGCCTCTCTTTGAAACAGTAAAAGCGTGCCAAGTGGCTACAACTGTGGAATGATTGTACAGGCGAGTTCGGGCTATGTTCCAACATTATATCTTGTATATGTGCTTCAGTCCCGGACGCACCGTTGCAAGGCTTCAGAGGGAACTCCTGGCCTTAGCACGCACGTTGGAGGCATCCGCACCGAATGAGGTTCTCCCGCACCCTGCATACAAACTGGTGGATTATCAGTACATTGAATGCACTGGTGGGAAAGCTACTCGCCCGCTCGACAAATCCAAACACGTAATACAGGTTTCGTGCACAACTATTGAGTTATCTTTCTAGTTACCTTAGGATCAGTTTCATGCAAATACTGAATAGCCTAACGTGTCGGGCAGTGCGCCGTGCGATGTTTGAGGAAACACGGCGAGACTTACCAACTTACCATTTCTCCTTCCCTGTCCAAGGCAAACATGATTAATTCAAGCACGGTAAGTATAAACATTCAGGAGGCATAACATATGCAAACACGAGGGTTCTTTTAACATGATCGTTCAGGTGTTAAGTTATTCATTGATGCTATGCAATGACTCGCACGCGGATAGCCGCTAAGCGAGGATGACTTATTTATCTTCTATTTTACAAGCAAGCATGCAGCAAGCTTAAACACACATGAAAATCACACGATGCATTGCTAGCCATATTTACACGATACACACACGAGGCATTGCAAGCATATACACACGATGATCACTGGCTTGATGCCATAATGGACTAGTCATGGACATGGATAGCAAGCAACGGGAGCTCATATTGAATACACGATAACACACGATGCGTTGCAAGCTATCCAGTCCGCACACGATGACTACACACGAAGTCTGCCCAGATCGGATCAGTGCCAGTGCCCCAGCACCGTCCGCAGAACTTATACCCTTGTGCACAAGTTGTCCATGATCGAACACGATTATTAATTTACACACAAGCACACGACAAGCAGTAATGCATGATTCATTTAGCTATTGGATATGCACAGTCTCCTGGGCTGCTGTAAGCCCGCACAGGAGGGAGACTTGAAGGGAGATCCGAATACCTTTAATGAGTCTTACCACTGGAGTATGATTCATTTTCTTGACATGATGCAGTCTCCTGGATCGGGAACTGCCTTGGTGACCTAACGGTCCCGAATACTTGCGGGTTCATTCAGGCACAGAATGACTACTTGGTAGTCTTCCGAGGTTTGGATGAAAACAATGCAACATTCAAGCAGACAAGCATGCGTTTCTAAGGAACATAAGCAGGCACGTTGCTCGGACCCGAAGGTAAACCGAGAGTTGAAACCGTTAAGGGACTTCGCATGCGAGGGTCTGAATATAAGCAGTATTTCAATTTCCATGTTCTAGCAAGCAATACAAGTTGGGATTATTCCCTTAGCTAGGTCGTTGGATTTATTAGCATGCAGGGGGTGATTCACCTAGCGACTAGCATGAACATTCCAGATTTTATGTGTGCTAGCTAAGCTAAGACAAGTTTACCGTAGCCACCCACCTTAGCGATAATTCACCTCGGTAGAGCGATACGTCTGAGCGAGCCTCTGAAAGTCCAAGCCGGATTCCTATAGGGACAAGTCTGGATATCCTTTGCTTCTTGTTTGAGGCAAAGCAGGTCGGGACAGCTGCACGATTGCCGTTTGAGACGGCAGTCCGCTTGAGCGAAATGGGGTGTTATACCATCTATCCAAGCCAACACAATGGCTTAGCTATATGCAGGGCGGTCCCCGTGTATCTCAGGATCGGCAACTGGTTGTACAGTATACCAATGACTCATTTATCTGATGCTAATGACAGCTGTGACCCATAGTGGCTAATAACGCATGCAGTTCAGCTCTCCACCAAAATTCATTGTCCGACCGCATGCGAATACATGGAACACTATCAAATAAACTCTAGTATGCAGACGAGACGAACCATCAGAATAGTTATCGTTATTGCGGGACAATCTGACTTATCACTTGAACACATTCAGGCACAATATGGTTCTCTCGAAGCAAAGACGATAGTGAACATGTTCATGCACTCTTAGACAAGCGTTTCAAGATTCTCGTTTAGCAGACTTATCGTTTTAAAGACAAGCTAGGTGAGTTCGTTCATTAATATGCAAGGCAGGTTCTATCATTCTCTTATGAAAATATTGCAAGCAAAAACTCAGATTATTATTAAGGCATGCAAGAATCAGAGAATGAAGTGTTGGTGGGTCAACTGAGTATTCGGGACAATCGAGGGACTTGGGTTCCTTTATGCAAAGGCATTCATTCCATACATTATGCCCCCTTATATGATAGCATCTCGGGGCACAATCGAAACCAGGATTTTGGGTCTTAGGGACTGTGGCACGCCTATCGCTCCATCGGACGATCCAGTACCTGCAAGCAAGTAAACTGTTGGTGGGTCAACACTTTTATAAGTATTGGTGAGATAAAACAACTGAACAGAAGCAAGCATTCACTAAAACCAATACTAAGTAATCATGTTATAAAACATTATATTACTAGTGATCTTTCTAGTTTTACCTATGTTCATTTCATGCAGTTCGATAGTAGAGTCATATTACATTGTTTGAAAATATCTTTTATAAACAGAGTTTCATA
The DNA here is from genome assembly GCA_036927795.1 of Iris macrosiphon. Taxonomy (NCBI): domain Eukaryota; kingdom Viridiplantae; phylum Streptophyta; class Magnoliopsida; order Asparagales; family Iridaceae; genus Iris; species Iris macrosiphon. The sequence continues at coordinate 150,437,698 of JAYESA010000004.1, forward strand.
TGCAATAAGCAAGCAAGACAAGCCGATGTTCTATTTTAGGGTGTGCGTAGCGTGTCTCGTGAGACTCGAGGGTCAAATGCATAGCTAGACACACATGCACAATCTTAGGGGCAGTCCATCTATCCAAGCCAACACAATGACTTAGCTATATGCAGGGCGGTCCCCGTGTATCTCAGGATCGGCAACTGGTTGTACAGTATACCAATGACTCATTCATCTGTTGCTAATGGCAGCTGTGACCCATGGTGGCTAATGACGCATGTAGTTCATCTCTCCACCAAAAGTCATTGTCCGACCACATGCGAATGCATGAAACACTATCAAATAAACTCTAGTATACAGATGAGACGAACCATCAGAACAGTTATCGTTGTTACGGGATAATCTGACTTATCACTTGAACACATTCAGGCACAATATGGTTCTCTCGAAGCATAGACGATAGTGAACATGTTCATGCACTCTTAGATAAGAGTTTCAGGATTCTCGTTTAGCAGACTTATCGTTTCAAAGATAAGCTAGGTGAGTTCTTTCATTAACATGCAAGGCAGGTTTTATCATTCTCTTATGAAAACATTGCAAGCAAAAATTCATATTATTATTAAGACGTGCAAGAATCAGAGAATAAAGTGTTGGTAGGTCAACTGAGTATTTGGGACAATCGAGGGACTTGGGTTCCTTTATGCAAAGGCATTCATTCCATACATTATGCCCCTTATATGATAGTATCTCGGGGCACAATCGAAACCAGGATTCCGGGTCTTAGGGACTGTGGTACGCCTATCGCTCCATCGGACGATCCAGTACCTGCAAGCAGGTAAACTGTTGGTGGGTCAACACTTTTATAAGTACTGGTAAGATAAAATAACTGAACAGAAGCAAGCATTCACTAAAACCAATAGTAAGTAATCATGTTATAAAATATTATATTACTAGTGATATTTCTAGTTTTACCTATGTTCATTTTATGCAGTTCGATAGTAGAGTCATATTACATTGTTTGGAAATATCTTTTATAAACAGAGTTTCATATGCAATAAGCAAGCAAGACAAGCCGATGTTCTATTTCAGGGTGTGCGCAGCGTGTCTCATGAGACTCGAGGGTCAAATGCATAGCTAGACACACATACACAATCTTAGGGGCAGTCCATCTATCCAAGCCAACACAATGACTTAGCTATATGCAGGGCGGTCCCCGTGTATCTCAGGATCGGCAACTGGTTGTACAATATACCAATGACTCATTCATCTGATGCTAATGGCAGCTGTGACCCATGGTGGCTAATGACGCATGCAGTTCAGCTCTCCACCAAAAGTTATTATCCGACCGTATGCGAATGCATGGAACACTATCAAATAAACTCTAGTATACAGACGAGACGAACCATCAGAATAGTTATTGTTGTTGCGGGACAATCCGACTTATCACTTGAACAAATTCAGGCACAATATGGTTCTCGAAGCATAGACGATAGTGAACATGTTCATTCACTCTTAGACAAGCGTTTCAAGATTCTCGTTTAGCAGACTTATCATTTCAAAGACAAGCTAGGTGAGTTCGTTCATTAATATGCAAGGCAGGTTCTATCATTCTCTTATGAAAACATTGCAAGCAAAAACTCATATTATTATTAAGGCGTGCAAGAATCAGAGAATGAAGTATTGGTGGGTCAACTGAGTATTCGGGACAATCGAGGGACTTGGGTTCCTTTATGCAAAGGCATTCATTCCATACATTATGCCCCCTTATATGATAGCATCTCGGGGCACAATTGAAACTAGGATTTCGGGTCTTAGGGACTGTGGCACGCCTATCGCTCCATCGGACGATCCAGTACCTACAAGCAAGTAAACTGTTGGTGGGTCAACACTTTTATAAGTACTGGTGAGATAAAACAACTGAACAGAAGCAAGCATTCACTAAAACCAATACTAAGTAATCATGTTATAAAACATTATATTACTAGTGATCTTTCTAGTTTTACCTATGTTCATTTCATGCAGTTCGATAGTAGAGTCATATTACATTGTTTGGAAATATCTTTTATAAACAGAGTTTCATATGCAATAAGCAAGCAAGACAAGCCGATGTTCTATTTCAGGGTGTGCGCAGCGTGTCTCGTGAGACTCGAGGGTCAAATGCATAGCTAGACACACATGCACAATCTTAGGGGCAGTCCATCTATCCAAGCCAACACAATGACTTAGCTATATGCAGGGCGGTCCCCGTGTATCTCAGGATCGGCAACTGGTTGTACAATATACCAATGACTCATTCATCTGATGCTAATGACAGCTGTGACCCATGGTGGCTAATGACGCATGCAGTTCAGCTCTCCACCAAAAGTCATTGTCCGACCGCATGCGAATGCATGGAACACTATCAAATAAACTCTAGTATGCAGACGAGACAAACCATCAGAATAGTTATCGTTGTTGCGGGACAATTCGACTTATCACTTGAACACATTAAGGCACAATATGGTTCTCTCGAAGCATAGACGATAGTGAACATGTCCATGCACTCTTAGACAAGCGTTTCAAGATTCTCGTTTAGCAGACTTATCGTTTCAAAGACAAGCTAGGTGAGTTCGTTCATTAATATGCAAGGCAGGTTCTATCATTCTCTTATGAAAAGATTGCAAGCAAAAACTTATATTATTATTAAGGCGTGCAAGAATCAGAGAATGAAGTTCTGCCCACTCACTTGGTACATAATGTCGAGCAACATGTCACGCCCCGATCCCGTGGAATCGATAGTCGTCCCCCTGGCGTGACTGTCGTGCGGGCCTAGGTTGCGTACCGCCAAGGCTAAGTAATTTATTTTCGCATGGCGAGCACATATTCAGATTCTACAGATAAATTGAAACACATATTTGGAGTATGAAAAAGTTCTCTTTTATTGATAATATGAACATCTATTACAAACTCCTTGAATTGAGTCATAAGGTTGCCTCTATGGGCTTACAAAAGTGTTGACACATAATGAGATAGCAGTCCTGTACATTATATCCCTACTAAACTTTCAAAATATAAGACCTCTTGGTGGAACGACGACCTTCCCACGAAGCTGCATACTTGCTTGGGTTGCTAGCTTCTTCAAAATACTTCAAAAGGTGCCACGGATCAAGGCGTGTCTACAGCTGGACTTGATTGGGGGATTGACTTCTGCTCCTCGCTCGATTCTCCTTAGCGCAGGGAACCTGTTTCAGTGAGGGTCAGTACATCTAAACATACTAGTAAAGGCAAGCTAACCCAACTGTACCAATCAACACGTTGTTTATATGAAGCATACATATTATTTGTGGTCTTGCTATCTTGCCTTAGTTCATTTTACAGCAAGCAATAGATACAAAAATTAATGAAATACTTGCCACCGCTTGGTGACATTTACCTTCCCGTCTGAAACACCTGCATAATACTTACCATGTTCTTCCTTGCCAAGAAGACACAAGTTAGTTTGCAACAGGTTTAAATATATGAAGGGGTCACTAGCTTGATGCCATAAGGGACGGTTCTAGTCTGGGGCAGAATGACTTGCAACACAAGGATCAGTGCATCGCAGGCCATTCCGTCCGATGCAGGAGACTATCAGGAGTTTCGTCCGTCCAGATCGGATCGGTGCCAGTGCCCGAGCGACCATCTGCAGGAACTAAGACCTTATGCACAAGTTGTCCATGATCAACGTAGTACACTAAGTTAGCATTTGAGGCAAATCAGGGCAATATCAGGCGCAGGGCAATAACAGGGCAAGATATAGTTTTGCATAGTCTTCATGTTCAGTTTATTGCATTCAGGATGAGTTCTATACATAGCATAATTTAAGAAGAAGTATATACATTCTAACTTGTATTCATGCATATGAATGAACATTCCAAACGAACAAGCATGTAAATTAGTAACCGTTCACAAGTTTGATTGACAAACATAATATTCCAAGTCTATTCCCTTTTTATCTTGAAGTCTTTTAGTTATTACTTGGTATCGTTTGATCGGGCAAGCACGAATACAAGATTTTTGGTATAAAGACTGGAAGAAGGGCCAACTGAATCGAATATAAGCCACTCACTTAGTTTGTTGGAAGAAAGAAGGAAAGAGGTGCTTCAGGAGTCCGTTCGAGCATTGCCTACTACTGGTTCACCTGTATTGCCACGAACAGCTGATCAATACCTCTTCCACTCTTTCCAATATCGAAATTGAAGTGCAGTTCAACGAACAAAAATATGAAATCCATCGAAACCGTTCAAGAAAACACAAGCAAATCCGAAAACCAACTCAAGACACGAAAACAACAAGCGACATCAAAATCTGAGGCAACAAAAGATGCAGCGGAGAGGTCCCCCCTGACTCTGTCGCTAAGTCGATCCCGAGGGCACGGTCCACTGAATATGGGAATCGATTCCGAAGAAGAAAATCCATAACGAGGACGAGTTCTTATTTCAATCTATCCCGATCGAGCTATTCGTGGATGCAGGTGAACGAGCAGTATGCGGCTTACGAGCGGAGTCTTGAAGCGCCTCTTTCCTTCTCCCTTCCAACCAACTAAGTGAGTGGCTACCATCCCGATTAGCTAGCCCTTCTTCCAAGTCTGCACACCTAAAAATCTTGCATTCTTCTTTGCCCCTATCAGATGATACCAAGTAATAACTAAAAGATATCAAGATAAAAAGGGAATAGACTTGGATTATATTGCTTGTCAACTAAACTTGTGAATGATTATCTTATTGTATGCTAGTTTATTTCAAATGTTCTATACAATGCTTCAATTTTAGTTAGAATGCATCTTCTTCTATAATTGTGCTAAGTATGGATCATATCTTGTATGCGAATAATTGTTCAGGGAGGCTATGCAAAATGAATCATGCAATACTGCTTGTCTTGTACTCGTGTTGCCTCAACTGCATGAATTGTTAACTTAGAAAATATACTGTTCGATCATGGACAACTTGTGCATAAGGCTTATAGTTCCTGCGGACGATCGTTGGGGCACTGGGACTGATCCGATCCGGACGAAATGATCTGTATAGTCGTCTGTATCGTCGAAATGAGGCGTACAGCGGGGGATCACCACCCGCGTTGCACACCCTTCCGTCTTGAGACTATAAACTATCCCTCATAGCATCTAGCCAGTGATCACCATGTATATTTAAACCTGTTGCAAACTAACTTGTGTCTTCATGGAAGGGAAAGCATGGTAAGTATTGTGCAGGTGGTTCAGACAGGCAGGTAAAAGCCACCGAACGTGGCAAGTTCTTTTCAGTAAATTCTATATGCTGCTTACTTGTAAATGAACTAAGGCAAGATAGCAAGACCACAAATAATATGCATGCTTTATTAAAACAACGTATTGATTGGTATAGTTGGGTTAGCTCACCTTCACCAGTATATTTCGATGTACTGACCCTCGTTGAAACAGGTTTCCCGCACTAAAGAGAACCGAGCGAGGAGCCAAAGTCGTCTTCCCGATCCAGTCCAGCTGTAGGCGCATCCTGATCGTGCCATATTTTGAAGTACTTGAAGCAAGGAGCTAGCAAACTCAATACACAATGCAGCTCCGTGGGAAGGCCGTCATCCAACCCAAAGGTCTTTATCATTTTGAAGTTTAGTAAAGGGATATAATGTACATGACTGCCATCTCATTTTGTGTCAACACTTTTGTAAGCCTATGCGATAAATTAGCTGACTCGTTCAAGAGTTTATAATAGATGTTCATTATCAATAAAGAGAACTTTTCCATATTTTAAATCCGTGTTTCAATTTATCTGCGTACTCTGAATATGTGCTCGTTATGCAAAATACACTAGCCTTGTGCGGGCGCAACCCCAGGCCGGCACGGCGGTCACGTCCAGGGGACGTCCATCGATTCCACAAAATTGGGGCATGCCATATAGATACCGATTCCTGAAAAGGTTGGTCCCCTGCTCTGTGAATCCTGTATCATAACGTGTCATGGTTGGATCCGCTATACCAGTCGGGGATTGGTGAGTATTTGTTAATATGTGATCATACCCATTCATGTACAAGTATTCATGTACAAGTACCTTGTTAGTGTTAATCATACACTTCGCGTATGATTATCCATGATCCCTGTTTATGTTCCTAAACCGATCATATGTCGAAGCTAGTGCTCACATACATTAGTATAGTTTCTTAGTCAAGATTTCCTGTATATGAGATTATATTACCCTGTCTAATTACATTTTCGCATTTCCATTATCTATTCATATTTCTATTTTTTGCTCTTATTTTTTTATCTTATATTTCTTTACTATTTACCGTTTCATAGTCTTTATCATTTAATTAGAACTATTGTTAGAGGTGTGCTTCACTCCAATCCTGACTGGATAATATTTTTCAATGATGGTTGTGTTCTCCATTCCGAGATTTCAGAGTGATGCTATAGGCATGACTGCTCTTACACTATAGACTTGAGGTAACAAGTGTAGAGATCTAGGCTACTGTTATTCTATATGATGTCTAATTTTATTCCTTTAGAATATTAATTGGTTTACCCTTTTTATTCATTCTTCCTTTAAATTATTTTGATTGAGTACATGATAGAACTAGTTGTATTAGTATGATTGATAGCTAGATATACATGACCTAGATAGCATTCTACCGCCGATGCTGTGGCGTAAGCTGGACGTACCCACGTACTCGTGTCCCTACATAGGGTGCAGGTCGTGACATATTTTTATGGTGGCCTATATAGGTCAGGCTTAGCAAGTAGTATGATATCGTGATACTATAATAGCTTAGTTGTACTATTTTGAGCAGGCGGTAGGATCTAGGATTGCTAGGATAAGAGAATACTCAATCACATCTAGAAAATTTCTATAACTCATTTGATCCTTGAATATTTGTTCTTTCTTGTAACATTTGAATTCTTATTCCTTTTGAAACTTATTATCTTCTCATCTATATCCTCAGAAATGACGAATTCTAACATGACGGAAAGGGATACAAGCAAGAATATTGCATGGTAGGAGCCTCAGAAGATATGGTGCCTCTAACTCTGGATAGAGAAAAGTTATTAATTTAGGATTTTGATACATCTTTTGGAGAAATCCCTTAGATATATATAGATGGATAAATTGATGGTAATATTACACTCTTGAAGGTGAAGTGATGATGATAGTATGATAGCTTAAATAAATGAATAAGAAATATACCAGTTGGATCGGGATATTACCATTCTTGTGATGTAAATGATTCTTCGATGATATAAATTTAGGGAGGTACAAGAGGATAAATTTTAAATGCTTTTGAGATTTGAAGTAGATATTTTTAAGGATTATGGAGTATTGAGGATGATGACACAGATTAAAATTTAATTATATGAATTGGGAGTTATCATGATGATAATATGGAGTACATAATAAAATAAGTGGAACATGGGATCATTGACTCTTTTGATATAAAATTAAATCAAAGTGATAATCGACAGCATGATTATGAATTGAGGAGTTTTTTAAATAATATGATTAAAATTTTATATGAAGATTGGAAGATTATAAATATTTTGAGGTCAAGGGTTAATTAGTGACATAAATTATTGAGGAAGGAAATAAGAAATTGGTGGAAACCTTAGCATTGACAGTTTATTGAATATGTGGAATACAAAGAATAATTCGAGATTCAAACAAAGGGATTGAACTTAGACATGGGAGATAAATTTTGATTCAAAGGTTATGGATTTAGTTAAATAAAATACAAGTTGAGAAGTAGAGAATATTTTTTGGAGTTGATGATGGATTACGGAATTTAATTAGGGATCACAAGCTTAACTGAGATGAGGGAATCACCTATGACTTCGAGATAGTCGACTCCTACTAGGTTGAGTTCCATTCTAGCACCGACTGATATGGATGTGTCCTAAGAAGCAGTTACTTCTGAGTAAGATCGAGCAGATATTCTAGAATGAAGTTCTCCACCATCTATTCTAGCTTCATGTAACTCCATTCTTGTATTAATTTGTACCAAGTTGGTTACAATATTTTGACACCCCAGTTTGACTATATTATTGACTAGTCTAGTAGTGATATTCTTATTAGGATATTTTGAGGGTAGTTCATAGTTGGAGATCTTGATAGATACTGCAAGGTCTATGGCGAGTGGAGGTCGTAAATGAGTATAAAGGAATAATAAAGAAGGATTTGATGATGGAACTGTATGCAGGAACACTGATGATAGGACTTTCTGGGTTAGAAGTATAGAGAGTTGTAACTCTGAAGAGAAACTAGAGGAGATCACTAGAGTGATTTTACTGGAATAAACAATATTTAAGGAATCGAAGCATCAATGATTAAATTAAAGATTCATAGCGTAGAATTAAGTTTGAAACCATAGAGGATATAACCTTCAAAGAAAGGTGGTGGTGTTTATTAGTAAGTGGTACAAATATATGTGGTATTGAGGATAAATATAGTAGATGATGGTGATATTAATCTTGAGAATCATATTTTAGTAAATCTAGTGACAAATAATAATGAATACAATCGAGGGTTCATATTTTATGGTGTTAAAAATTATGGCGAATATTGAATATCAATGGCGTACAGGTTAAGAAAAAATTGAAGGATAACTAAGATAAGTTTTGAGTCAAATAGAAATTGGTAAAACTTTGATGGATTCTAGTATTTGCATATTCAAGTGAGAGAGGAATTATGTTGGAGACAAACTAGATGGGAATGAGAATAATGAGAGTGTTCGAGGTTAATAAAGAAAACAATATTATGATCAAACACTAAATTGGGATTTCAAACATGATTGAATGGAACAAAATAAAACCTTGAAGTGGTAGAGATTATATAATGAGATAACCTGATACACAGATATGAATTTAAGTCAACTGGAGGTTAAGCTAGAAGAGGAGAACATTAGTAGTGAAGTAGAAAGGATATTGAATATCGGAGAACAAAAGTGAATATCAAATGAGACGAGATATGAAATATTGCTGACTTGAGAGAACATACTCAGTGGGTAGAAATTTTGAAATTTGTTACGAGGACTAAGAATGGAGTAGGAGTTCTGAAAGGATGGTCTTTTCAATAGAAAATTTGGGATAACTATATCTTACAAGAGTTGCAATTGATGATAGAGGATTTTAAGGGTAACTAGTGGACGATAATATCCGAATACTTATATTTTACAATGCATTCTATGTGATTTTAGCATGGTGGTCTTGCGAGAGACCGGTGCATAATATACAATGTGCTATGTGAATACTATAGCTCGGTTAGCCTGTCAAACAGCTCACAATCTGAAGATTTCTTTTATGCATCTGTTCTGGGATAACTCAGACTCCATATGTCAAGTCGTAGGATTGATTGGCCAATTTAAATGAGTATGTGTTGGTAGTCTAGGGACGTAAAATATTATGGTACAATGGTTCAACCCTTGTCCTTATTTGGTTGTAGGGTTGCATCAATGTATCACAATAGGCCTTGGACCGAAGCTACATATTATATATAAATGTCTATATATTAGCTTATATTATGGCATGTGTGTTCTGGATTCTTATTGGTGTATTGTATCTATAGCGTGTTCATGATTGGTGAGTCATACCCTATCTCGGCGTAGTACGATACCTCTTATCCTTGCTTGGTTATAGATGAACCTACTGCTTCGATGAAAGGTCATACGCTTACAGTTGTGGCACGGATTCTAATTTTATGTACTTTATTAGTTTTTGCTCATTCACTTATGCTCTTTTGTGGTACTTGCTATCGGGTCAAACCCCGCTGGTTTTATTTTGCTAAGTTTAGTAGGAGAGCCCGAGGATCCTGTCCTGTATCTGACCAATGGAGAACACCAGGAGAATATCCATCGAGGAACTTGAGTGGGTTTCTTCTCCCCCACAATGAGTATCATTTTGTATTACCTTCTTGGCGTTTAGCCGACGATACTTGTTAGCCGGTTTTTTGGACATTAGTTCCTTTACATGGTTGTATATTATTCAAACCGCGGCTGACTTATAGTTATGTACTCTTGACAATGTACTAATTTATTATCTCATATAACTGGTTTTATAATCATTCTGATAGAGCATCAAAGATGCTTAACTGTTTTATCTTACATGCTCATTCTTATTATTTCTTGGTTGATAATTGAGACAGATGTTCTTGGACCATAGGTGACTTGATTGTAGTATGCACCCCCTTGTCTATAAATAACCTTAGCACATTGTGGGTTACTTCGGCATTCCATAAGGTATGGTTGGCTGAGTCACACTTCCACTCTCCAATATTCTGGTTCTGTGGCATAACAAGGTTAAAGTGGTGGCCAATGCAGGTATGTCCTTTCAAACTTGTGGGGTGTCTTATTCTAGGAGTCTCAATCAAAATGGTTCCCTTTGTTATCTTGAATTTATTTTCTTCGATACCGAGCTTGAACTATCAATAGTTTGCTTCGTTGTCCTTTCTCGTACCGTCCTTTGATATCTTGTTTCATTTTCCTTCAGGGGCACTTCATCTTCGCCTATTAGAGCGATAGTTATGATAGAATAGCTAGTAGATTAAGATCATATTGAGCTCCAGCAAGAAGAAGTACTTTCTCAAGAACGGATTCGGATTGAGCCAGTAATCGAGCAATATGCACAAGAGATCCCATTACCCTCGATAGTACAATAATACTAGCAACACTTGATACCCTGACACTGTTAGAAATCAACAGAAAAATGATGGCTATACGGCAGCATCAGCAGCTTCGACAGCAGGAACAAAACATTCTATTAACCCAAGGAATCCATACGATTCTTGAAGAAAGTGAAGAAGAAGATTATGGAACATCTTATTGATTCTGTCGAATCAACCCGAGCTATTTCGAAGGCACAGATGATGCTATTACGGTGGATGCTTGGCTTTAAGACATTAAGATAATCATAGTAGCTGCTAAGGTTCCAACAGAGGAGCAAGTCAACCAAGTCCGATTATAATTACAAGATCTTGCTCGTAATTGGTGGGCATCGGAGGAAGTCGATTTGAGGCATCATATCTCTGGGGACAACTTCAGGATCAGGTTCAGAGCTAAGTATTTTGGAGTAGTGGCGCAGTACGAGCTGCATCAATAATTTATTGATATCATACAATCCGACAGAACAATGGATGGATGTGCTGTAGAGTTCTGCAGGCTAAGCAGGTTTGCTCCAGCTATGGTGACGACAAAGCAAGAAAGGGATGTGAGATTCCAGCAAGGACTTCATCTCAAGATTTTGTAATTAGTGGAAGGACATGACTACCAGACATTCGATGTCCTGTTGATAGCGATCAGGAGGCATGAGATCACTATCCAAAGAATATCGGCAAGGACTGGAGGTCGTAAGAGGTCGTATGCCCAGAATATAGGAGGAGGACCAGCACCACGTACGTCAACAAAAATACCCAGCATTCGTATTCATGATTCGATGCCACGAGGACCAGTGACATCAGTTACAACACTACTGACTTAGCAATAACAGTCCGGACAACATTAACAGTACCCAAGAATCAAGTAGGATGTACTTATTGTGTCAAAAGAGGTCATACCCAGGATGTGTGTAGGATGGCAAGTGGAGGATGCTTGAGGTATGGGGGCTCAGACCACATAATAGCTCCTTGTCCATAGATGCAGAGGCAGGGAGGACCATAGCAACAATTTCTGGCACTGCCAGCTCCATAGACAATGTCGTATCAAGAACCAAGATTAGTAGTACGACCGTTAGCCCAACGTCTGATATTGACGCAGACATATGTTTCACCAGAGACAATGTCAGTTTGGCCAACAAAGACATCCTCATGACAGAGTTTCAGAAGCAACGAGACGTGAGCAAGCAGAGTTTGGCGTGCTAGAACAGATGTTAGCAGAAGGTGGTCAAATCGAGGGTGAGATTTGAGCTTCTTTTAGTCATATCTTTTGGGTTCCGTATATTCGGCGAGTGGAGATGATCTTTCGTCTCACTCTTCTGCCTCCATATCTCGTGATATATGATAGATGTCATATGTCCCGACTATGAAGGTACATCCTGGGTAGAATCATGTCTTTGACTATGTTATTAGTATCGACTTATCTCGAGACTCGATCCCTCTCTATTTTGGGAGTCAACATAGGCCAGCGAGGACGATTTTCTATTTTAACTTACTCAGGAGACTTATTTATCTATATGCCTCCACTTCTCTCTATTTTCTTTTGATTGTGCATTGTTTGCACCTTTATTTAAATTATTGTTGCTTTTATTACCTTCCTATTCTATTATGCTTGGTATTCAGCTAGCTGTAGTTTATGAGATTTGGTAGTTCATAAGGTTTTTCTGGATTATGAGTTTCATGATTGGATCATGAAATAGAGACTGGGTCAGTGAACACGACGACCTAGTGAATATAACCAGCTTGAATTGAGTGATAGTGTCATTCAATAAAATAGACCCAACATACGTGCGATACAAAATAAGGAAAACGTGTAGGAAGTTGTGTTCGAACGGATCTAAGGATACGAAGTAATATGCTTGAGATAGATTCGATAATGTGCGATAGAAAAATTTGCTCAGGAAGTCTCGAGGATGAGACTTATTCTGAGTGGTGTATAATGTAATGACCCCCTCCGCTTAAGCGAAAAGCCGATTCAAACGGCATAAATGCGATAACCCGTCCCCCGTAGCTCGGCGAGAAGAATCGCTTGAGGCAAAAGAATTCAGACTTGGCCCTTCAAAAGATCATACTTAGACTTTCAAAGGCACATTCAGAGTCTCGCTCGGCCGATACGATTCATCGCTAAGGTGGGTGGCCACGATGAACCTGTCTTTGCTTGGCCTTCACACTTAAAATATAGATGATACTTGCTAGATCGCTAGGCGATAACCATTGTACGCTAACAAAAGGATTCAACACACCTAGCTAAGGGAATAATCCCACTCTTTATGAGTATGCAAAGAACATAGAATGAAACAAAGAAACGATACATCATAGAAGGTAGCTTATGTGCTGAGTAGAATATCTTACTTTCTCTTATAATGTTTAATATGTATACCGATACAATACCTTTCACTTAGTTTATGCCATGGTCTGGATGCACAATATAAATATGATTCACTCTGTTGGGGCTGAAAGACTATCAAAATATTTGTTTCGATCCAAGTAATAAAAATATAGAAAGGCTTCGTGACCATAGGGTCACCAAGGCGGTTCCTGCACCGGGAACTGTGTAATATAAAAGAATGAAAGAAATGAAGAAAAAAAGACTGAAAAGAAAACAAGAGTATAGCTGGGTATGTTGGGGATGTGCAGCGGGGCTCGCTACCCATGCTGCATGAAACGCCGCCAACCCAGTCGATAATCCGTTATGGCTAGAGGAGCCCGTTATGAATAAGAAAAGAAAATGGCTCTGGGAGCCCATTAATAATAATAAAGAAAAGATATTTCATGGTCGCGGACAACTTGTGCATAAGATTTTGTTCCTCGAACGAACAGTAGTATCAGGGCACCGGTACCATTCGGCCCGGGAGGAACTGGGTATCGCGGACCCTCCAGGCTGGGATGGGAGCTACCAGGAGGGTGATCACGCGATATACCGTAGTTCGAGCTTCGGGGTAACTCGTCCCTACTGCCGAAGACTTCGTCTATTGTCATCCATAAATGGCTTGTGAATGTTAGCGACCTGTTTCATATAGATTAAGATAGCTCGATTGCGACAATCCGCGTGCTAGTTTTTACATTAAAATAAGTAGTCTGTACAAATGAACATAATTAATCTGAACTTCTGAGTAACAGAATATAGCTTGAATATAACACATCTGAGTGATCTGATTATAACATATTTGAGTAATATAAATACTTCATTCACCTGAGTCAGAAGCACGCTTGTAACACTAGTGTTTTTCTTATGCGCTCTTCATTTTATTATATATATATTCGTACTTGGTTAACTTGATTTATCTTGGACATGGAACGACGAATGGTAAGTTGATAAGTCATGGCATGTTACTTATGTCTTATGCGACACATTATTACTACAATACGAGTTAGGTTTTATATATTATGCCATAAAACTGATCCTAAGGCAAGACTAGAAAGACAACATAATAGATGGTGCACATAACCTATATGAACGTATTTGGATTTGTTGAGTGGGCGAGAAGCCTCCCCACTAGTACATTAAATGTACTGATAACCCACCAGGTTGCTTGCAGGGTGCGAAAGAACATCGTTCGGCACGAAAACCCCTTCGTGCACGCTAAGGCCCGAAGTTAACTCTGAAGCCTTGGAGCATTGCGTCCGGAGCTGGAGCACATATACATGACATAATGTATTAGAACATCGCCTATGTTATCGTCCCATGTTGTAAGCCGCTTGGCATATTTTTATTATTTTAAGAGAGAGAGAGAGAGAGAGAGAGAGAGAGAGAGAGAGAGCGACTTATAATCTCGGTCTAGTGCCACTTGTAACCTTATTTCATAATTAATAAAGAGCTTATTTTGTTTCATACTTGTGTTTATACTATGCTTTGCTATAAAGACTCAGTGAACTAGTTATCGAACGATCGTTTACTCGTGTCATTCAAATATCCGCTGCATTGAGGATTATCTATGCGACTCTGTGACTTAGCTATTTTATCGCATGTAAAGTATCTGGCCTTGCGTCGGCACAGCTTATGCTCGTGCGATATCATGTCCTGATGGGAATGATCGTCCTGCGGGAGCATTGGCGTGGTGATTCACGTCCAGCGGGGACGGCCGAACTTGCTGGAGATCGGGGCATGACATATTGGTATCAGAGCACGACTTTACGTTATTGGACTTCGTATCGATTCTCTCAGTTTTGAAAGCTCGTTCGTGGGTTAAGAAGTGTACGCTCTCTCTCAATGTTTCAATGGGATGTTCCATACAATGAGTCTAAATATTTTAAAAAGTTTATGTGAATGATTGGTTGAACGGGATAGTAATATGAAGGCCTTTGTGCCAACCTGTGTAAGACTTTATGGGAATAGACTCGTACTAAGTATTTACAAGTTATGTGCGAACCGGGTTACCTTTACCTAGATACTAGCAAGTTAGTATGCAAGACTAGAATATTGTTCGAAACAGGATAGCTATGCACATAGCCTTTTGGCTAAGTTGTGTTGAGTATCGCTCGCCAAAGACCTAGGCGAGATTAAACGTCATTCGGATAAGTGTAAGTCAGACTTAGAATGAAAATGAATAGAGACATTAGAAGAAAATTGCTAAGGCGAATATAGAGGATCGTGCTTGGATTTTGAGGAATATTTGGACAGATATTCAGTCGATAAATTATGAATCAAAAACATATTTTGCTTGGGATGACTTTTAAAAGAGTTATATATGTCACGCCTCAGTCCCAAAATACGTAGGACTAGGAATACATAGCATGTCATCCGTATATATATGGCAACTCCAATATATAAAAACCATAACACATACGTACGTTGTATTTATGAATAACAATTTATAAGTGTTATATATATTATCACAAGTCACATGCAATACTAATATCATCCACAAAACTGAGTAAAAATGAATAACCAATCAACTATATAACTGAATCAAGAATAAAATGTATGATAAGAATAATTAGTTAGGTGAAGACAAATCTACTACCAAACTAGAACAATAATAGGGTCCAGCTACTAAATAAATAAACGACAAAAAAGTATCATCTTAACTACAAACCAATAGACTCGAAAGTAAAGTGCTACTCGAAAAAGAATAAAGTAGCAAGTCCTGATCCGTGCTCCTGCAAATAGTCTCAATCATCTATACCTAGAAAGGGACCAGGTCCTTAGAGGGACGTAACAAGATACATAAAAGTATGCCAATAAAGAACTAAAAGTAAATATCCAGCATGGTCGCCTAACCAGCCTATGTGATATATAATTTAAGAATAACTTTTTCGCGCATGGACTATCTGGCTAAAATAATGGGATGTGAATAGTTCTCTCGGAGATCTAGGAGTCACTTGCATAACGTCTTTCGATCATCATAAGCCTCCAATAAATAATAGGGTCATAACGTCTCGCATCTTCGGCAGAGCTTACAGGCCAAAAATGAAAGTATAAATGAGCCACATACGCTTACTTATTGTTCTTCCCTTCCAATGCTACTAGCCATGTCATATATATGACACACAAATACCTTTAGTAACTGCTAAGTCTTCTAGCATACAATTCTATTAGCAGTTATTCCCTATCTTACGTCCCATACGCATCGATAGCCAGTCAATATGAAAGTCTATGATCTACATAAAACTCACAACTCGTGTAACACCTGTGTCAGGCTTGTAGAAACATGCAAAATATGCATCCATGCAACCCTATGCCCCAAAATAAAAACTCAGAAGAGATCGGGCTGCAGAGTCACCCTACGACCAAGAAATATAGCATCCATGTATCCCAATCAGCCAAAGCAGCTTAGCCGCAGAAGGTCCTAATGTGGCGTCCCATCAGCAGGATCGTCTCTGACACAGAATACTGACAAAGAGAATTTTCGGAATGCCTCAAAAGACGTAAATAGACTAAACGACAAAAGTCTCACATCAGCACAAAATATCACTCTTGATGGGGTACAACGCCACGTGGACAACACAACAAAGGCCTCATGCATCCCAGACTCCATGCGTTTAATGCATCTCTGGTCCCATGCGTCCCAGACTCCATGTGTTCCATGCGTCTCTGGCCCCATGTGTCCCGACCCACACCCGGTGTAGGGGCACAAGCACGTGGGTATATCCAGCCTATACCACAACATCGACAGTAGAACGCTGTCTAGGTCAACAATACTATCTAAATATCTCACACCATATGTATAAAGTACCTGTTATGCTATCTCAACTTCAATTGGAGGACAATATGCTATATGATAATTGGTAATCAATACTCAATCACATTAACAACTAACGGAAGATAAAAGGCATGATATGAAATAGAAGAAGAGAATAAGAGTTGCCATACATCAAAAGTGTCTTGACTCGTACCCGTATATTCGGGTACGAGTACGTGGGTATGTCCAGCCTACGCCGTAGCATCAGCGGTAGAACATTGTCTGATTCAACTCTACTATCTAAATATCTCAACAATATATACATGGTACCTGTCAATCACCCTACTCCAAACGAAAAATATGGTATCTGAAAAATATAAACTATACTCAATCACAATATCAAACTAAGGAGGATGAAAGTACGATATGGAAAGAGAAATAGGAGTCACAAAATATTCTCAAGACCAATACTATAAGTCTAGGCTCAACTACTCCCAAAATAATATGTATACATGCTATGAGTCTAAAATAAGACTAGTACAAGTCCACAACAATATAACTAGGCCTCCTCGATCACTGGTACTATGTTCTCCTGCTCTAGGGGAGTATCCTCTAGTGGTTCACCATCATGCGGGCCATAATAAGTGGGACACAGCTCCTCTAGCCAATCGTCTGAAAAATATATCTAATCAGGAAAGGAGCAAAGTACAAAACTCTGAAAGCAACTCCAAATACATGGTAAAGCATATATGAAGAGTAATAGAAAATGATACAAGAACCACAAGTATTTATGAAATAGAAATACAGGTGAGAACTTGCAAGTATTCACAATAAAAAACTGAAAAGTAAATACTGGTAATATAGAAATAACTGCAAGTAGAAGAACAGGGATACTAACTATGTGGTTTAGAGCACAAGTTTGTTATATCGGTTTAGGTTGCACATGGGTGTCTCGCGGGTATTCTCTGAATCGGGGCTACGTCATGAGCTGTACGAGCTAACGTCTTAGGATAATCCCTCAGCTGGTGGTCTACTGAGCCACAAAATAAATACTGACCAAGCCTCTTCCTACAAACATCCCACCCATGCCCTGACTTCTTACAGAAGGGGCAAATACGAGTCGATTGGGCTTGCCTATGCATCTGGTGCGTCTGCTGTACTGGTGCTCTGATGGGCGCAGGAAACTGCTGTCTTTGTGGCTAGAAATGGGACCTCTTGGCTGGACCCACACTACTGCTACCACCAATAATATCTCGGTCTCTCTTGGGCCTCAAACTCAGGTCTCTCTCGACCTTGTGGGCCTCCTTCAAGATATCTGCATACGTCTCATGGCTCAAGAAAATGAGAGCCCTCACCTCCCAATTCAGGCTCTCTCAGATATTTATGGTATTAAACGAAAGAATGAAAGTGTATTTCAATGATGGGGTTTATACGAAACCCGTGCCCTTTGGTTTATAAACAAACTTGTACAATTTAATCCTATACGAGGATATGGGAGTATAATTTATTTAATCTGGGTATAAATTGCTATAGGTGTCTGATCTGCAGTCGATCACTTTAGCTCTTGGACCACACGATGTTGAAGAAGTGTCGTGGAAGACAGGTAGCAGCTTCTAAGGTTGCAGAGGAGGGTGGATGCACGATGCCAAAGTCGTCGATCCCTACTCTTTGCCTGAGCTTCGGAACTCTCTCTCTCTTTTAACCTCCGGTTCGACCTTTTTTGGAAGTTTGACCTTGTTCGATCCTTCTTTCAAAGTTTCGACCTTGTTCGGTCTTCAAGTTTGAAGTTTTTCGACATTTTTCCCCATTGATAGGGGTCTCTATTTATAGAGTTTTGGTGACAGTGACCACTCCGTCGGTATAAAATCCGAGGAGTAGAAAGTACAGCACCCTTTTATACAACGGTTAAAATAACCAATGCCTGCGTATAGATGACCTTTTGAGTGAGCATGTGACGCGTGTCCAACTAAGGGGACAAAATACGTATATTTGCTGCGAAGATCATGGCGTAGAAGCCACATAGGTAGGTATCCCTTGTGTAGAAGAGGTTGGCGTAGAAGCCAAATGACTGTCACCCTGGCGTAGAAGCCAAATATGCATAGAAGCCGAGTAGGCGTAGAAGCCGAATGGGCATAGAAGCCGAGTAGGCATAGAAGCCGAATGGTCATAGAGACTGAGTGGGCGTTTGAAGCCGAATGGTCATAGAGACTGAGTGGGCGTAGAAGCCGAATGAGCACAGAGCTTGAATGGGCGTAGAAGCCGCTGCGTACCGTGCTAGAGTGCTGATGTGGACGTCTTAGCCGGAATTACGGCTTTTGAAGATATAATCAAATCTCTTGCAGAGATTTGTCACCATCTTGTGCATTAAATGCGGAGGCATGTTTTTGAAGGTCTGCAGCCCTTCTGTGCATCCGTCTCAGAGACGTTCCTTGAGAGAAACTGTCACCGCTCTGTGTAATTAGACGTAGAGACGTGCCTCGAGCCCCGTACGAAGTGCAGCTTTTGACGTGGCAGGCGGTTTGTCTACTGCGGAGCATAAAATAACTCATGTTTGCCTGTGTAAAACAAGGCAGCGTATCCCCTAGTACGCGAAAGAGCAGTTTATGCTGAGGGGACGTCAGTAAACGACAGTTCGGTGATATTTTAACCAAATCCTCTGCATTAAATGCAGAGATCCGCCATCATACTGTGGCGCGCGTCCCAAGGGGTCGATCATCATTTCCAGCCGTTGTCTGGGTAGCCGTGCAGCACTTTTTGTCAGGAGTCAGAGGTCAGGTTCACTGCGTGACTTGACAGGTTCATTTCGGGGAAGACTAAGCGTTTCTCGTACGCTTTAACGCTGCTTTGAGATCGGCTGAGTTTTATGCCATGGAGGCGATGAAGAACCATGTTTACGTTGGAGCGGCCTGGACGTACTGCACTTACGCGGATGGTCCTTTGAGCTTGTACTTCACGTTGTGTTTAGCGGAGAAAGCTCTGCTTGTACGCTTGATGGCTCTGAAGGCCTCTGTTTACGCTGCTCTGTATCAGTATGCTGCGTAGCTCCTCCCAACGTATTTTTCATGCTTCTACAAGACCCCCTTCAAAGCTTTTAAATTCCTCGGAATTTGAAACGCTTTGAATGAAGCATGAACGGCCCCTCGTAACTCGAAACGTTTCTGAATGGAGCGTTGAAACGGTCGATGCGGACTTTATGGCAGATTTATTGGGGACCGCTGTGATCTCTTTCGCCTATAAAAAGGCTGGGGGGGTTAACCTGTTCTCCCCATATTCCCATCATCATGCAGAGATGATCGCCGGAGTTCGTCGGGTCGACCTGAGGAAGAAGGAGATCATGTTCTTCCAGCATGTAGGAAGCCGAAAAAGACGGCATCTTCGAGCAAGTGTCCACTGCAACGATGGATCATGGAAGGATATCTTAGCCTCCCTTGCTCGGGATAATCAGCAACTTTATATGGTGGTTCTTCGGGAGAGACGAAGAATCGTATTTTACCACGCTGCTTGCAAGTGGCGCCTTCTCCAGTTACCTCTGGTGACGAGAGGCAGACAGACCGGCTAGAGTGGCGGTGGTCTGTAGGAAAGCAGAATTACCCTGCTTTCCTTCTGTTGGAGGATGGGTCATATGCCCAGTTTTGTATCCTCCTGCCACTGATCATCTTCTTGGAAGAAGAGGAAGATCACCAATGCGAGAACCTGTCAGAACAGATTCTGAGGGCGGCCTACAGACGACGAGGGGGTATCTCCTTTGTAGATGGAGTTTCCCTCAGATGTAATCATAAAAAATAAAGAAAAATCCTTGTAGATTGGATTTCTCTCATATGTAATCATGATTTTGATTTTTAATAAAATCGTCTTCTTCATATGATCATCTTGCCATACGTTGCTGTGAAGTCTGAATATGTGTAGCTTCGACACGTCTGATTTTTTATGCCAACTCTGATAAGAAGAGTATTAGGCCCTGTCCTTTACGCGTAGCGAATAGTCCATAGAACGCTGTTTAAGCATTTTAAACATTTAGAACTGTCCTGTTGCTAGGACTGAGGGACCGCGTAGAGCTCTGAACTGTTGCTTCTGATGAACAGAACTTTTGTTCAGACTTCGTCTTCAAGAATGACCTCTCGAAACTCCCTTGGAACAGGGTCGAGGATTTGTCTGTCAAACTGATTTTGCCATCTTGATAGACGAGATGTTCAGACTGGAGTCTGGATGAACCTCCAATTTTGGACCCGAGAATAGTAATTTCTCAATGTTTGAACTCTGTATGTTTCGGGTACTTTGGGGTCAAGAACGAGTATCTTCTGTGTGAACTCTTTGCAATTGACCGCTTTGGGGACTATTCGGATATACGAAGAGTCGTGGAGCGTAAAATCATCAGTCTGTAGCCTCTGGACGTAAAACACCATCGAGCGTAAAATCGTAGACTTGTGGTTCCTGAGCGTGAAGTCGTAGGTTTGTAGCCTCTTGAGCACAAAAGCTACCGAGCACAAAGGCATCCGGACGTAAAACCATAGACTTATAGCTGTCGAATGTAGAGCCGTAGATTCGTAGCTGTCGAGCGTAGAAAGCTCCTTTAGCGTAGAACTGTAGATCTGTAGCATGTGAGCGTAGAACACCATCGAGCGTGAAATCATAGACTTGTGGTTCCTGAGCGTGAAGCCGTAGGTTTGTTGCCTCTCGAGCATAAAAGCTACCGAGCACAATGGCATCCGGGCGTAAAACCATAGACTTATAGCTGTCGAACGTAAAGCCGTAGATTCATAGCTGTCGAGCGTAGAAAACTCCTTTAGCGTAGAACTGTAGATTTGTAGCTCCTGAAAAGAAAATTTCTCCGAGCGTGAAATTTGCGGATCTGTTGCTTCTGAGCGTAAACTGAGCGCCACCGAGCGTGAGATCATCGATTTGATATCTGCTGAGTGTGAAGTCATAGGTTTGTAGCCTCTCGAGCATAAAAGCTACCGAGCACAAAGGCATCCGGGCGTGAAACCATAGACTTATCTCTTGCGAGCGTAAAATCGTAGATCTGTTGCCGTCGAGCGTAGAAAGCTCATTTAGCATAGAAACCGCTGAACTGCTTTGCGCGAAGAATTTTTTGAATTCGCTGACTGTCCGTCTTTCGAGAGTAGTGGGCTGACATGGCATCCAATCATAATCAACTATTAATTGCGAGATTTGGTTAGGGTCTCGAGGAGTTCGTCCGAGGATTCGAGGAGTCGACTCGAACTCTATATATATCCCAAGCCTTTGAGAGAAAAACTTTTTATTCGTCTTCTGCGAAAGAGAGCTTTCGACTGTTCGAGTTTTTCTTCGTTCCTTCTCCGAGCACTTCGAGTCTTCAGAAATAGCGCCGAAACAAACCCCCTCCACTAAGGGAAAGAGCATAGGTTCTTCTTCTCCTTCTTCTGCCCCAACGAGAGAGTCTTCGGTCGGGCAAGGTGAACTTCCTTCTGAGCGAAGTATCCCGCCGACGAGCAGCGCACCCAGTCTTAGAGGTAGAGCCTTTGGGGTGATAAAAACGACGAAAAATCCTTCGTACACGTTGAACATGATCGCGCTAGATTGTCTTCTGTGCTGATAGCCTCTTTGAGGAAGATGATGCATGGAGGCATTTTCATCTTTTACGCCCATATTTCTAATGTGCCAGCGTAAAAACTCCATATTTTCGTAGTTTCGAGCGTAAAAGCTCTGGCTACCAAAAATTGGCGTATATCGTAAAATTTGAGTTTTACGATTGTGGAGGGGACTTCCGGCGTAAAATGACCAAATTTGTACAATCTTGGCGTAGAGCACAGACTGTCGTTTCTTTGGTCTGTATGTTTGTGCAAGATTTGTAATGACATATTTTCCTTGCACTTTTGCAGTTGATTTGGGTGAGTCTCCACTGGCCGAGGTGATGGGTTCCGCTGCCGGGATGCTGCACTCGAACTATCTGGAGGATCTGTCCCACGTGGTATTTCCTATCTCCGGACCCCAGTATCCTGAGGGAAGGGAGTTTTTGATATCGGCTCAGGGCGAGCGGACGCTGCTGAACATGATCAACGGGGAGCCCCTGACATACGTAGACGGGAAGCAGTACATAAAGTCGGCTTTCCTCTTTGGGGACATGATTGACAAACAGTCCCAAACGAAGCCAAAGAGGGAACCCTGGGTTTTTCCTGCCGGGAATTTGGTCTTGTATCTGCCAACGATGCCGAGGGATTATCCCATCTCGACTTTCTTCCATGCAACGCATCACAGGAGGATGTCGTGGACGCTGACTCCCGATCTTCACGGCAAGCCGGGAAAGATTTTTTATCTGAAAAGGGCTGACCAGGGGTCATTTGTCAGCCGCCCTTCCGGTGTTGTGACGTTGTTCAGGGGACTGTGCCCGGGCAGTATCCCGAGTGAAGACAGCTCAGTGATCCAGCCGGTCCAATTGCCGACCTTCTCCAACGACTTCATGGGACGAGGTAGGGTATACCCCAAGGAGAATCCTCGGTGCAATAGGTGGATCACCCCAATAAACCTCCGATGGACTTGCCTAGTTGACTGGGCTTTGAAGCACTTTCAGAGAGAACTGGAGGGCATTGGACTGTATGCCGCTGTGAGTGCGACTAGTGTTGGGTTGCCTCCCAACCCTAACTTGTTCTTGGCACTGATGGAGCGATACATTTCGCTCACTGGGACCTTCGCCACTCTACTGGGGGAGCAGGGAATGGCCCTCCATGAGATGGCAATGGTCTCGAGACTGCCGATGGGGGATATCCCATACGAAGAGTATGTTCCCACAAACCGGGAGTTGGGGGACCTGGACCCTCGGGTGGCAGAAGTGTATCAGGAGCTGATGTGTCAATACTTCGCGTGCTCCACTTTTTATAACGAGCCTTCTGATTTGGCTCACACCACCAAGTGGATGTCCTACCTCTTCTTCCACCGAGCCAGGGCTGCCAAGTCGGAGAAAGTCTCGGGGGGCAAGAAAGAGCCCGTGAACTGTTTGGGCGTGCTCATTGCCCAAGTCGTCGAGGATCTCATGGAAGGTGCTAAGGCTCCAGATCAGATTCTCGTTGAGGGGGTAGGAAAGCATCCCTAAGGCACTAAGGCCTACAGTTACTTGAGGCACTGCCGCAGGCCTCTGTCTAAGGAAGCCCAGCTGGCCAGTTTCCTCTCGATATGGCTGCGTCGAGTAGTAGTGCCCGGTACTGCGTCCGCGGACCGTATTCACAGGAACATCCTATGGCCGGCAGTGCGTCTGGTGTTCGGGGCAAGACTGGGCTTGCTTCCTACCATGGTGTGCCGTATACAGGCTGGCCTGAGAGCCATGACTGATGGGTTGCTCGTCGATGAAGCTCGGCGTAAGAGTTTTCCCCGGGTGGAATTACCATACCTGTACTTGATGGGATGGTTAATTCTCCACAATCCCCGGGTGATGTCTCCCGGCTCTGGTAGCAGCTCGGGGGGTAACTTCTTGCTGAACTACAAGGACTCTCCCTGGAATGTGAACACAACTTTGGACTGTCGGCAGGTGTTGAACCTCAGTCACGGCTGGAAGATCTTCTGTACTCCCCCTCCTGTACATCACAATAAATCAGGGATGAGGCTTGAGGATTCAGGTGGAGAGAAGACCAATATTTCTCCGGAAGCTTTCAATTGGTTGGTCTACATTAGACCCTCCCATCTGCTGTACAGGAGCGAAGACCATTGCTTCTTCGAGCCCTACTTGCCTAGTCGGTTCACCAGGCAGTTTGGGTACGATCAGTTGCACGTGGGCAATGTCGTCACCAGCTTCAGTTCCAGGGGCAGACTCATTGATGGAGCCAGAGGATGGCGATATTTTATCATTGGTTGCACGGGAGCAATCTTTATTGTGCCGGTCGTTACAACCTCCACGGAGCTCCGCATTCTCCATTCTTACGCCCAGTTCTATGTGGCAATTAATACCTTCCATTGCGATTTTGACATGCGTGGAAGCTTCAGGGTGCCTTCTCCCAAGCCTAGGGGAAGAGTTGAAGTCCCCTCAGTTTCTTCTGACGAGGGTGAGGAGTCTGGCACTCCGGATGAGCCTCTGGTGTCGGTGCCGAGGTGTGAAGTGCCTCCGCCTGCGGGGGCTTTGGTAGTCTCTTCTGGGAAGCGACGGGCTTCTGCTCCAAAGGAAGCTTCTCTTCGTAAGAGGAGGAAGGAGACGGTTGCTCGTCCTCTCCACATTCTTGGTATTGAGGCTCCTGGGAGTGAGCCTGCATCTCCCCATATCAGGGATGATTCTTTGGCTGGAGGTTCCTCGCCTTTTAGAGAGGGACCTTCTACAGTTCCGGCCGGCGGCGTCGGAGAATCTTTGCTAGAGGTCGCTGTCGTTGCTACTGCTCCAGGTAGTGGAACGAGATTGCCTGTGTGGCCGCGGCAGATGGGAGAATCTTTCCCTAGACCAGCAACGGATAAAACTCCCGCTGTGTCAGCGAGCACGCCTAGCGAGATTCCAGTTGATGAACCTCGACTGCGTCTTGGTGAAGGCTTGGCAGAACTCCGGGCGATGTCGGTCGGCCCACCTCCTTCTCCAGGTATGATAGTTCGCATTGCGTCTTTAAGGCGTGGTTTAGCTACATCGGCTGCAGATGCGCCATATATACCGTTGGCTCCGGGTAAATATCATCTTTATGTCTCCCTTTAGAAAGATTACCATCATATTGATATCAACTTTCTGGTCCTTTTTTCAGGGGATGGCGTCCACGGGGAGTACAGCGTTGAAGCACCTTCTGACTCTGCTCCGGCTCTTGGCGATGATACGGAGGCTTTCGACTTTGAGAAGAAAATACCTTCGGGGGCCAGTTCGTCTGGAGTGGTTTTGTCATCTCGAGAGGAGGATGAACCCGTCATCGTGACCTCACCTCTCACGAGTATGCCGATGACTTCGACCGTCGACGTTGCACTACCCGTCGAGGTGGCGGCTGTGGCCACCTCGTCTACAGTCATTCCTAGCGGGGGACTCGCTGATATCGCGGCCACTCCTGGCGTTCAATCGGATCTAGTTGCACTGACCGAGCAACATACCAGCCTCTTTTACACCAGTTTAAAAACGATGATATCAATGGTGTTGGCGAAGAGTCTAGACTTTGAGCGCCTGAAGAAGACTTCTCAGTTTTCGATCGGGGCTGTCAGGGAGTTTGGCGATCCTGGGGTAGCTGACGCCCTGGAGACGGTGGTTAATGGTTTAGAGCAACCTATTAACGAATACTTGCAGCTGACTCGGGGCAGCTTTGATGCTTAGGTCCAGGCCAGATACGACCTCATGACTGCGCGGCTTTCTACACAGCTAGAAAGCCTAGACAACTCCATCAAAACACATAAGCTGGAGATGGATAAAAGAAAAGCTGTCGTGGAAGAGGCTCTCGCTCTTGAGACGAAGCTCCGATCCGAGCACGAAGGGAACGCAGCGAGGGCCCGCAAGCTGAAGGAAAAACTCACTCTGGCAGAGGAGTGGGCTTCTCAGTCGTTGGCAGGTCTAGATGTAGCGACTGGTCGACTGAGCACGGCACGATAGGATTTGGAGCATACAGAAGCTACCCGTGCGGGCTCTCTTCGGGCAAGGGCTGAGCTGACCCTTACGAACAATCCCGAGGCACGGCTGGAGCGGGCTCGCGCCGATGCCTTGGTTTCCAGGAATGAGAAGATAGCTACACTGGAGCGGCTGATTCGCGATCTGACCGCTCCCCCATCATGATGTATCCTTTCTCTTTTTGCTTCCCCAAATGTAATTCTGCTCTTATCGGGAATAAATAAAAGTGACTCTTTTCTGACTTTTATGGACCCATCATTTCGGAATGTAAATGAAAGTTTTTTAGGCGAGAGTGATATCAAAGGTAGTATGGACATGATAGACTCTCGACAAACTTTTTAGCAGGATATATCTATTCAGAGGTCATACAGACATGATAGGATATGATCTAACTAGTTTCGTCTTGGGGGTTGTTTTGTCAGAATTGAGATCCTCGCTATATTCCACTCGAGCAGGGGAGATTAAGCATAGTACCTTTTCAGGAATTTGCCGTTGATAGGAGCCATTAACAGGTCTCCATTAGGTTGGGCTATCATGTAGGTGCCGTTTGAGAACGTTGTCTCGATCACATAAGGGCCTTCCCACTTGGGCTGGAATTTGCCTTTACTTCTGTGAGTAAGAATCATCGGCCTTCTTACGGCTAGAACTAGCTCGTCGACTTTGAACACTCTTTTCTTTACTTTATGATTGAAAGCTTTAGAAATGCGTGCTTGGTAGAGCGCGATGCGCTGTTGAGCTTGGAGGCGTTTCTCGTCTAATCCTTCTAGCTCTTGGAGCCTTAACAGGTCATTCTTTTCTCGAGTCAGCTCATTAGTCACGGCTATCCTGAGTGACGGGATCTAGATTTCAATGGGGAGAACTGCTTCGCTCCCGTAGACCAGCGAGAATGGGGTGCAACCTATCGGTGTTCGTACCGTTGTGCGGTATGCCCAGAGACATTCGCCCAGCTTCTCATTCCAATCTCTCTTGTTTGAAGAGACGAATTTCTTCAAGAGTTTGATAATGGTTTTGTTGAAAGCTTCTGCCAAACCATTAGCAGCTGGATAATATGCCGTAAAGGCGATATTGTGTATCCGATTTTTATCGCAAAATTGATGAAACGCTTGGCTGATGAACTGAGGCCCATTGTCGTGAATTATCCTCCGGGGTACCCCAAAGCGATAAATGACGTGATGCTTGATAAAGCTGATCACATTAAACGCCTTTACCTCAGCAAGAGGGATCGCCTCTGCCCATTTGGAGAAGTAATCCGTGATGGCCAGTATGAACCGGTGACCCCTGGAAGAAGACGGGTGAATAGGACCGATGATATCCATACCCCATGCTTCGAAAGGCCAGGATGCGACCGTAGGATGTAGATGTTCAGACGGTTGATGTATGAAGTGTGCATGAACCTGACAGGCTCTGCATTGTCTTGCATACCGTATTGCATCTGCGATCATAGTAGGCCAGTAATAGCCCATTCTCCTGATACGATCCTGTAGCTTAGGACCGGGTTGATGTGCTTCGCATACGCCGTCGTGAGCTTCCCGGATAATCTGCTGTGCTTCATCTTCAGATAGATATCTCAATAGCAGTCCGTCGTAGGTCCGACGATATAGGCATTGTGAAGATGCATCATAGTAGAAGCGTAATGATCATCTTTTGACGGATACTGCTTCTTTGGGGTCCTCCGGCAAGATTCCGTATGCGACGAAATCTATGAAGGGACTTCTCCAGTCTCTTCTAGGGGGATCTGTGTTCACAGCGTAGCTGCGTTCTATGTAAAAGTTGTTCTTCACACAAAATAAATCTCTGTTAAGAAAGATTAGTATAGGTCATTATAGAAGTCGACTCCACACTTTCTGCCTCTGATTCGGGGGCTTGGCGACCCCCAGCGTCGAAATCAGAAGAGGACAAAGCTGGTTGTCGTGACTTTGCGCGAGTGTTTTGGAATACCCCGTCTTCAGCGTTCCTGAGGAGCTCAATGAACCTCCTTCGGCTCGGAGGCCTGGAGGGATGACGTCTTGAGCTCGACCCTCCTCTACATATGTGTGAAGCCATGTTCACAAATGCATGCGCGGGTTCCTCTTCCTAGAAAGACAGAGAGTAACTCAACCGGTCAAAAACCGATCATTTTGCTTTGGAACAGCAGCAATTAATCACAACCTTATGACTATTACAATAGTGCTCGCTAGGAGGCGTAATAGACATGTTGGAAGGTCCCCTCTCTTTATGCTTCTGGATTAGATATTTGCGCAGGTCAGGAGGAGTTGCCGAAGAAGAAGACGAAGGCTTGTTTCTTCTGTTCCCATCAGCGGGCATGCGGAGGTTGGGCACCATGGTTTTCCCTGTGCCACCTGTGTACAACAGATTGGCCATCTGGGTGGCGGATAATCCCCTGGGAGGGTATCTTTCCGCAACCTGAGCTTGTTTTATGCTGAGGGACTTTGCCTGGCGTAACTCAGAGATTCGCTCAGACTGGAGTAAAGCTGGAGAGGCCCTCGGTCGGCTATCGGCTTCTCGCGTAATCCGGAGGGTAGGCAGACTGTTCCCTTGTTGGCGTAAAGGCCGAAAAGTTGAGTACTCTGTCGCTTGCTTTCCCTTGCGGAGATCACAGCGCTCATCTGGTTCACCGTAGAGGTCAGATGTTGTCTTGCGCGTGGAGCGTGATTTGTACCTCCGATTTGGCGTTGAGGCACCATCAGAAGTTTTGTCTGTACCGCGCGGAGCGGGAGAATGATTTCTACGCATAGAGCGCAGGGTATGCTTCTGGGTTAGCGCTGAGGCTTTGTCGGAAGTTTCGTCTGTACTGCGCGTAGCGGGAGACTGATTTCTACGCGTAAAGCACAGTGGATACTTCTGGGTTAGCGCTGAGGCTTTGCCCGAAGTTTCGTCTATACCGCGCGTAGCGGGAGACTGAATTTTACGTGCGGGGCACGGAGGGAGCGATGCTACAACCTCATTGGTCGGAGAGATCGGAGAGATCGGAGAGTCCACAGGAATGGCGGAGGATGTCTTGGGCATCCACACCTTGCGCAGCTTCCTGTTGTCTTGGACGGAGAGAGGGTGAGAGCTACCCCCGGTTTGAAGCATGTCTTCGTAGGCAGACTGGTCGAAATGAACGACCAGTGTCTTCTTTACGGTTCCTACAGATACCGTATCGTGTTGAGCAATTACTTCCTTATTAGAAGAGAAAGACGTTCCCAGCAGAGTCGTCATCTTGTTTGTGGTATTAAACGAAAGAATGAAAGTGTATTTCAATGACGGGGTTTATACGAAACCCGTGCCCTTTGGTTTACAAACAAACTTGTACAATTTAATCCTATACGAGGATATGGGAGTACAATTTATTTAATCTGGGTATAAATTGCTATAGGTGTCTGATCTACAGTCGATCACTTTAGCCCTTGGACCACACGATGTTGAAGAAGTGCCGTGGAAGACAGGTAGCAGCTTCGAAGGTTGCAGAGGAGGGTGGATGCACGATGCCAAAGTCGTCGATCCCTACTCTTTGCCTGAGCTCCGGACTCTCTCTCTCTCTCTCTCTCTCTCTCTCTCTCTCTCTCTTGACCTCCGGCTCGATCTTTTTTAGAAGTTTGACCTTGTTCGATCCTTCTTTCAAAGTTTCAACCTTGTTCGGTCTTCAAGTTTGAAGTTTTTCGACCTTTTTCCCCATTGATAGGGGTCTCTATTTATAGAGTTTTGGTGACAGTGACCACTCCGTCGGTGTAAAAACCGAGGAGTGGAAAGTACAGCACCCTTTTACACAACGGTTAAAATAACCAATGCCTGCGTATAGATGACCTTTTGAGTGAGCATGTGACGCATGTCCAACTAAGGGGACAAAATGCGTATATCTGCTGCGAAGATCACGGCGTAGAAGCCACGTAGGTAGGTATCCCTTGTGTAGAAGAGGTTGGCGTAGAAGCCAAATGACTGTCACCCTGGCGTAGAAGCCAAAT
The DNA here is from genome assembly GCA_036927795.1 of Iris macrosiphon. NCBI lineage: Eukaryota > Viridiplantae > Streptophyta > Magnoliopsida > Asparagales > Iridaceae > Iris > Iris macrosiphon. Next base: position 150,467,909 of record JAYESA010000004.1, read on the forward strand.
AGGCATAGAAGCCGAGTAGGCGTAGAAGCCGAATGGGCATAGAAGCCGAGTAGGCATAGAAGCCGAATGGTCGTAGAGACTGAGTGGGCGTTTGAAGCCGAATGGTCGTAGAGACTGAGTGGGCATTTGAAGCCGAATGGGCGTAGAAGCCAAATGAGCACAGATCTTGAATGGACGTAGAAGCCACTGTGTACCGTGCCAGAGTGCTGATATGGACGTCTTAGCCGGAATTACGGCTTTTGAAGATATAATCAAATCTCTTGCAGAGATTTGCCACCATCTTGTGCATTAAATGCGGAGGCATATTTTTGAAGGTCTGCAGCCCTTCTGTGCATCCGTCTCAGAGACGTGCCTTAAGAGAAACTATCACCGCTCTATGCAATTAGACGTAGAGACGTGCCTCGAGCCCCGTACGAAGTGCAGCTTTTGACGTGGGAGGCGGTTTGTCTACTGCGGAGCGTAAAACAGCTCATGTTTGCCTGTGTAAAATAAGGCAGCGTATCCTCTGGTACGCGAAAGAGCAGTTTATGCTGAGGGGACGTCAGTAAACGACGGTTCGGTAATATTTTAACCAAATCCTCTGCATTAAATACAGAGATCCGCCATCATACTGTGGCGCGCGTCCCGAGGGGTCTGTCATCGTTTCCAGCCGTCGTCTGGGTAGCCGTGCAACACTTTTTGTCAGGAGTCAGAGGTCAGGTTCACTGCGTGACTTGACAGGTTCATTTTGGGAAAGACTAAGCGTTCCTCGTACGCTTTAATGCTGCTTTGAGATCGGCTGAGTTTTACGCCATAGAGGCGATGAAGAACCATGTTTACGCTGGAGCGGCCTGGACGTACTGCACTTACGCGGATGGTCCTTTGAGCTTGTACTTCACGTTTTGTTTAGCGGAGAAAGCTCTGCTTATACGCTTGATGGCTCTGAAGGCCTCTGTTTACGCTTCTCTGCATCAGTATGCAGCGTAGCTCCTCCCAGCGTATTTTTTATGCTTCTAAATTAGAATCTACTCGCCCGGATCTCAGGATCCTTCACCATGTAGTCTGCGTATCTGTCCAGTCTGTCGAACTCTGCAGTATACTCCTTTACTGACATCTTCCCCTGGTGAAGGTTCTGGAATTGTCGCTCCAAATTAAGTCTTTCGGTGGGCGGAAAGAACTTCCTTTTGAACAAGTCCTTGACTTATCCCATGTCAGTCCCGGATCGACATTCTGTGGCTCATTCCAGAACCAAGTACTGGCGATGTCCATCATCTGTAGTCTGCTGCCACCACCTTCAGATCCTCTACAAGGCAGGATAAGTGCATGACGCACTCCATGTTCTTCAACCAGTCATCTGCATATATAATGCCCTATGTCCCCTTGAAGGGCCGGGGATCCAACTTCTTGAAGTCATGTATGGTATCGGGCATGGGTTGTACCTCTTGTAGCTAGCACTGTCCTCTCCACTGCGGTAATGGCCACCTGGTGAGCATTCTTAATGTCCTGTCTCATCACATCAGTCTGCCTGTGCTGTGCCTCAGCCTGGGCCCTCTGGGCCTCCATCATCTATTAGAATAGTGCGAACAACTGAGTAGCATTAACTGGTGCTGGCAGCGGGGTGGAAGTCCCTTGGAAACAGCTGGGTCTGTCCTCCGAACTAGGGAAGGAGTACCCCCAAAGGTGGCTGCTGAGACTCCCACCTGAATCGGTGATGCATCCCTCTCAACTAGAGAAGAAGCAGTAGTAGCTGTTGCCCTCTTTGCGGCAGGCAGGGAAGTAGCTGAGGAAGCTGTCGCTGCTCCCAAACGAAAGAATTTGATCTTCGGAGGCATCCTGAAGACAGATTGAAACAAAAAAGTCAATATTGTTCAAGATGCGATATCATCAAAGAAGGACGGTAATATTTTAAAGAATCAATATTCAGAATGATAAAGGTTACAAAATCGATAAATTAGAAATGTTTCCTAGTTGTGATTGAGTATACTCTCATCCTGTCACTACCTAATTCTAGAAAATAGGATTTTATTTTTTTTATTTTTGGTAAATTGTGTATTGATCATAAATAATTATATTTATATTTAATTAGTGGTTATATTTATTTTTATTAGTTGTTTTAGGGTTTTGGCTAGTCTAGACCCATGTCAGACCCTAGTGGACCATGTCAGACCCAACCAACACCCTTGTCATACTCATTTATAGGTTTAGAATAGTTATTATATATTTTTATTTAGTTAGTTGTGTTGTTTTGGATTAGTTAGAATGCATTAGGAAACCCCAAACCTAAACCCTATTTTAGCATGACTAAAATGGAGGACATTTTACTCATTATGTTATGTTGCCAAGCCCTAACCCAATATTTCTTTCACCTGGCCGAACCCTTTCCCCTATTTCATTCCACTTATTCTTCTTCTTCTTCTTCACTCTTCTCTCCATTCTCTTCTTCTTCTTTCTTCTTCCAATTTCTTCAATTTCAAGTAAGTTCTTCACTTTCTTCTCTTTCTTCATCTGTTTCTTCCATTAATGTAAACCCTAACACTTTATTTTTCCCTAACCTAGGTGTGTAGAGCCTAGACTTAGTGTAGAGGCTTGGCTTGGAGGCTTGGAGGCTTGAGGGTGGTGATTTCTAAGGTTTTGGAGACTTTGTCCTTGGGATTCCAACTTTCAAGAGGTAAACCCTAATTTTTCTCTTAGTGGTTACTTTAATATAGTGTAATTAGAGTTTAGAGCCTTCCTAGACCTTAAGGCTACCCGTGGGAGAAAGTTAGAACTTGTTTGGTTGTGTTTGGAGACTTTGAAATTAGGTTTTGTGTCAATTTTGGGTAAAATCCGAGATTGGCCCAATTTTGGGTGATGTCCTAGGTTAGACGGACCTAAGTAGACGTGCTTGGGTATCTTGAGAGTGAGTATGTGTCCCCGTTCGGACACATGAGGTCATGTCATGGAGATTTGGGCGTTTCGGGCAATTTGGGGGTTTTTCGTCGTCGTGGGTTCCACATGCATGCGGGGTTTTGCCACGGACCTAGAATCGGAGAGTTAGTATTTTTTCTAGGTTCTAGACATCGATTAGAACTCGTGAATAAATTTTGGATCGATTCCGAGTAGGTTTGGTGTACATTTTATGAGGTATCGCGAACCGCACTCCACGTGTTCGTCGAAATAACTAAATGGCCATTTCGACTTGGTTTCTAGATTTTGGGCTTGTGCGCGGGTTGGTTTAGCTTCGAAGAGTGTGTACTAGAGTTCTCGAGTTATATATATATATATATATATATATATATATATATATATATATATATATATATATATATATATATATATTTGTGTGTCTGGGTGGTTGTGCGTGTCTTGGTGGGGTGTTGGTGTAGTTGTGTGTGTGTTTGAGTGTTAGCGTGTATGTTTATGTATGAGTGTGTGAGTGTGTGGTTATATAGATACATATATATATAGGTATATGTATATATGTATGAGCGTGTGTGTATGTTTATATATATATGTGTGTAGATATGTATATATGAGTGTATATATATATATATATATATATATATATATATATATATATATATATATATATATGTGTGTGTGTGTGTGTGTGTGTGTGTGTGTGTGTGTGTGTGTATCTAAGTGTGTGCATATATATATGTGTGTGTAGTGTGTATTAGAGAGAGTGAGATAGGGGCAGTGGCTAATAGGTGCAGTGGCAGCAAGGGGGGGTTGCAACAGCCGCTAATAAGGCCAGCAGCAGCCTTGGCAGCAAGGCCAGCAGCAGCAGCAACAGCTTCTAGCATCAGCAGTAGTAGCAGTATGTAGTAGCAACAGTAGTGAGAGAGAGGTAGAGAGATTATATATATATATATATATATATATATATATATATATATATATATATATATAGAGAGAGAGAGAGAGAGAGAGAGAGAGAGAGAGAGAGAGAGAGAGATGAGTTGGGTAATAGATATGGATATATGTGTATGTGTGATATATATATATATATATATATATATATATATATATATATATATATATATATATATATATATATATATATATATATATATATATATATATATGTAAATAGATATATACATATGTGTTTAGATATATGTATTTGCCTAGATATATAGCTAGGTATATATATTTATGTAGATAGTTATCTAGTTAGTTAGTGTTAGAGATGGGTAAGCGTGATATCTCAGTACCTTGAGATAACTTGGTATCTCAATACCTTGAGTTACTTAAGGTATTGGGTATCGGGGCGAGGTTTTAGGCGTTTGCCTAGGAATGAGATTAGAGTTGGATTTATATGTATAGGTGTATATATTTATGCGTGTTAGGGTATGTGTTAGTGGGTATATATGGGGTGTATAGCTTAGCTTGAGGTATCGGATACCGAGGGTATCCGGGTATCTCAAGGAGGCGAGTTTGAGAGTTTACTAGCTTAATGAGCTAGTTTTGACCTAGAATTTTAGGGGCACCCTAGTTTGATCTAGCGTTGACCATAATTGCCCCCGTTGACCGCCAAAGTCAACGTATGACCTAGTTTTGACCTAGAGTTGACTTTTTGGACCCCGAGTTAACTTTTTTACGCAGATTTCACCGGTTTGACCCGTTTGACCTAGAATAACCCTAGAAGCTTATTTTTAGTTATTTTATATCAGTTTAACTCTTTAGAACCCCGTTTAACCTCATTTTTCGTAATAGGTTCTTATGATGCCAGTCCGGATCTCGATCCTCACCAGTTGCTCAGGACGTCAGGCGAGTACCTACCTCTGATTATTTTTATTTCATGTTAGCGTATATATCACCTGTTCTAGAAATATAATACTTGATTCTGACATATTGTTTCATGAGCTGGTACTAGTTGGATCCCGTCATGAGATGTTATCCCCCTTACCGTGTTCAGCGGGTACTCTATCACGTATATTTTATCATGTGCTTCGGGTATTGATTCTCATGTGCTATCATGTGCTTCATGTGCTCTCGCCTTCATGTGCACGAGTTATTTATCATGTACATAGTGTGTCGTGGTTGGATCCAAGAGTATTAGTGCACTACTAGAAAAAGCGGTCTTAGCGACGTATTTTAGCGACGTCAAAAGAAACGTCGCTAATAATATAAAAATTAGCGACTCCTTATTAAAACGTCGCTAGACGTCGCTAAATGGCGACATTTAGCGACGTTTAGCGACTTTTATTTAGATTTTAAAAGATAAGTCGCTATAAGTTCAGTTTAGGTCGCTAAACGTCGCTAATATGTCTAATTTAGCGACGTTTAGCGACGTATATAGCGACCTTAATATTAAAAATATTTAGCAACGTGTTTAGCGACGCATTGACGTCGCTAAAATTTAAATTAGCGACGTTTTTCTTGGACGTCGCTAAACGTCGCTAAAATTTGGTTAATTAGGGATCGGTTTCATTTTTCCCCATCTGCTGAAATTTTGAAAAGAAAAAAAATTCCCCCCCCCGCGCTCCGTCGACCCGCTCTCCACCGCGACTACTCCGGTAAACCCTACTCTCTCTCTCTCTCTCACAGGACACATATGACATTGACACAAACACGACACACACACAGACTCTGACACAGACACAGACACGGCACACACACACACTGACACAGACACTGATCAGGACCTAGGGTTAGGGTTAGGTTTGTTGACATGGGGTTAGGGTTAGGGTTAGGGCCGACTGGCCCAAGTCGACGAGAGAGGTAACAGCAGCAGTGAGCACTGCTTACTAGCAGTGAGCAGGGGGAGACTTGAGGCACATCAGCCCAATATGTAACAGGCAACTTGGGGAGGCACTGCACAGCTGAACATAGTGTGCATTAAGGTTTAAGTGCATTGTAGTTGGTTTTTAGCTTCTGCAGGTAGGTGTGAGGGGGTCCTAATACAGTATAAACACTGCATCCTTGTGCAGCAACTTACTGAGCCAGTCAGCAACTAGTGCAAGGCAGGATTTGGATGTGTTTGAGATGGGGTTTGAACTCGTATGATTTGAAGGACATGAGGGCAAGTGTCAGATATAACACCAATATCTGAGAGAAGATTGGGTATTCATAGTGATACTATAGTGCACACATGAGTGTGTGGCTCGGGATAAGGGGTAATCAAATATTGAGGAAGAAGATAAGCAGTAGCAGTGGGTGACTGATTTAAAGAGGTGTATTAGTCAGGTGTTTGAGTGAATATATGTGTTGAAGAGAATAAGTAATAGGTGTGAAGGTTGAGCATTCATATAGGTGTATCCCAGATCTGGGAGTATAGATGGAGTATTTATATGAGTATAGATGGAGTGTTTATATGAAGTATAGAATTTAGAGTACTTAATAGGTGTTGTTGGTACCAGGTGAGTTTTGATTACAGAATTCTTAAGAGTGTATGTGTGTATCAGTGTGCCAGTTTGGGGGGTTAGGTTTTTTTACTAAAGGGAGTGCAGTAATCTGCCGGTAAATATGAGTGAGTACAGCCACAATGCATGGGGTTATCCATTTCATAGAGCAATAGCCCGTGTACTTGGGAAACTTTTGATGCAAAAATTGTTCAAGCACCAGGTGCCTTAGTGCAATGCCATGACTGCTTTTCCCATAACGGACACTGACCTAGGAGTGTGGTTGGGGGCAGCTGCAGTTCTATAGTATGACACACTATTTGTAGTGTTGACTGTACACTTATAGTGCAGTTCATAGTACTATGAGGTTGGGGGCAGCTGTAGTTTTGATAAATAAAAATATGTATTATATCAGTTATGATTTTTATAGTACGGTTAATTTTGCATGTAATAATTTATATGATACATACTGTCAATTTTGCAGAAGTTTTTAGAAATGGATATGAATTACTATCTGCGTCATCGTTCGTGGATGTACAACCGTCATCCTGATGACATGTACGATGTGCGGGATGAATTCATTGAGGGTGTACAGCAGTTCCTGCAGTTCGCAAAGGCGTTCCCTCAATACATGGACGGTACCAAAATTAAGTGTCCGTGTGTGAGATGTCGCAACAGGAAATATCATCCTGAAGTGGAAGTTACATATCATTTATACTCGAAGGGCTTTACGCCGAATTACTATCAGTGGACCGCGCACGGAGAACTTGTATCTCTAGCATCAGAGTCGGAGCCCTATGTGGAGCCGTATATGGATGTCCAAGACCATGATGCTTATGACGACGGGTTGGTGAACATGGTTTATGATGCGGCGGGGCCTAGTTTCAATCCTGACAATTATGATGCGGCGGGACCTAGTTTCAATTCGGACAATTATGATGCAGCTGAGGAGGCACCGAATGCCGATGCTGCAAAGTTTATGGAGTTGCTTGAGAATGCAAGGACTCCACTATATCCTGGTTGTGAGGATCATTCACCGTTGGAGGTGGTTACAAGATTATTGAGCATCAAGTCCGATTTTAACATGTCGCAAGAATGCTATAATCGACTGCTCGATTTGATTATAGAGATCTTGCCCAAGGGTACAAAGTTGCCTAAAGACTTCTATCGATCTAAGAGGATGGTGAGATCGCTTTGGATGGGATACGAGAAAATCGATGCATGTCGCAACGGGTGCATGTTGTACTACAAAGACGACAAGGATGAAGATGCGTGCAGATTCTGTGGTGCTGATCGCTACAAGTCCACTGTTAGAGAAAAGTCTGTCGGTGCAAGGAAGCCTACCGATTCGATGCACTACTTGCCTTTGACGCCGCGGTTGCAGCGGTTGTTTATGGTTAAGAAGACTGCAGAAAACATGAGTTGGCACAGGCGAAAACAGATCGAAGGAGTATTGGATCATCCATCCGATGGAGAAGCATGGAAGCACTTTGATCGAGAGTATCCATATTTTGCCGAGAAAGCGCGTAATGTCAGATTGGGGCTCTGCTCTGACGGTTTTACCCCATTCAGACTTTCGGGCTCCCAGTATTCGTGTTGGCCTGTGATCGTCACTCCGTACAATCTACCGCCTTGGATGTGCATGAAGACTCCGTATATGTTCCTAACCGTTATTCTTCCGGGTCCGAACAATCCGAAGAGGAACATCGATGTGTATTTACAGCCTTTGATAGATGAGTTAAATCAGATGTGGGAAGTCGGTGCCAACACGTACGATATTTCTAGAAAGCAGAATTTTCAGATGAGGGCAGCACTTATGTGGACCATCAACGACTTTCCGGCCTATGAAATATTATCGGGATGGAGCACCCATGGTCGTCTCTCATGTCCGTATTGCATGGACCGTTCTCAGGCTTTTCGTTTAAAACACGGAGGCAAACCGTGCTTCTTCGATTGTCATCGACAATTTTTGCCGAAGGATCATCCGTACCGGAGGAATCAGAATGCTTTTCGTGCGGGAGTTGTGGAGAAGGCCAATCCACCGCCAAGGTGGCCCGGATGCACGATATGGGAAGAGGTAAAAGATTTACCAAGTGCTATCCAAGAGCCTGCTAAGGGGTACAAGTGTGACGGATTTGGTCGCACCCATAACTGGACGAAGAGGAGTATATTCTGGGATCTGCCATATTGGAGCACCAATCTGATCAGACATAACCTTGATGTCATGCATATCGAGAAGAATGTGTTTGATAACATAATTAATACTGTAATAGATGTAAAGAGGAAGACGAAAGATAATCCGAAGGCGAGGTTGGACTTAGAAGACATATGTAGACGTCCTGTATTGCATTTGATAGAGGAGGGGAATGGAAAGTTAAAGCAACCTAAGTCAGTTTTCTCACTGGATAAAGAGGATAAAGGTAGACTTTGTAGGTGGATTCAGGGTCTAAAGTTTCCAGACGGGTACGTGTCGAACTTGAAAAGATGCGTCGACCTCAAGGAGAACAAACTAGTAGGTATGAAGAGCCACGATTGTCACGTATTCATGGAGAGGTTAATTCCGATTGCATTTTGGGAATTCTTACCGCAGGTCATTTGGGACCCATTGACAGAGCTGAGCATATTCTTCAGAGATCTTTGTTGTACTAAGTTGCTCGTCGATCGTCTAGAAAAGCAAGAGAGGGACATTGCGGTAACACTATGTAAGCTCGAGAAGGTGTTTCCTCCTGGATTCTTCGACTCTATGGAGCATTTGCCAATTCATCTTTCCTATGAGGCACGTGTTGGTGGTCCTGTCGGTTATCGGTGGATGTACCCCCTTCGAGCGCCATCTGAATCACCTAAAGAGAAAGGTAAAAAATAAGGCACGGGTTGAAGGCTCTATTTGTGAAGCTTATGTTCTCGAGGAGATTACAAACTTTTGCTCGACGTATTTCAAATCGCATGTTGCTACTAATAGGACGAAAGCTCCCAGAAACGACGACGCATATCAGGAATCTAATGATGCAATACTCAAAGTATTCAATGCATCCGAAAAGCCCTCGGGAAAAATGAAGAAGAGATATTTGAATGACGATGAGCTAAGGGCTGCTCAATTGTATATATTACTCAATTGCGACAAGGATGAAGTGGAGAAGCTAGAGGGGTAAGTAATTAATACGTCCACATTTACATCATCTCAATGTAATAGTATAAGATACTATTATGCTACTAATCAGCAGTTGCTTCATTATTTTTCAGCACATATAATGATGAGTTGAGGTCGGTTAGACCCTACATAACAGACGAAGAAGTAGAACAAGATATGAGATGCCATTTTTCTTCTTGGTTGAGCGCATATGTAAGATGCTTGGTAATTACTTTTTATTTCTGCACTTGCAAAACAAATAACTTACTATCGCTACTTTGGTATTTAGGTCGATCGTCTAATATCACCCGAGACTGAATCTATTAGGACTCTAGCCAAGGGACCAATTACTGCCGTAAAAATATGGCCAAGTTTCTGTGTGAATGGGTTCAGGTTCAAGTCAACAAATGCTCCTATCAGAGACAGCTTTCTGGATCTTGATTCCATGAAAAATAGTGGTTTGTGTATCAAATCTACAAACTACAAAGACGTCAATCCGGGCAATGATTTTTTTGGCATCTTACGAGAGATTATGGAGTTGACATATAATTATGGCCCAGAACCTGCTAATATCGTGCTATTCAGGTATGAATGGTTCGATCCGATTCAAGATCAAGGTTGGAAAATTGACAAGCATGGCCTTATGGATATAAACTACAAGCGTAGATATCAAGGCTATGAACCATTTGTCCTATCAAGTCAGGCTCAGCTCGTGTACTTCACAACTTATCCTAGACGGGGGACAGCGAGGTCGGATTGGTGGGCAGTATGCAAGACTAAAGCTAGAAATACCTTTGACATTGACGAAATAGCTTATCAGGAGGACGATCTACCTCTTGTAACAAATATTGTAGATGTGGACTCAACGGAAGTTACTCATTACACGAGTAATAATGTAGAAGATGTAGAATTATCCGAAGAGGACGACGAAGTAGATGAAAGTGAAGACGAGGAAGAGGAAGAGCAGGACGAGGAAGGCGAACAAGATGAATTTTCTGAAGATGATTAAAAATATAAAATATTCCATGTAGAATGTAACTGTATTTGGACTGTAAATATTGCATGTAGAAGTAGATGTTGACATTAACGAATATATGTATTATATTTTGACTGTATAATGCTTTGAGATATGTATCACATTTCGACTGTAGAATGTAGTATATATTTGTGTTTCTCTATATTCATCATATGTTGTTATCAGATATGACAGGACGACGCGGAGGATTCGGCAGGTCCCGAGGTAGACAGAGTGCCACTTCGGTACTGCCTACTGTTGGTTCCGGATCATCGTCGCCCAGTACTCCAGTATATCGATCAGTCACATCTCCGACTGCGACGACGTTGCGTGGCATCACTCCTGGGACGAGTAGTTCCAGGCGTGATAGTACTCCCTCGTCCAGCGTTCCTCCTGCTGACGGAACCATAGAGACAGATGAGCATGTAGAGGAGGTCGTGCCGACGTTGTCCCAGCATCAGCAAGATCCTCCATGCGCACCACCGGAGGAGACGAGGACAGAGATTTGGGCCGACGGTACAAAGTAAGTCAATTAGATGGTTTAGTATATATTTGTGTTTCTCTTTATTCATCGTATATTGACTTTTTCAGTAATCTAAATTATTATTTCTGTATAGATATCGTCCATCGTCGGTTCAGAGACGCCTGGGCCAATTTCTGAGGAACAACTACGGTGGCCCTTGGATCAACTACTCTGAGGCTCCGGAGGAGAGGAAGGCGTTCTGGTTTGCGCACTTCCAGGTAAAAGTATATTAAATAAATCCTCTAATTTATGCATATTCGTGATGCTAACTTAATGAATTATTTATTGTAGCAAACGTATTTTTATCCTCCGCACCGGGCCGAGTTGATCGAGCGGCTCTTTCCTACCGTTGCCGCCAAGCTTATCCGAGATGCTCTGGATGACCAGAAGGCTCGTGATCGTGCTGGAAAACCGATCCAAGGTTGGATCACGCCTGAGCAGTGGACTGCGATGAGGGCTAGATTCGACGATCCGAGCTACAAGGAAAGGTCTAAGAAGGCCAAGGCGGCTAGGCAGAATGCTGCCAAGTGGTGTGGTGGCTCGATTCTGATGACGGAACATTTCCGTCGTTTGGTATGTTTTTTCTTTTAAAATATATTATTTTAATATAAGTACCATAAAATGGTACTTGGAAAAAATATTTAAGTTTAGTAATAAAAAATATATTTTTAACAGGTACAGAGGGGTGAGGATGCAAACATGGTGACCATCTTCTTGGCCACCCATCGCAAGGACGGAAATCTCATTGATGAGAGGGCCTCACAGACCTATGTAAGTATTACTTTACTTTGTGTTTATTTTAATATAACTTAGGCAATTATTGAGTTTCCAAACCTTTTCTAGGCCGAGTATCTTAGGCTTCGTGAGCGGGCGACTGCTAGTGCACCTACACCTGGAGAGGCTGGTGCTTCGTCGCAGCCCGGTCCATCTCCGTCGGCGGACGACCTGTGGGTGACCGCAGCTGGTGGTCTCCAGAGGGGTACGTACTACGGTACGGGCTCCTATGGCGCCCTGGTTGCGACGCAGTCATCTAGGGCCTCCCCGACAGCTGTGCATTCCATACACCCCTCGCAGTCGCAGCCCTCGCAGTCGTCGGCCAGAGTCCAGGAGGCGTCCAGGAGGCCGTTGACCGTCAGATTGCGTCTCTCCGTGACGACTTGCTGCGAAGTATGGAGGACCAGTCCCGGTCCCAGCCGCAGGCGGACGATCCGATGCTCATCGCACGATTGGATATGCTCGACCGCAGCATGACGGAGCTATAAGAATTGACAAATGATATTAGAGCCTCCAATGATCGCAACATCAAGGAGCTGCAGGCGTCACAGCTATCGATAGGCGAGAAGCTGACGAGGATGCAGGCGTCACAGCTATCGATGGGCGAGAACCTGACGAGGATGCAGGATTCAATGGGTGATAGCAGTACGAGGCTGTTATCTACCCTGGATTCTTACAACCAGCGACTCGCAGACTTGGAGCGGGCACGGCCTCCACCGACGTCACTGCCTTCTCCATCGACATCGGTGTCGATTCCACGGGACGAGTATGAGGAGTTGTTATCCTTCAAGCGCGCCGCTGGTCAGCCTCCTGCAGATCCGTAGTAGTATAGTTATTTTTATTATTATTTATGAATTATTGATACTTCAACAATAGACATGATGTATGATGCTTCTTGTGGTCTTTAATTTTTTAGTTAATTTAATTGGATTATATAGTTATCCACATTTAATTGGATTGATACTTCTTGTGGTCTTTAATTTAATTAGATTATATAGTTAACTAGATTGAATCATGTTGGTGTGTATGATGAAGATGATATAAAACTGTAGGGAATCACCAATGTTTGCTTCTGCACATTATTTTTTTTATTTTTTTTAAAATTAGCGACGTTATTAGCGACGTTTAGCGACGTTAATTTACGTCGCTAATTACGTCGCTACTTAGCGACGCTGTAAAACGTCGCTAAGGACGTCGCTAATGACGTCGCTAAACGTCGCCAATTGCTGACATGGCAGTATAGCCAGGTCATAAAAGACGTCGGTGTAACATCACGATAGATGTCGCTAATCAGCGACGTTTAGCGACTTTTCTAAACGTCGCTTTTTAGTGACTTGGCGTCGCAAAACGTCGCTAAATTTAGCGACACATTAAAGTCGCTAAAAAATGTCGGCATAGCGACGTTTAGCGACGTTTTTTGTTTTAGCGACTTGGTGTTTTCCGACTGCTTTGAAACGTCGCTAATTACGTCGCTAAACCTAATTAGCGACGATTTTTGGTTATTTAGCGACGTTTTTAGACGTCGCTAATTTGACTTTTTCTGGTAGTGGTGGGGGAGGGAAGTAGAAGTTGGTTATGTGATCAAAGCTAAACAGTATTCATGTGTATGTCGGTTATACAACTCACGCATAACGGAGTTATCATAGATTATTAATGTGCAACCTAATACGATCACATAACGAACTTATGCTCAAGGCACTTAGCCAGTATTCCTATTTTCTCACATGTAGTTACTTCTCTACTACTTGTATTATTCTCCAGTTTTATATTACAGTTACTTTATCTGCTCTACCATATATTTACTTTCCTGTGTATCTTGTATACTTTTCTATTGCTAGTCATATACACCTTACCATGTATTTGGAGTTGCTTTCAGAGTTATGTACTTCGCTCCAATCCTGACTAGATATATTTCTTCCAGAGGATCCTGAGGATTTTTGCCCGACCTACTACGGGCCAGGTGTCGAGGAGTGTTGCGACCCTGATTTTGAGAAGGAGCCCATCCCAGCTGAGGAGACGCCGCTAGCACACTAGTATAGCTATGTGGGTTTCTCTGGGTTGTTCCCAGTTGGTGTTTTGGATGACTGTACTATTTATTATTTTGTTGTTGTGGATATTGTAGACTCTTAGACTTGGACGGTATATTTGGATATTGTACTTGCTCTATTTGGTTCTTTGTTTCTTTGGTTGATCTTATCGTGCTTTTACTCTTCTCCTAGTTATTGTGATTGAGTTTATATATATTGTGTGGTTACCCTACTTTTGAAGAGATTATCTTGACAGTTATTGTGAGAAATATATAGTTGTGACCTAGAACGGACCTAGACAACGTTCTACCGCCGATTCTGCGGCGTAGGCTGGACGTACCCATGACTCATGCCCAATTTTTTGGGTGCGGGTCGTGACACATCCTATATCCTCAATCCTATATCCTATAGCAGGCTTGTAGTAATACTCTAAGTCTGAGTACTACTACCTTGGACCTGTATGGGCCACCACTAAAAATGTGTCACGACCCGCACCAGGATATTCGGGCACGGGTACGTGGGTACGTCCAGTCTACGTCGCAGCATCGGCGGTAAAACGCTGTCTGGTTTAACTCTACTATCTAAACATCTCAACAATATATACATGGTACCTGTCAATTATCTCCACTCCAAACGGAGAAAAATATGGTATCTGATAAATATAAACTATACTCAATCATAATATCAAACTAAGGAGGATAGAAGTACGATATAAAAAGAGAAATAGGAGTCACAAAATATTCTTAAGACCAATACTATAAGTCTATGCTCAACAACTCCCAAAATAATATGTATACATGCTATGAGTCCAAAATACAACTAGTACAAGTCCACAACTATATAACTAGGCCTCCTCGGTCACTAGTACTATGTCTTCCTGCTCTAGGGGAGTGTCCTCTAGTGGCTCACCATCCTGTCACGCCCCGCTTCCCATAATACGGTGAGTCGGGTACGTAACATCATCCCCAGGCTACGCATCATACGAATACACCTGTACCCGTATCTGCGATTGTCGCCCGTAAGGTTTTAGGATAAGATTATAATAGGTCACAAGGTGCATAATACATTAAATAACAAGTTGATTTCCAGAATATTCTAAAATAGAGATTTGCTATTCTACCCGATTACACTCATTACCCAATGTATGTAATAATACAATTATACCTTTAATAAATAATAAGAACAATATGCTTTTAGTAGATCTCCTGAAAGTAGCATCACGTTCATGCTCTCCAACTATTCTTCAATGTCTGATAGCAGCTTCTCTTGGCCTTGCTACAAAACTAGTGAACAATACTAGGTCGTCAAACGACATGCAAGCCCTCAGTCAAAGGCGGAAGTAAAAATGAAATAAATCGAGAATCTGAGGAGAATTAGAATTCTTGAAATTTCGGAGTAAAGGAACTGGATAATACCAAATGATTAATGCGATAATTAAAAATATGATTCTGACTAGAGTTATTTTAGTGAATTCCTCAGTGTTCGCTATATACCTATGTCATAATAAGAAATACTCATAGTTATTACAATTACAATCGCAATCACAGTCAGCGTCGATAATTTATTAAGAATAATACAATAACGAACAACAGCTTACCGTAAACATCTAATACCTATTAATATTTGCTTGGTCAACTGAATTTCGTAACCTGTCATCAGTACAGTAGTCCACCCCTACACCAAACAAGGACAAGGAAATGGATCACGGCACCGGAGTAGCTCACGTAACGGTTGACTAGCAAGCTGTACATCCTAGCTAAGAATCAACAATCAATTGCAATCACAAACACAGGCAAATTTTCTAAATGATGATGCAGTTCGGAGAACAAACTTTAAATAACCACTTCACCTATTTTCCCGCCAACAATCCCGTTGTGAAGGATTTTGATGTGACTTGAATGGCACAGTGCTTAGAATCCGACCCCGCCCTCATGGCTTAGGCTTGAATTCACCTATTCGAGTATTATAATTCGAGATAGGTATGTTGTTAATTGGTGACTTGAACATATGATGGCACGGGGTTATAATCCGGCCCAGCCTCTTTGGACAATCTTGAATCCATCCATTCGATTGTTCTTCCTTTTGGATCGAAGAAGGTGCTTTTATAATCAGGGTAACTTACGGATGCATGGCACGGAGTTATGATCCGGCCCAGCCCCTTATGGGCAACATAAAGTGAGCTAAGCCTCACCCGATCACTTCGCAAGGCCTTGCGAGAGAGCCTAAACCGCTGAATTCAGCCAGAGTTTAAAAGGTAGTTAGCGAAATTTCGTAGGTGGTCATTTAAGCTGTTCTCCCCCGCCCAATGCTTCTAGCTTAGAACTACAATCATTCCTTATTCTAATAATTATATAAATTGAATCTCTGCTCTGTATTGTCTTAACTGTTTATTTAAAGATGAAAAGCATGTCTAGAATACTGCAAGTATTCAACTTGAGTTTCATTATTTAATCACACAATTCAAAGTATTAATTTTTCACAGAGCAGGTCATCAGTTGGTCTGAATTAATTTTCTCGTATCCGTGTCCTATGTATCCTAGACTTCCACTAGTTGCTCCCTAATTTAAAATATAATCTCTAGTGGTCTGTGATGTGTGAATCTAGGGTTTTAGAATATTGGAATGCCGGCGATATTTCGAAATATCAAAATATTGGTCAACTCCCAGAATTCTTAAAAATTTCGGCAGAGTTTTCTTTGTATTTCGGCTCCCAGAATTTTTACAGTTTATAATTTCCACCCGGAGCAACCCTCCGTAGTATTCCTGGGCTTGCCGACCCCTTCGGTGGAGCAATTCTCAACACCGGTACACACGCAGGTAAACATGTGTATTGAAATTCAAGTGTTAAAATAGAACTTCTTACCAAGCAGTACATTTCCTTAAAATTGGTTATTTAGCAACTTGTACTGATTACGATTTACTACACAATTCAGAAACTCAATACGAGTTAGTAATTATACAGTTTCATAAACACTATTAGATAACAAACACACGATTATCATTAGTCATCATGAGTAAGGAAAACCAATCATACAACAATTAGATGATCTATATATTTATATTTATGTATATATATCTATACATATCAATAATCCAAGATCTAGGTATTTATGTAGTTCTACTTAAAGATAAATACCAGTAACTATATTTAGCTATAAAATCTTAAAGTAATTTAATTGCTCATAATTTTAAGTTCTAAATTGTAATACCAATACGGTTCAATATCATGGCTCAACTATTTATGGTATTATCTTACATTGATCTTAAGGACATCCATCTAGGCTTCATGATTAATTTATACAGCCGAGTCCTTATTTCTAATTTGCCAACTACTAATGTCTTGTTAATTTCTACACTTGACTAGGCTAGTTTTAGCTAAATTATACACAAACTTCTATTGCGTACCTACGAGCACATGTATAGAAATACCAAGTATCATGTCGATAGTAAACTACTTATTACACCATATTCGAGTAAGACCCATATTTGCAATTATGAAAGGACTAGTTAAAAATCTATATTTATACCTATTCTAAACTTTTACATAATTAGAATTATGCCTAGTTAGAGAGACTAACTAGTAAATTATATGTGTTATGGTTGACTTTAGTTATCTTTTAACATAATTTCAGAATATACATATATTTATATAAGTAACTAAACCATTATGCATTCAACCATTAGCAATAATTATCAACCGTTTCACAAATACAAATTCCATTGTATCTAAGTGTCATACCGTGTCCTAGTCTTTGTATTCGTAGAATACAACTACACATATAAGTATTATGAATTCATAATTTAATCCCTAATTTTATATATATATATATATATATATATATATATATATATATATATATATATATATATATATATATATATACAAATTCTAGATTTATAAAACTTGAAATAAAATTGGAAGAGGAAGTGAGGGCTTGCCTTGGAAGAGGAATTTGGGGTTTAGGGCTTGGATCATCTTCCTCCTAATACTTCAACTTCTTCTTCTTCATCATCATCTTCTTCTTCTCATCTTCTTCTTCTTCTCACTACTACTTCTACTTCTTCTTTTTCTTCTCTCTCTTTTTTTTTGAGAGGAAATGAAAAGGGAGGAGAAGAAGATGGAGAGGAGGTTGATGATGAGGATTGTGATGGTGATGGTGATGGAGGTGGCGGTGGAGGCTGCGACCGGGGAGGGGATGCCGGCGGTGAGCCGTGCGGCAGGCGGCGGTGTACGTGACCGCGGGCGGCGGGGTGCGCAGCCGCGGGCGGCGGTGGAGCAGCGGCCGCACGGGCGACGCGACGAGCGGTAACAGCAGCCGCAGGAACAGTAACAGGCGGCAGTAGGAGCAGCAGTAGTAGGGTAGCAAGGAGGAAAGAGGAAAATGAAGAGGAGGAAGGAGAGGAGAAGAGGAATGAATGAAGAATAAGTAGAAGGGAGGAGAGAGAGATGCTGGTGTTGGTGTGGTTATTGGAAATGGAGAAGAAAGATGAAGAAGCCAGGTGTTACATAGGAAATGGAGAATGAAGAAGAGGGTGCCATATGTAGAAGATTAGAATGAGTCTTTATGTTGTCATGGAGAAAGGTATATATGGTGGGTTGAATGATTTCTCCCCCAATTTGCTAGTTTAATCACTAAGGCCCTCATAAATAAGTATTTATAACAAAGCCAATTTGCAAACAAAAATTTGGATAACCCTATGTATACTTATAAATAAACTTACATATGTTTATATTTATGAATAAAAATAGAACAAAATTTGCAGTTGTGATACTAAACTTAGTATTTGTAATTAAAAATCCTTTTATAGAATTAGAATATATATATATATATATATATATATATATATATATATATATATATATATATACACATGTATTAATACATGAGGATAAATTGTTGCATTATCAACCAAAGGAATTTTTTAAATAAAAAAATGTAAAACCATATATTTATTTATAAAACCAAAATATAATTATGTATTTTGAATTGCAGCTATTACACTCCACCAACCTTACAAAAATTTTGTCCTCGAAATTTAAATGATAAACCTTTCAAAAACAATATCAATGAAATCGAGGTATTCTATCCATTTTACAGAAATAAAGTAGTAATCAAATAAATATTTTCAAATTCATAGTTACCCATTTTTACAAAGATGGAGATAATATGGAGAGACTCAAAGCCATTAATAATCTCGAAATTTCATGAATCAGTTAAATGGTTAACTACCATAACCATGTGGTTCTACTATATTACCATCATATTCCCTTATTTCTCATTTTCTTATGTGATATAAAAATCTTGTATGCCACGCCACTGTACACATGGTTGCAATCAAGATATCATTTCACTTTCAGGATTCATGGCTACAGCTTTTGCTACCACGCCATTGATATCCATAAAATGAGAAGATATTATGATTGTGAAATAAGTCTTACGGGTCAGGTATAGAAATCAAAACATATTCAAAATCAATACTTAATTTCAAGTTTCAAATTCCTAAATATCATTTACATCACCTTATTATAGTTTTCAAATCAATAGATGATATAATATTTACTTATATATCTATACCATCAAAACATTTAAATTTTATTTTAAATTATTCAAGTCAATGGTTTTCAAATCCATATTAAGGTAAACAAAATCAAGGCCTAAATATCAAACTTTGAATCCATTTCTAAAATATTATGTTTTGATCCCCGAAATCTTATTGAATATATGAACCATGTTTCGAGAATATAGTGCCTCGCCAACCCAGATGGCCAGTCTGGATGGCTGCAACGACTTCTCTTTCCATGATTCAATCTGATTGACTGCTGGTTCTTCTACGGGGTCCAATCAGTTAATAAATTATCGGGTTCTATAAATAAATAAGCATTTAATCATAGAAAAATTCAATCACAGAGAGTCCAACTAAAATGTTCCTTCACAAGAAATCAAATGAGTAAGTAATAAATATAGATATTAAAAGAGAAAATAGTTCCCAAAATTTGAGTTATTACTAATAATGGACGAACTAAAAATATTATTCTAGGTTCTCAATCAACAAAATATTGAATGAAACAAAGGAAATTTTTTGAAGAAGGTCAAATTGGTGAAATAAAAATTTCAATAAAAAGGAAAAAAATGAGTCAGGAGTTAAACCATAATACTATCAAGAGATATCCTAAATAATCATATATAATATACATACGTTATAACCATTCCTTAAACAAGATATTGCTAGTACTAGCTTACCCGATAATTCTCTCAGGTCATATTTATATTTATCCTAATCCCGTATTATACCCGTTCTAAATAAGGTCTTAGGTCATTAATAGCCTATTGGCTACGGGGTCCTTATTTCCTTACTATTTCTAACTATATCATATTCTAGATAAATCTGAACTCCAGGTTTCCTAAGGATACCCAGTTGAGATTCTTACAAAATTTTATAGATCCTCCACCAATTCAAATGGGAGTACTTATCTAATGCTCTTTGAATTACTTAACCTAAATTTTTTGATCACATCAATCCTTACATTACCTTAGATATCCTGAATATTATCTATACTCTTAATTCTTTAATCGTATGAAATGATAGTGAAAAATCCATCAAGTATGGATATAGTCTAAATAGATAAACCTATAGGTGTTTTCTATACTAGGTTCTATGTTGATTTTTTCTGAGAGTATGCCTTGGGTTTCACAACTTAACCTATATAAAAAATACTCATAGTTATTACAATTACAATCACAATCACAGTCAGCGTCGATAATTTATTAAGAATAATACAATAACGAACAACAGCTTACCGTAAACATCTAATACCTATTAACATTTGCTTGGTCAACTGAATTCTGTAACCTATCATCAGTACAGTAGTCCACCCCTACACCAAACAAGGACAAGGAAATGGATCACGGCACCGGAGTAGCTCACGTAACGGTTGACTAGCATGCCAGCCGCATTGATATGGCAACTCCAATATATGGAAACCATAACCCATACGTACGCTGTAATATGAATATAAACTCACATGTGGTATAAATAATATCACAAGTCACAGATATGCTAATCTCATCCACACAACAAGTCATAAAAAAAGAAATACTAAGCTAGAATAAGGAGTCTGAAATATCCAGAAAATAATAGTCGGGTGGAGACAAATCCACTACCAAAGACTATATCCAAAACTAAAATGAGAGAGGAGTATAAAGTCTCCAATATAAAATAATATGAAGACAGAAGTGTATCAGCTAAAAGAATCCATCGCCAGATAATCAACGATGCTCAGAAGGTAAGACCTCCTCGACAGAAAAGAATGCGTCAGGTCCAGGCCCGTACTCCTGCAAATACTCAAGAGCAGATACACCTGGCAGGGGACCAGGTCCTCAGAGGGACGTAACAAGATACACAAAACACATGCCAATTTGAATACAGTGAACATGCATATAATTTGAAAATAAATAAGTACGCTGTACAAGACAATCTATATGAATGCAAATGAGGACAACTTTTTGACGTATGGGCAAGGGTAGTCTACTCGATCTAAGCCTCACAACTCACACACCCGTCCATGAACATCAGAAATCGACATACCTCTGGGGTAGCGACCAGCGCGACTCTACAGAAATCGACATACCTCTGGGGTAGCGACCAGCGCGACACACGCCCGTAGTGCGAGCTATATACTACGGTTTACCAGAGTGGTTAAAAGCCCATACGCCTAATGATTGTCCTCTATGATACTAGGTGCCATGTGTGTGTCAACATATCTAATACATAGTAATGAATGGAGAAAAACTACACATGCAAGAACTATACAGAAATGAAATAAATGAATAAAAATATAAATAGCATGCAAAGTACTGTAAACAATTTGGTAAGGTATCTTGCCTGGCAAGAAGCTGCAAAATGTAGTGTCCCAATGTCAACACCAAGAGTCAGAAGCTACGGTCTCAGAATAAGAGTCTCCGGATGCTGAAATAAACATCACCAACGTTCCCAGAATGAGCAAAATAGCTAAAAAGCACATCCCTTTCGTCCAATTTGGACACAGGGACAAAACGGTAATTTTGGGAAAAAGTGGGGTCCATATGTGGCCCACTTTGCACCGAAAAGCGTGCCAAGGGTAACAGTCTCTAAATGGGACAAACTATGGGTCAAACAACTCTAAATGTCAATACGATCCCAACGGTATGTCCAAATTTGGATTTCGATGAGCCGAACATAATTTGGTCCAAAAAGTCAACTGTGGGGCCCGCCAATTGGCGATCTGGTCAACCGTCTCAGAAATGCGTGAAAATTGGGTCACAGGACCAGCGCGTTACCACGAGTCCAGTGGCATAAGTTTCGTCATAATCTGACAAGCGTGCACAAAATACTCGCGAGTTCCACAAAAGTGGCGACACGAAATGTGTCCGCGGATACGGCCTGATTCCGGCGTGCACACGCGTCCGAATCAGTTCCCACAAATTTTTACGTGTCCCATTATGCTGCGTGCACCATTTGGTACACTTGGCACACGGCGGGGCGGTCCCGTTTGGTGGGGCGCGCTCCGATCTCCAACTTTTGGAAAACCGGAAAAAGTGGGTGCGCGCAGTTTTGTGACGAATATATTTTTGTCCACAGCAACTAATAGCACAAAGTTATTATACAGAAAATAAACTAGGTCATGTAATCTACAGGTATCAAAAAGAATCACCGAATTCGGATCTCTGTGGTGGGAGATACGAACTCGGCAATATGGGTGGTCAATCTGGAATTCTGCGATTGCAGAATTCTGTCTGTTCGCGCTGACTTGGGCGCTATTTTACACCTAGGGGCACACGTTTTCCGAGGTAGGCTATAAAATAAATACTGGAGAGGGTTGAGGGAAGATCATACCTATAAAAACGGAACAGCGTTTGGATGAGCGAGTCAACGGGAAAATACGCCGGAGCGAAGGTGCTTCGAGTGGGAGACTGCAGTTCGCGATGTCGGCGTCGACGGGATGATTGGATGGCTTGGGGAGACTTCTCTGGCTGCAGTGACGGCTCTAGATGGGAAGGGGAGGTCTGGAAATTAGGTTAGGGTTTTAGAGAGCTATCTATATATATAATATATATATATATATTAAGGGGAGAGAGAGAGGGATATGGAGCGTCCGTGTGTAAAAAAAAGAAAATGGAAGGAATAGGCTATTGCTTAGCAAATGGGCGGGTCTGGGATCGTTTGCCCAGGCTGAAGTGGGGGTCTTTAGTACGTAAGTTGCTGAAGGAGAATAAAGGTAGTGTTGTTTGTTAAGGAATCTTAAGTAGTTGTGATATTATTATTACTATTATTATTATATTATTATGCTTAGTTAGTTATTAATTAATAATTCTTTTTCTTTCTTCTTTTTATAAAATATATATACATATATATATATTTGTATATATATATATATACTCATAGGAAAATTAATAGATTAGGGTATTGCACATCGTTAGGATAGCAATTGCTCAAGGGGTCTCCTACATGGAATAAATTCCTAAAAATTCCTGATGGTCCCATAAATCATCTAAGTGCCCGAACACCTAAAATAAAAATAATTAAAAATTTATTTCTCCTATTTAGCACATAATTACCATAATTAATTTATTAATTAATAAAAAATAATAAATACAAATTTTTTTTTTTTAAATAGGGATTTTACATTCTACCCAACTTACAAAAATTTCGTCCTCGAAATTGACACTAACCCATATTCATAATGATAACTATAACTATTACACTACATTGGTGTCTAGCAGGACTCTTAAACTCATGGTCTGCCATTCTAACACTTTCTCATCTATTGTCCATACACTATTCTATCATCCTCTAACTTGTCTACACTACCCAACTTACAAGAATTCTACTAGTGGTCACCTTCTTTGAAGCTATTGCCTAGATTATAAGGCAATTATATTTATTGGGTCGAGAATCTTGGGATACCTGTCTAGAATCTCATAACTATGACTTTTCCCATAACCGTCAAGTATCATAGTCTAATACTGCCTCGCCACCTGGCCAGTATGGCTGCAAGTAATTCGACTACTCTACCATAATCGTCTGGCGGCAACTGTCGCTACCTTGCCAGCAATTTGTCATAATCATCAGTTCGTAACAAGTGCCTTCAACTCTTTCCTAGGCATAGTCTAAGTTTTAGGGAACACTTAAGGTCTTGACTAACTATTAGGGGTATGATCTAGCTCAAATGATCTAACAATTTCTACTAGGCTACATGGTGCTACTTAAGGGTTAAACTACTAAAGAATACAGATATTGCTATAGTGCATATATATATTAAGAACTCATCCTTAGTTATCAAGCATTACTAACACATTTATGTCTAACTACAAAATAGGGGTGAGGTTGACGTAAATCAACAATTCATAATGGCACGAAAGATATGACTATGATAGGAAGAGTTACGCACGAGATAAGGAATGAATATAAAAGGAGGAGATGAGTCACCCAAGAGGGCGAGATAAGGATAGGGGAAGAATACTACTACTGCTACTCCCGTCATCCATTAGCATCGCGTGTATGCCATCTGGATAGAATAAAAATATATCCTCATAACTGCTAGACTATCATATATATAATTCTATATCTATTTGTGCATCCAAGAGCTTGTGTCACAATGGGGTTATGAGTATGCAAAGACAATTATAACTAAAATGTCGTACCTGTATCTACGGCTTTATGTGTCTGCTCTCCCATACTTGTCATAATGAGTGCTTGGCCTTGTCCTTGGTTGTTCAACTGGGGCCTAGTCCCCTCCATTTGTGCAGACTGTAGAAGCAGTGGTGGGTCCCTTTGGTCTTCTATACTTGAGGGTGTATGCGGTGTTCCTGATTTTAATGCCATAGACCCCGGGTTCTGCTGTGGACATTCTCGAGCTTGATGGTGACTTGATCCACATACCATGCACAATCCCAATCGGCGACGACAATCTCTATGAATATGACCTGGTATACCACAAAAGTTACAAGTACGATGCCCCTTGGTTGGATATGGTGCAGCACTATCTGATTGCTGGCGTGTCAAAGGGTGTCGAATGGGTCCTCCTTGCTGTATCCTTACTGGTCCTTGGTGACTTCTCTGTTGAATTCCGTTTCCCTTGCTGATGGCCTCCTGGATCCTGGCCTCTGTCAATAGCTCGGCATAAGAGATCCGGGACTGGGAGCTAGTATAGTGCTGGAGCTCCTGAGTCAGCCCGCGGTGAAACCTCTTAGCCTTCTCCAAGTCATTAGGTATTAGGACTGTGCCATACTTACTGAGACGGCTAAACTCTGCGTCATACTCATCAACCGTCTTGTCTCCTTGTTCTAGATGGAGGAACTGATCATACAATGCGTCCCTTACTGTATCCGGGAAGTACTTTCTCTCAAAGCATTCCAAGAATTGTTCCCAAGTCTGTCGCGTACCCAACTGGCGCTCCATTGATTCCCACCAGTGATGCGCGTTGCCTTCTAACTGAGTCCTCACGCCTATCATCCATAGGTCAGAAGGTAATTGTGATACCTCTAACAACTTCTTGGTATTGGCAATCCAGTTTGTGGTCTCCTCTGGACTTTCATTGCCCTTATATGGCTTAGGGCCCATCTGCACAAAGTCTCTGACTGAACCGACCCAAGCTTGTGGTACTGAAGCTAGTGCCTGGGTTGGTACAGGGGCTAGTGCAGCCATTCTCTCAAGCGCTACCAGAAACTCTAGCCTTTGCTCTGCTGTTTGCTGCCTCTGCTCGGCTGCCTGCTGCCTTTGTTCCTGTATTATCATCTGGAAGAATTGGAACAGCTGTGTTTGGCCATCCTGCGGTGCTAGTGGAGCTGGAAATGTCCCATTAGGTATCATGGAAGGAGTTGATGGAATTTGACTGTTAGTCAGTCCATCCGGTCCGGGAAGAAGAGGTGTCGTTGAGGTCACTCCGGGTGATTGGTCGTCGTCCCCTGGAGGCGTGTTGTCCCCGGTGGCGGCATGCCCGTTATTCAAATTCATCTCTCTGCAAGAGATGGACGAAGGATTAAGAAGAGTACATGAATCAAGCAGGATGCAAGAACTTAAGTAGGACATGTTGGAAGGAAGGTAAGTTATAATCAAGTGTGGATGAGATCTATAATTCTAATCCTAGGTGCAGGCCCGCTCGGTACAGTTACGTAATCGAAACGGCTAACTTGACCTGCATGGGCCACCACAAAAACATGTCACGCCCCAGTCCCAAAATACGTAGGACTAGGAACACGTAAGCATGCCAGCCGCATTGATATGGCAACTCCAATATATGGAAACCATAACCCATACGTACGCTGTAATATGAATATAAACTCACATGTGGTATAAATAATATCACAAGTCACAGATATGCTAATCTCATCCACACAACAAGTCATAAAAAAAGAAATACTAAGCTAGAATAAGGAGTCTGAAATATCCAGAAAATAATAGTCGGGTGGAGACAAATCCACTACCAAAGACTATATCCAAAACTAAAATGAGAGAGGAGTATAAAGTCTCCAATATAAAATAATATGAAGACAGAAGTGTATCAGCTAAAAGAATCCATCGCCAGATAATCAACGATGCTCAGAAGGTAAGACCTCCTCGACAGAAAAGAATGCGTCAGGTCCAGGCCCGTACTCCTGTAAATACTCAAGAGCAGATACACCTGGCAGGGGACCAGGTCCTCAGAGGGACGTAACAAGATACACAAAACACATGCCAATTTGAATACAGTGAACATGCATATAATTTGAAAATAAATAAGTACGCTGTACAAGACAATCTATATGAATGCAAATGAGGACAACTTTTTGACGTATGGGCAAGGGTAGTCTACTCGATCTAAGCCTCACAACTCACACACCCGTCCATGAACATCAGAAATCGACATACCTCTGGGGTAGCGACCAGCGCGACTCTACAGAAATCGACATACCTCTGGGGTAGCGACCAGCGCGACACACGCCCGTAGTGCGAGCTATATACTACGGTTTACCAGAGTGGTTAAAAGCCCATACGCCTAATGATTGTCCTCTATGATACTAGGTGCCATGTGTGTGTCAACATATCTAATACATAGTAATGAATGGAGAAAAACTACACATGCAAGAACTATACAGAAATGAAATAAATGAATAAAAATATAAATAGCATGCAAAGTACTGTAAACAATTTGGTAAGGTATCTTGCCTGGCAAGAAGCTGCAAAATGTAGTGTCCCAATGTCAACACCAAGAGTCAGAAGCTACGGTCTCAGAATAAGAGTCTCCGGATGCTGAAATAAACATCACCAACGTTCCCAGAATGAGCAAAATAGCTAAAAAGCACATCCCTTTCGTCCAATTTGGACACAGGGGCAAAACGGTAATTTCGGGAAAAAGTGGGGTCCACATGTGGCCCACTTTGCACCGAAAAGCGTGCCAAGGGTAACAGTCTCTAAATGGGACAAACTATGGGTCAAACAACTCTAAATGTCAATACGATCCCAATGGTATGTCCAAATTTGGATTTCGATGAGCCGAACATAATTTGGTCCAAAAAGTCAACTATGGGGCCCGCCAATTGGCGATCTGGTCAACCGTCTCAGAAATGCGTGAAAATTGGGTCACAGGACCAGCGCGTTACCACGAGTCCAGTGGCACAAGTTTCGTCATAATCTGACAAGCGTGCACAAAATACTCGCGAGTTCCACAAAAGTGGCGACACGAAATGTGTCCGCGGATACGGCCTGATTCCGGCGTGCACACGCGTCCGAATCAGTTCCCACAAATTTTTACGTGTCCCATTATGCTGCGTGCACCATTTGGTACACTTGGCACACGGCGGGGCGGTCCCGTTTGGTGGGGCGCGCTCCGATCTCCAACTTTTGGAAAACCGGAAAAAGTGGGTGCGCGCAGTTTTGTGACGAATATATTTTTGTCCACAGCAACTAATAGCACAAAGTTATTATACAGAAAATAAACTAGGTCATGTAATCTACAGGTATCAAAAAGAATCACCGAATTCGGATCTCTGTGGTGGGAGATACGAACTCGGCAATATGGGTGGTCAATCTGGAATTCTGCGATTGCAGAATTCTGTCTGTTCGCGCTGACTTGGGCGCTATTTTACACCTAGGGGCACACGTTTTCCGAGGTAGGCTATAAAATAAATACTGGAGAGGGTTGAGGGAAGATCATACCTATGAAAACGGAACAGCGTTTGGATGAGCGAGTCAACGGGAAAATACGCCGGAGCGAAGGTGCTTCGAGTGGGAGACTGCAGTTCGCGATGTCGGCGTCGACGGGATGATTGGATGGCTTGGGGAGACTTCTCTGGCTGCAGTGACGGCTCTAGATGGGAAGGGGAGGTCTGGAAATTAGGTTAGGGTTTTAGAGAGCTATATATATATATAATATATATATATATATTAAGGGGAGAGAGAGAGGGATATGGAGCGTCCGTGTGTAAAAAAAAGAAAATGGAAGGAATAGGCTATTGCTTAACAAATGGGCGGGTCTGGGATCGTTTGCCCAGGCTGAAGTGGGGGTCTTTAGTACGTAAGTTGCTGAAGGAGAATAAAGGTAGTGTTGTTTGTTAAGGAATCTTAAGTAGTTGTGATATTATTATTACTATTATTATTATATTATTATGCTTAGTTAGTTATTAATTAATAATTCTTTTTCTTTCTTCTTTTTATAAAATATATATACATATATATATATTTGTATATATATATATATACTCATAGGAAAATTAATAGATTAGGGTATTGCACATCGTTAGGATAGCAATTGCTCAAGGGGTCTCCTACATGGAATAAATTCCTAAAAATTCCTGATGGTCCCATAAATCATCTAAGTGCCCGAACACCTAAAATAAAAATAATTAAAAATCTATTTCTCCTATTTAGCACATAATTACCATAATTAATTTATTAATTAATAAAAAATAATAAATACAAATTTTTTTTTTTTTTTAAATAGGGATTTTACAGTTTTCTATACTAGGTTCTATGTTGATTTTTTCTGAGAGTATGCCTTGGGTTTCACAACTTAACCTATATAAAAAATACTCATAGTTATTACAATTACAATCACAATCACAGTCAGCGTCGATAATTTATTAAGAATAATACAATAACGAACAACAGCTTACCGTAAACATCTAATACCTATTAACATTTGCTTGGTCAACTGAATTCTGTAACCTATCATCAGTACAGTAGTCCACCCCTACACCAAACAAGGACAAGGAAATGGATCACGACACCGGAGTAGCTCACGTAACGGTTGACTAGCAAGCTGTACATCCTAGCTAAGAATCAACAATCAATTGCAATCACAAACACAGGCAAATTTCCTAAATGATGATGCAATTTGGAGAACAAACTTTAAATAACCACTTCACCTAGTTTCCCGCCAATAATCCCGTTGTGGAGGATTTTGATGTGACTTGAATGGCACGGTGCTTAGAATCCGGCCCCGCCCTTATGGCTTAGTCTTGAATTCACCTATTCGAGTATTATAATTTGAGATAGGCGTGTTGTTAATTGGTGACTTGAACATATGATGGCACGGAGTTATAATCTGGCCCAGCCTCTTTGGGCAATCTTGAATCCACCCATTCGATTGTTCTTCCTTTTGGATCGAAGAAGGTGCTTTTATAATCATGGTGACTTACGGATGCATGGCACGGGGTTATGATCCGGCCCAGCCCCTTATGGGCAACATAAAGTGAGCTAAAACTCACCCGCTCACTTCGCAAGGCCTTACGAGAGAGCCTAAACCGCTGAATTCAGCCAGAGTTTAAAAAGTAGTTGGCGGAATTTCGTAGGTGGTCATTTAAGCTGTTCTCTCCCGCCCAATGCTTCTAGCCTAGAACTACAATTATTCCTTATTCTAATAATTATATAAATTTAATCTCTGCTCTGTATTATCTTAACCGTTTATTTAAAGATGGAAAGCATGTCTAGAATACTGCAAGTATTCAACTTGAGTTCAATCATTTAATCACACAATTCAAAGTATCGACTTTTCACAGAGCAGGTCATCAGTTGGTCTGAATTAATTTCCTCGTGTCCGTGTCCTATGTATCCTAGACTTCCACTAGTTGCTCCCTAATTTAAAATATAATCTCTAGTGGTCTGTGATGTGTGAATCTAGGGTTTTAGAATATTGGAATGCCGACGATATTTCGGAATATCGAAATATTGGTCAACTCCCAGAATTTTTAAAAATTTTGGTAGAGTTTCCTTTGTATTTTGGCTCCCGTAATTTTTACAGTTTATAATTTCTACCTGGAGCAACCCTTCGTAGTATTCCTGGGCTCGCCGACCCCTTCGGTGGAGCAATTCTCAACACCGGTACACACGCAGGTAAACATATGTGTATTAAAATTCAAGTGTTAAAATAGAACTTCTTACCAAGCAGTACATTTCCTTAAAATTGGCTATTTAGCAACTTGTACTGATCACGATTTACTATACAATTCAGAAACTCAATACGAGTTAGTAATTATACAGTTTCATAAACACTATTAGATAACAAATACACGATTATCATTAGTGATCATGAGTAAGGAAAACCAATCATACAACAATTAGATGATCTATATATTTATATTTATGTATATATATCTATACATATCAATCATCCAAGATCCAGGTATTTATGTAGTTCTACTTAAAGATAAATACCAATAACTATATTTAGCTATAAAATCTTAAAGTAATTTAATTGCTCATAATTCTAAGTTCTATATTGTAATACCAATACGGTTCAATATCATGGCTCAACTATTTATGGTATTATCTTACATTGATCTTAAGGATATCCATCTAGGCTTCATGATTAATTTATACAGCTGAGTCCTTATTTCTAATTTGTCGACTACTAATGTCTTGTTAATTTCTACACTTGACTAGGCTAGTTTTAGCTAAATTATGCACAAACTTCTATTGCGTACCTACGAGCACATGTATAGAAATACCAAGTATCATGTCGATAGTAAACTACTTATTACACCATATTCGAGTAAGACCCATATTTACAATTATGAAAGGACTAGTTAAAAATCTATATTTATACCTATTCCAAACTTTTACATAATTAGAATTATGCCTAGTTAGAGAGACTAACTAGTAAATTATATGTGTTATGGTTGACTTTAGTATCTTTTAACATAATTTAAGAATATATATATATATATATATATATATATATATATATATATATATATATATATATATATATATATATATATATATATATATATATATATATATAGTAACTAAACCATTATGCATTCAACCATTAGCAATAATTATCAATCGTTTCACAAATACAAATTCTATTGTATCTAAGTATCATACCGTGTCCTAGTCTTTGTATTCGTAGAATACAACTACACATATAAGTATTATGAATTCATAATTTAATCCCTAATTATTTATATATATATGTATATATACAAATTCTAGATTTATAAAACTTGAAATAAAATTGGAAGAGGAAGTGAGGGCTTGCCTTGGAAGAGGAATTTGGTGGTTTAGGGCTTGGATCATCTTCCTCCTAATACTTCAACTTCTTCTTCTTCATCATCTTCTTCTTCTTCTCACTACTACTTCTACTTCTTCTTTTTCTTCTCTCTCTCTTTTTTTTTGAAAGGAGGAAATGAAAAGGGAGGAGAAGAAGATGGAGAGGAGGTTGATAAGGAGGATTTTGATGGTGATGGAGGTGGCGGTGGAGGCTGCGACTGGGGAGGGGATGTCGGCGGTGAGCCGTGCGGCGGGCGGCGGTGTACGTGACCACGGGCGGCGGGGTGCGCAGCCGCGGGCGGCGGTGGAGCAGCGGCCGCACGGGCGACGCGACGAGCGGTAACAGCAGCCGCAGGAACAGTAACAGGCGGCAGTAGGAGCAGCAGTAGTAGGGTAGCAAGGAGGAAAGAGGAAAATGAAGAGGAGGAAGGAGAGGAGAAGAGGAATGGATGAAGAATAAGTAGAAGGGAGGAGAGAGAGGTGTTGGTGTTGGTGTGGTTATTGGAAATGGAGAGGAAAGATGAAGAAGCCATGTGTTACATAGGAAATGGAGAATGAAGAAGAGGGTGCCATATGTAGAAGATTGGAATGAGTCTTTATGTTGTCATGGAGAAAGGTATATATGGTGGGTTGAATGATTTCTCCCCCAATTTGCTAGTTTAATCACTAAGGCCCTCATAAATAAGTATTTATAACAAAGCCAATTTGCAAACAAAAATTTGGATAACCCTATGTATACTTATAAATAAACTTACATATGTTTATATTTATGAATAAAAATAGAACAAAATTTGCAGTTGTGATACTAAACTTACTATTTGTAATTAAAATCCTTTTATAGAATATATATATATATATATATATATATATATATATATATATATATATATATATATATATATATATATATATATATATATACACATGTATTAATACATGAGGATAAATTGTTGCATTATCAACCAAAGGAATTTTTAAATAAAAAAATAA
The DNA here is from genome assembly GCA_036927795.1 of Iris macrosiphon. Lineage (NCBI taxonomy): Eukaryota > Viridiplantae > Streptophyta > Magnoliopsida > Asparagales > Iridaceae > Iris > Iris macrosiphon. The sequence goes on from JAYESA010000004.1 coordinate 150,500,180, forward strand.
AACCATATATTTATTTATAAAACTAAAATATAATTATGTATTTTGAATTGCAGCTATTACACATCCTGCGGGTCGTAATAAGTGGGACATAGCTGCTCTAGCCAATCATCTGAAAAAATATATCCAATCAAGAAATGAGAGAAGTACAAAACTCTGAAAGCAACTCCAAATACATGGTAAAGCATATATGGCGAGTAATAGAAAAGGATACAAGATGCACAAGTATTTAAGAAATAGAAATACAGGTGAGAACAGAAAAATATTTACAATAAAGAACTGGAAAGTAAAAACTGGTAATATAAAAATAACTACAAGTAGAAGAACAAGGATACTAGCTATGTGGTTTAGAGCACAAGTTCGTTATGTGATCATTTTAGGTTGCACGTAAGGTAAATAGGTAACTCGATTATACGTGAGTGTATAATCGATATACACATGAGATAAATAGGGCTTGATCACATAACCAACTTCTACTCCCCCTCCCCAACCAATACTCATGGATTCAATCATGACACATTACGCACATGAATACGATATAGTCATACTAGCACACGAAATAGTGGATGCACATGAAGCACATAAAAATAATACCTGTTGCACATGATGAAATATATGTGAATGAGTACCCATTGAACACAGTAAGGGATAACATCTCCTGATGGGATTCATATAGTACCAGTCCGTATAACCAAGTGTCAACATCAAGTACGCAGTTCTAGAACAAGTTATGTATACACTATCATAAAATAAAAACTAACCGATAGATGTACTTGCCTGTGGTCTAGAGCAAATGATGTAAAACAATATCCGAACTGGTATCACACAGACCTATATATGGAATATTGCATTAATACAAGATTTTGGAATAAAATAAGTTAAACTAGTTCAATTCTAGGTCATAAAGTCATTTCTAAGTCAAAACAGTCAAACTAGGTCAACTCTAGGTCTAACTAGCTATTTCTAGGTTGTATGAGTCCATCTCTAGGATATTGGGTCCATACATTATGTAACTAGGCTATACTAGCTATGTTAGGATACTAGAATACCAACACAATACCGTATCATAAGATACGTAAGTTATTAGATATGAAAATACAATATATATATATCTAAGATAAAAAATATATAGTACTCCTAGCTAAATTAATGCTAAGTGGATACCTTGGCTTTGAACCAAAAGCTGTATCACACCACCTACACACCCCTCTTGATACACAAATCCAAAACCTTGAGTATAAACCAATACCTTGACATTACCTTGGTATCACAAGGTAATCCAATATCTAACATTAACTAACTAACCATACATACCTCACTATACACTAACATGCATTTATACTCATAACTTAAAATAATTCTATACCAAACTAACATACTAACTTACCCATTTGATATTCAATACCCGTACCCTATGATACCTCAACTCTCATTACCTTGGTGTAACTCAAGGTAAACAAGAAATAATATTACCCAATGCTAATGCTAACTAGTGCTTATATATATATATATATATATATATATATATATATATATATATATATATATATACATAACTAACTAACAATATTAACTAACTTAGCTTATCTACAACTTAATCTCTAAGCACTTGTGCTACACACTAATGTTACTGCAGCTTATTGTTGCTGATTCTGCTTATCGCTGCTGATTATTGCTTCTATTGCTGTTGTAGCTTACTGCTTCTGTTACAGCTTACTGCTTCTACTGTTGCTGCAGCTTACTGCTTGCTACTACTGCTGCTTATGTTGCTGCTTCTTGCTGCTTATGTTGCTGCTTCTTGCTGCTTATCCGGCCTGCTTATTGGGCCCCCCTTAGCTCACATGCACACATCTACACACACACACACACACACACACACACACACACACACACACATATATATATATATATATATATATATATATATATATATATATATATATATATATATATATATATATATATATATGTTAACACATACCCACACTAATGATGCACATGAACTCTCCTACTCTCCAAGGACCACCAACACATCACAATAAAATTAGAAACATACATATAACTATATAACTATATATTTATATCATATAAAAATTATAATTATAATACTCTAGTAGCTATAACCAAGGTAAATTGAATTATAATGCAAAGAATTAAACACGTGGAGTGCACAGCACCCATATCACACTCAATCTATGACACGCTTGCAATACAGTTCCACCACACTACCAAATGTACCTCGAAGGAAATAAGCAAGTCTAAAATCATAATTAGTAGCAACACAAAGTGTTATCTATTTATTTACGTGCCCGTGTCAAAATGTGACATGCTCAAACCCTAGTGTCGGAAGAAAACCCCCAAATCAACCCGTATTGCCAAATTATCATAATACGGCATATACGTATCCAATTATGGACACGACACTAGTCACACATAATCAAACACATGTTAATTTGGTCTAATTGACCTATTGACAAACACAAGATGTGCCAATCTCGGAATTCCCCCAAAATTGACACAAAATATCACATAACTTTCTTCATAGGCCTCCCATGAACCTAATTCTACTTTCTATGGGTAGCCTTAGTACACGGGAGGGTTTCTAATGATTAAATTATAGATTTAGAGTCTAATTAGAGAGAAAAACTAAAATATACCTATTGGAAGATGTATTTTTAATATAGTTCTCCAAATGAGTGTCAAGAGCCTTCAACTTGTAGATCCTTACTTTCTCCTTGTAGATCATTGCTTCCTTCTTGTTCTAATAGCCTCCAATAATGAGTAAAGAAGGAACTGGAAAGGAATTTGAGTAGAAATTGATGTAGGGATGAAGGAATTTGGAACAGAAAATTTTTAGATCTAGATTTGGAATAAAAAATGAAGAGAGAGAGAGTCTCTCTCCTCCCTCTATGGTGGCCGGCCTCTACCCCTCCTCCAAGCTACAACAAAATATCCACAATACCCCTTGGGACTTGTCATGAATTAATTAATTAAGGAGGGAAGATTCTAATCCAATTGGTTTAACTAATTAATTTATTCTCCTAATGAATGGGCTTACTATTGGGCTCAAATCTAACTAGAATGAAATATGGTCCATGAATCTAATCTAAACTAGTTAGGTCCACTAATACAAGTCCAAAATCAAATACTAACATCTAACAATAAATAAATAATATAATAAATAATATTTACAATATGCATAATATTTAATATTATATTTCTAAAATAAATACCCATGCCAAAATACCAAACTATCCCTAGCTGAAAAAGTGAGGGTGACAAAAAGACCAAGTCTCAAAAGTCTAATCTCAACACAGAATCTCAAATATAGTACATGCCATAAAGTCTAATAACTAGAGCAATACAATATCACAAAGAATAATCTAAAATTCTCCAACTGATGATACTACTCAACATGCTCTACGGCCTCGCCTCATATGGCCCGTAATAGGTAGGACACATCACCTCTAGCCAATCATCTAAAAAATATATCCAGTCAGGAATGAACGAGTACAACCCTAACAGCAGTTTCAATACATGGTAGAAACTATAATACTGTAAATAGCAATAAACTACATATTGAGATAAACATACAATATCATAACAGAATAAGCAATAAAAAATAAATAGGTAGATACAATAGGCAATGAACAATAATATGGGAAAAATAAATAGACAGATACAATATGGTAATAGACAATAATGCGAAATAGTACTGGAAAGACTGAACTAGACTGACTTTGTCTTTGAAGTACTGCTTTCAATATGTGATCAATCATCCACGATACTATACGATGTCTACAATAGTACGACTCAATCATACTTGTAAGGTATAATCAGCTATCAAACAATGTCTGTGATGGTATGGCTTAATCACATAAGTGATTAGCTACCATACAATGTCTATGATATCTACAATATCTACAATATCTATAAATGGTTGATCACATATCTACTTAGCACTCCCCCCGCCCCGACTAGTACGATGGATCCAAGTCACGATATGTCATGATATGATAATCACGATGGAAGGTCTATAATACGAGCACGATGATCACGGTCTATATAATCAATGAGATATACAAGATAATCATGATAGAGTAACATCTCATGACAGTTTCCACTATATACCAGTCTGTGTAACCATCGTGTCAGGAATTAAATAAGATATCACTAAATAAATATATTATAATAACTATCAAGTAAGAAAACTGTCAGAGAATGTACTCGCCTGTGGTCCAGAGCAAAGAATTTTAAACTGTGTATGTATCGGTGCCTTACAGACTTATATATATAATTTTATGTCATTTGGTGTAATGAAGTAATAAACATGCTTAACTGAGCTAAAAAATATAATTTTCTAAGTCAAGACTAGGTCAAGATAGCCAAACTAGGTTAAACTAGGTTTTTACCTTAATTTAAAATAGTCAAACTAGATATTTCTAGGTTGTATGAGTCCACATCTAGGTTATTGAGTCCATACACTACTTAACTAGGTCATACTAGCTATATTAGGATACTAAAGTATCATAGCTTTATAGTATCACAATATACATTATATACTAGTTACCCTAGTTAATACTAACTTTATATGAATACCTTGGGTTTGAGCCTCTTGGTATTACAACCTAGCTACCCTCTTGATACACACTAACAATACCTAGAGGTAAAGTCATTACCTGATCATTATCTTGTGTGACTCAAGGTAACTAGAACTAATATTAACTCAACTAATATCTACTAACTAGTGTATATATTGACTAACATATTTATACTAACTCATATATATAACTAACTAACATGTATATCTAACTTAACATCTAACTTTAACACTAACATATCTACCAATCTATATATATACCACTCGGCACATACAACCTGGTACCGTGCCGCAATGATCCATCATCTGCAATACTGAAGTCCTATGCCAATCCTATCTGGGCCTGTGCTCTGATGCTCCTCAGAGACTCATCCTCGAACTGTGTGGCTCTGATCAGGTCTATCAACTCTGACTGTACCTAAAGTTCCCACATCTGTGATACAACTCCAGGAACTAATACCTTAATGCCCAAGCTATCAAGTTCAGCCTATAAATATCTGTCCCTCGTCAAATACATAGCCACTGGATACCTACTCAAGGCATCCGCGACTACGTTGGCCTTCCCTAGATGGTACTATAAAGCAATGTCGAAGTCCTTCATCAATTCCAACCATCGTCTCTGCCTCATGTTGATCTCCTTTTGTGTAAACACATACTTCAAGCTCTTGTGATCTGTAAAGATCTATACCCTTTCTCTATACAAGTAGTGCTTCCGCAGTTTAAGAGCAAAAATAACTGTTGCCAACTCAAAGTCGTGGGTAGGGTAATTCTTCACATGCGGGCATAATTTCCTGGAAGAATAGGCAATCACTTTTCCGTTCTGCTGCAACACACAATCCAAACCCATACCCGATGCATCACTATATATAGAAAATCCTTTTGTCCCTAATGACAATGTCAATATTGGAGTTGTAGTCAACCTCTTCTTCATCTCCTCAAAAGAAGACTGACAATCCTCAATCCAGATGAACTCTACATCCTTCCTGGTTAGTCTAGTCATTGGCTCCATAATCCTGGAGAAGTCCTGAACAAATCTCCGATAATAGCCTACTAATCCAAGAAAAATCTTGATCTCCACTACTAAACTCGGGGTAGAACACGACTTAACTGCTAAAATCTTCTTTAGGTCTACTGATATCCCGTCTCATGTAATCACTTTCTTGAGGAATTCAACCTTATCAAGTAAGAACTCATACTTCAAAAGCTTGTCATATAGCTTCTTATTCTTGAGGGTCTCAAGAACCATCCTCAGGTGTTTCTCATGATCCTTCGGGGACTTCAAATAAATCAAAATATCATCAATGAATACTACCACAAACTGATCCAGGTACTGATAAAACACCTTATTCATCAGGTTTATGAATACTGTCGGGACATTGGTCAACCTAAACGGCATCACCAAGAACTCAAACTGTCCATACCGAGTCATGAAACTATCTTCGGAATGTCTTCCTTCTTCACTTTCTCTTGGTGGTACCCCGACCTCAAGTCTTTCTTTGAGAATAAATTCGCTCCGCTCAACTGATCAAATAAATCATCAATCTGCGGCAATGGGTATTTATTCTAGATAGTGAGGTTGTTGAGTGCCCTATAGTCAATACACATCTGTACCGACCTATCCTTCTTCAGTACAAATAATACTGGAGCACCCTATGGTGACGAACTGGAGCAGATGAAGCCCTTGTCCTGCAACTCATCCACCTGCTTCTTTAATTCAGCTAGTTCGTTGTTGTTGACTCTATAGACTGATATTGGCTCTGCACCTGGCACCAAGTCTATAGAGAACTCTACATCTCTGTCTGTGGCAACCCCGGCAACTCCTCCAGAAAATGTCCATATACTCCGTAATCAATGGATGTGGCAACTCCTGCTCTTCTACCAAAGCTCCACAAAAATGTTTATTACTCTGCTCTACTACTCCTTTAACAAACTCAAACTTTTGCTCTCTTGGTTCCTGAAATAAAACTCTGTTGCCTCGACAATCAATACTAGCATGGTGCCTACTCAACCAATCCATCCCGAGTACTATATCATAGCTTGAAAGTGGCATTATGAGTAGACATAAACTCAACTCTCGACTTCCCAAAAAAACTCTCCGATTCTTACAAATATCACTGACCAGGATAATGCCACCCCCGGTCGTGATCTTGACAAGTCCTCGCCAACGGTTCAGCCTCTAGGTTATGCTTCAAAGCAAAGGATACAGAAACAAAACTATGTGAAGCACCGGAATCAAATAAAGCATGAGCTGGAAAAGAATCAAGTAAGACTGAACCTACTATAACGTCTCCGACAGGCTCTGTCTCCTCCATGTTCAGGGCAAAAGCTTGCCCCTGCTGTGCACCTCTGTACTGCTGTTGTTGCTGCACGAACCTCTGCTGCTATGGCGGCAAATGAGGTCCTCTCTGCTGTCCTACTGGGTGTCTCGTGGGTATTCTCTGAATCGGGGCTACGTTATAAGACCTATCTATCCTAATAACAATACTCTAACAAGTCTAATTAGATATATCTATCCTAATAACAAATACTTGGTGTGTCAATCTCGGATTTCTCCTAAAATTGACACAAAATCCTATGTAAAAGTCTCAAAATGGGTCCAATGAAGCTCAAGCTTCTCCCCATGGGTAGCCCTAATATAAGGGTGAATTTTAAATGAATAACTACATTATTTAGATGTAAATACAAGGGTTAATCTTATATTTTATCTATTAGGAGATTGATTCCCAATGCAAAGGCACTAGTGGACACAATCCTCAAGAATAGATACCTCATTCAAGCTTCTCTCCTTCCAATACTTTCTTCTTGCTAATCCAAGCTCTAGCCTTCTTGAGATGACAAAAGAAAGGGTTAGGCATAAATTTAGGAATGAAAGAGGTTGGGGCTTCTTCTCAAATGGAAAGAAAAATGAGACGAGGCTAATTAGGGTTTGATGGAGGCTTCCAAATGAATCAAGAGAGGGGTTTATAAAGGAATATGATCAACCAATATTCTTAACCCTAATGCAATGTAAAATGCTGAATAAGCCCTCATAATTAGTCATGAAGGTTTAATAAAGGAAAGTGTTTAATTAAAGATAGGTTCTAATAATTAAAGGAAGGGTTTGCTAACCATTCTCACTAAATTAAATGGGTCAACTAAGACTAACTAATTGTGTGCACTAATTGTGTCATGACAAGTCTAGTTGGGTCCGATGGTTCACTAACAACTAGTCTAAATAAAGGTCAATATCTAACCATACAACTATATCATATACACAAGCATATGTAATAATAATAAATATTGTAAAATAAAATACCACTCAATATAATAATTATGAAATACCAATATTAACAATATTACTAAAAATAGAAAACGATAAAAATATCCCTCTCCGAAAAAGTGGTGGTTACACCATGCGTCCCAGGCTCCATGTGGTTCCATGCGTCTCTGGTCCCATGCATCCCAGACTCCATGCGGTCCATGCATCTCTGGCCCCATGCGTCCCAGACTCCATGGGTCCCATGCGTCTCTGGCCACATATGTCGCAGACTCCATGAAGACCAAATATTGCTGTTATGACAAGAGTGATTCTTTCCAACCAAGTGTGTATTATGTGTCAAGCTGATCAAGTTACGCCCACAAAGGACGAGAACCACCCAGACTTTCAGCAACAAAAAATCAAAACAAACGCCCACGTGACAGCTCGACCAGCTCACGATTACAGCTGTACCCTATTAAGAAGGGACACGTGGTACCCTGCAGCATCCATGCGGCCCAACATATGCACGCTCAGGGATGACTATAAATAATAGAGTACCACACTCATACAAGAGGCCAGATATCTGCGAACCTACGCTCAAGCAAGAGAGAAGAGCTTTTGCATCGGATCATCCACAGAGTAAAAAGAGTTGATACACTCCTAACCCTCCATCGTTATCCCCCAGAAATAAATTTGTACTTAGATTGTCTTATAGGACTTCTCTGTACTTTCTTTAGTTTGTTAATCAAATTAAGTTCTTTTAGTTCTCCTTTTGATTTAATGGTAAACAAGATAGCGACTATGTTGGGGACCTCCTTCTCCTTTGATGAGAAATTGGTGATGCAGTCCGATGCGACCAAGCTCGTCTCAATACAAAATATATTGGTAGTTTGTTTTGACCAGCAAGCATTTAAGAAAATGCTCTCAGAAGTAAGTGCTAGTCCTTCGCCAAGTCTAGCCAAGACCAAGAAGACATGCAGGACGTGGGTAGCAAAGGCCACTGTGGCTCGCCCAACTACGGAGCAGATGCTTCCTGCCTCTTATTCTGTTGTTGATGATGGCTATTAGGCGAACACCCAGGACGTCCACGTTTATGCGGCATCCCCATCTGACGCAGGAATTGCTCAGCACCTAGACTCTAACAGAGAAAATCACTATGATGCCAGACGTTCTGGTGCTGAGACAGGTGCTATGCAACCAAGAAGGAGGCTGCATAAGACTGACCATGCGATACCAATTCACAGTCGTAGGCAGGCGCCCTGACAGCAACATAACTTCTATTTTCGATCGCATCTCATATGGCATAGATCCTATATGGTTCGCCGAGAATGGCGAAAGCCCAAACTTGGACTCTTTGTACTACACGCCTGTAGGGGCTAAGTCAAAGAAGCCCTGGGCAGTGTGAGCTCATCAGGCTTAAGCAACTGTCCAGTTAGCTGACGTCATCAGGCACCGTTAACCGTTACACGGGCCCCTGATGGGAAGCTATATAAGACTGCCTCGTGCATCCAGCCTGCAGCGGCAAATAGACAACATCGGTCTCAAAAGTCTTCCGCTGACAATCCGAGAAAAGTTGTTGTATGAACCCCGAATCAGGGAGCAAATACAACACCTATGCACATGTGCGCTCGGTCCTTCTGGGCCCACAAAAAAGGTACAAAGGCAGAACAACCCTTGCTTGACTTGCGTAATGTGATCAATCACAAGCACATGGCAAGGAAAATAACTGTGGTCGGTAAAATATCTTCTCCAGGGCATAACTGTGCTAAGATCATTATCAATTGCTGCTGCAACAAAGTGGGAACACCCACAATCTAGCAGTCGACCTTCCAACAACTGCACCAAAAAGCACCTATCAGACAACAACCCGGAGATCAGGTGCAAGTACCATAGGAGGAGGAGCTGTCATTCACCTTATGCTACTCGACTAGGAGGGTTCCCACCACCAAGGGAGGAAAGAAGTCGAGTACCTCCAGTCCATCGCTCTCTACCAGTGCGTTACGAAGGCGACTACCAGGATGACCAACAGCAAGACTTGTAGAAGGTATTTCCCAGAGTGCCCGCTCAAAGAAGAAGCTTCCAGCCGCTAAGGGTAGTTCTTTCTCAGAACTACTGGGGGTTGCACAAGCTGGGGGTGGTAATCACCCGGTCCTATACAATAATACAACATTCCGAGGAACTAACGATTATCAATGAACAGACACATAGGTAGCTACCCTCACCAAGGAGACACCACCTCCTACGCTGGGGGTAGTGTTCCATCAGAGTCTGAACAGGATGCAGTACTACTAGCTCTCCCCGATAACTATTTACCATAAGAGTCTGAGACGGAAAGTGCTACATCAACCGTCCCTTCCTACTCGCCTCATGAAAGAATGACACATATGGCAGAGGACGACCACGAAGGCCCCAGTGACCGGCAGCGCCTTGATACACTCGAAGCCATGATGCATACTATGAGCGAGTCAATGTAAGCATTGACCCAAGCAGTGCTAGACATCAAGGAGACTGTAGCCTTCCAACCACCAAGGGCCTCAGGACAAGACCTTGGAACTAATGCAGATTCAAATGCAATAGCTTCCCCAGTTGGCGGCCGTTATGATCTACCAGGGTTGTCTGCTCCTCCCGCGATAGATGAAGCAAGGGAAGCGATGAGGGAGGTCTGAGAACTCTAAGACCACCTGGATTCCATGGGCAATTGGGACTCACTCCATGATCTCGAAGTACGATAATCATATCCGCTAGAATGAAGGGATGTACCATATCTTCCCAAGTACAAACCCTTCAATATTGACATATTTGAAGGGAAGTCCTCCCCCCGCCGATACATGAGCTACTTCGAGACCGCAACAGGGCATCTACCTTGCAATGATGTTATTCTCACCAAGCTTTTCATCTGGGCATTGTTCGGGATAGCCTTCGATTGGTTCTGCAGCCTCTTAGATAACTGTATCTCATTTTTCAACGATCTCAAGAGTCTCTTCCTTAGAATATTCTATGAGGCAGGAAACGATATGACGATATCCTCCCTGATGGATGTTACCTAGGGGAGAAGAGAGCTTGCACGAAATTATATCAAGCGTTTCGAAAAGCTGTGCTGAGGTTGCCTCCTGGAAATCCCGAGACGACGATGATGGAGATGTGCTGGAGAAACCAACTTTCTGCCGCCAGCGTCTGGATGTGTGATAGCCAGTTTAAAGACTGTACGGTGTTCATCATAAGCGTCGTCAGCGCCGAGAAGAAAGTCAAGGATGCCCGAATCTTGGGAATATTGTAAACTCCCTCACCCAAAATAGGTATTTTGTGTATATTTTATATTATTATATATTTATTATAGATATTGAATTTATTTAGAGTATTCTCTTAGTTAATTAGAAAATAACTTTTTAGTATATTTACTTATATAAATATTTATTTAGAAATTATTTTTAGGCTATTTTAGATTATTGGGATTTTTCCATAATTTTTAGTTAATTAAAAACTAGTAATACTAATTTTCTAGGACTTTGAAGAATTTATTTTATTTTTAAACTTAATTAAAAATATTCCAAACTTTTATTTTAGGTTCTAAATAATAAAATTTTTAGAATTTTTTGGAAATTTTCTGATTATTTTTAGCATTTATTTTGAGTTAATTATGAAAAACTGAATTAAAAACTAATTTTTGAAAAAGAAAACCCAAAAAGTAATTAATTCTGCCCAGTCAGCAAACAGGGGGCCCACCTGTCAGCCTCCCACAGTGAACAGTGCCGGGCCTGCCTGTCAGTGACCGCGGGATGAAGCCGAGCCAACCTCGAGCCGAGCCGAGTCAGAGTTCGACTCGGACTCAGCTGAGCCGAGCCGCGTCAGTATCTGACCTTTCGATCTGAGCGGGGAGCTACGGATAGCTGCCACATGACGCTTTCCGAGCCGCGGCTGCACTCTCTCTCCTCTATATATATATAATAGTTTAAGTTATTTTCTAGGGTTTTTCTTGAGCCGATTTTTGGAGAATTGCCATCTAGGGTTCCTTCATCTTCCAGAAGCCATTGCGCATAGCTCCGTACTCCAAACGAGGCCTAGTTTTTTTTTGTTAGAACGATATTGAGGTTAGATTTCTGATTATATAAATTATTTTTCGAAATTATTAGAATTAAATTCTGGAAAATTCGTAGAGCACAGCATGTCCGAAAATAGACGTGTTTCGATGTTTTCGCGATTTCGGGAGAACCAGGAATCAGAATCATGAACCGTTTAAAGTTTCGGAAATCTAATGTCTAGATAATTGACATATGTTTTTCCCAAAATTTAATTCGAAGTATTTACATACTGTTAATTTTGTAGAACTTCTAGGTTAGAATTTAACCATCGGTGCACAATACAAAATTTGTATGTGCCATAATTCCCAAACGAATTTGAATTCGGACGAGCCATAAATTTCAGTATATTTTTGATGCTGAAATCTAAAGAAAATCATACATGAAATTTGAGTTTGTGTCGGTTGACTTTTCGGTCAACAGATTGCCTCGATTTGCGTACCATGAGTCTCGAGTTGATAAAATTCAGTTTCTTTGGACAAAATTTAGGAATTAACATAAAAATCAGAATAATAAGATTAAAATAGGATTTTAGAGTAATTATTCCAGAATTAAATAAATTAAAATAAATTATCTTTTGACGTGATAAATTTGTAATACATAGGCTATTTGGACTGTGACTTGGACTCTAATTCATACCAGCAGTAGGACCCCAGACGACTACATTCTCTGACAGTGTTCCAGTAGGACATTAGTATTTAGCCACCACGGTTAGTTTACATCAGACCCTGAGTCGGAGAACCCAACGCGCGTTCGTACATTTACATGTACGCAAATATTATTCAGTTTGGTATATATATTTACGTACGTAATTACTATATGTATTCCAATAGTTATGAAAATAAATTGATAGTTATATTATTATATAGTTATATGAATATATATGTAAGTAAATGCTAATTGATAATTATGACTAAATATTCAGACTGTACGACCCTAGGACACCGTGGACTATCCCATACTTACCTTGACCATGTTGACCCTAAGAACTTATAAATTTGTCCGCCTTGCGTACATTAACGTACTGGCATAGACACCTATCAGTTGACTGACTGATTTCGTACAGTACTTGAAGACGCGACACTCGCATAATTAAACGCATAATTGAGATTGTTAGATGACTAGTGTTACCCCTAGTATACCCCCTGAGTCCAGTGTAAATATGATTGTGTATGTGCTAGTGTAAAGACTAATGATTCTATTGTATTATATTTATGTGTGCATAGGATATTGGATTTGTTCTGCGCGATTTCTGGAGCAGATTATTGGTACATTGCAGCTTCCTTGCCAGGCAAGTATACCTTACCATTGTACTATTATTCATATCCCATATGTTGCATGCATCTTTATTTTCTGTCTTTAGTTCATATATTTTAACTGTTATATAAAATGTAGTGACGGTGTCATCGCGATATATTTTTATTTATATATTTGTATTGACCTTGTTTATGAGACTACCCCATTATCATGTAGCATCATTAGGTTCATTGGCAGTGACACAGTTGTTACACGAGTGTGAGTCTCATATAGATCACGGACTGCGTGATAGGTCTGGCCTCCTGTACGTATGGCCGTGCGTTAGGGATAACTGCTAATAGAAACTTTGTATGCTAGAAGATTTAGCAGTTATTAGAGGTCTATGGACATAGCCTATTGTAGTACGGTGGTCCCATCCTTGTCCTTGTTTGGTTGCAGGATTGGGCTAGGGTACTAAGAATAGGCTATGAACCAAATTGTGTCATGGATGTGACATGCTTAGAGCATGGGGTGGGGAGAACAACAAGTACCGTATTTGAGCTCCTTTACACTTTTTCTATTGTGCGGCCGGATTCTCCGCTGGAGATACGGGCGGTAATGACCACTATATATTATATTATTATCAGGCGGGCCTCCGGGGTTCGAAAGTCGTCGTGCCTTTGTAGGCCCCTGGATCTCCAATAGAGAACCATGCCAAATCCCAGGTTTTCAGCCAGATAGCTCACTTGTGGGGAAAGTTGTTCTTAACTGCATTCACTTTAGACGGTTAGGCGACCAATTGGATATTTATTTCAGTACTTTATTGGCATGTGTTTAAGTATCTTGTTATTTTCCTCTGAGGACCTGGTCCCCTGCCAGGTGTATCTGTTCTTGAGTATTCGCAGGAGCGCAGATTCGGATGGTTACATGAGATTCGAGGATGTCTTTGCCTCAAGTCGTGATTGATAGCTGGTATCTTATATTGTGTTTGTTATGTTGTACTTATTTTGTATTTGCTCTTACATTCGAGTTGGTAGTGGATTTGTTTCCATCCAACTATCATCTTTAGATACTACTTATGTTGAGATCTAGTTATATAGATGCTGGTTATTCATTTATATTGATTTTCTGGTAGATGAGATTTAGATTGTACCCTATGACTTGTGACATATGTTTATACCACTTGTGGATTAATTTTCATATTACAGCGTACGTGTGGATTTTGGTTTCCATATATTGGAGTTGTCATATCCATGCGGCTGGCATGCTTACGTGTTCCTAGTCCTACGTATTTTGGGACTGGGGCGTGACATGTTTTTGTGGTAGCCCATGCAGGTCGAGAGCATATTGTCTCGGTTACGTTACTGTACCGAACAAGCCTGCACATAAGACTAGAACATAGGATCTCATCCACAATTGACTATGATTCATCTTCCTCCTCTCTGTTCTATTCGAACAATTATGTCCTGCTTAATTCCTGTACTTTCCTAATAAGTTCCTTAAGTATATATAGCCTTCTGCTAGAATATATGAACCCCTGTTATTAGGATGATAATTAAAGTAGCACACCTATTAAGAATAAAATGAGAATATAGACACACCACTAAGTTTAGAATATCTAGTGAACCCTAGAATTGCTTATCTTTAGATTGATATACCATTACCCCTTGATGTATTAAAAAGACTTGAGAGTAGTATAGACACTACTAGAGATAGTTAGAAGTCTTACCATAATGTTTGCCCCTAGCATTGAGAAACCAATAGAAAACTAAGGTGAATATTAGGATTGAACCTAACCTTCGCAGTTAGACAAGTATTGGGGAACTGTAAATTTATATTCTTGCCTTGAGATAGGCAGACAGTACCTTAGAAAGCCAAGAGCAATGTACAGAATATTTTCCTAATCATACCTCAAACATAGCAACTAGCGATACCACTTCCTTAGAGAACCATGATGCTATCTAGAGCCCTTATCTTAACTTCATATATTGTTCCTCTGAAATCCTAGCACTCGCTATTCGTGCGACGACTAAACATGTTTTCTCTTCTTCATCTTTTAACACGTACCACTTGCCACCTCTGATCGTAGACCAAGTGATTATACTCTACGATAGGATATATAGTTTGCTATAGTCATAATTGTAATCTTGAATTTTGAATTGTGTACCTTGTAGCTAGAACCTGATAGTTGAGTTGTTCAATTAGATTGTGATGATTATCCCTTAGTTTTAAATTGCGTAGCATGTACCCTCACCTCGATACGAGTTAGACCCCTTTCCCCTTAACGGCTAGTAACTCTTCTATTCTTACTATTGACACATGCTCTATAAGCGCTATGACTAAGACTTAGGATGACCATTACCTATATAAATATGATACCCTAATCAGTACCAAGATCTTTCCTCATATACCCTAATAAGATTTTCTGTTTTATTTACATGTGCAAGGTTATTTGGTAGGATCCTCTTAAGACCATTACAGCATTATTTTATTATTATAAGTTGGGTAGTATACCTCACACCCTAGTATCACATAGACTTTTGATCCATTATGGTAGTGTGATTGAATGACATTAATTGTATGATAGCATAGGATGACAGTGTTTATTCAGGCGATAGAATTTAGAAGTCTATGCCTCTATTTGGTCGACTAGTGACTTAGACAAGAAGGTTGTATGATAACTGTAGAGATTGTAGAGTCTTTTTATTATTGTTGCTTATGTTATTTTGTTTTGTGAACTTGAATTAATTTGCACCTTCTTTCATCATAATCCAGCGTAGTTATAGTTATTGTACTATCTTGACTTATGCTGCTATTATAGCCTAGTTTTGCAAGCTTATTCTTTATCAAGCTTGTTTACTACATATGTATTATTGGGCGCGCACACTAATATATTTCAGAATCAGTGTACTATGGTCTGATCAACCATAGTGCGCTCGATTCACCGTTCACATAACTATTTTACGTGGATTGAGATATATAGTGATTAGTAGACGAATGTACTTGCCCTCTAGATATATCTGAGCACATCGGATCCGTTACACAACTGTACTAATACGAGCATGCGAACAAAGAATTACCAAAATAGAATTTCAATCCATAACTGCTTTGACAATTCCTATTTGAATTCTTTAAACGCCTTGATCCCGATACTTCTATTCTATTACCTCGTCCTTGAACTCTTTATTATTGATCTCTGTCTTCCCTTATTTTGGAAAGACGAAACCTCGTGCTTGGTATAAGTTTGATACACAGAGAGTACTAGATATACCCCATAGGCCGATCACATACTTGAGGATTATTCTTTCATAATTAAGGACATATCATATATGATATAATCGGCGTTAAAGTTTTGAGGATTGAATGACATGAGTAAATAAATTAAGGAATATTTTTCTTAAAGTATATAGCCTTCTGTGATAGATGGATAAATTCTAAGTTGGGTAGCAGTGCATTGTCAACTTGAGAGGAATTTCTTTTAAATTGTGATCAAGTAAGATTAGATTGGGAGATTCAAGTCATTTTAATTTTGAGAAATTTTAAAAGAAGGATTAAGATAATGAGGATTTAACGAATTTTAAAATCTTGATATTGCGGACCAAATATTTATACTTTGAGCACATGATTTAAATTTTGAATATTGAAAGATGAATCATCGATTTAAATTTTGAGGATAAATATAGAATATTGACTTGAATAATTGGTGAATTAGATTTAAATTTTATAATTTGATGATTTGAATAAAAAAAAATTTTAATTTTGATTGTTGGGTCACCTATTTGAAATATTGAGGATGTAAATTGAGTTTAAATATTTGAAGAGTACAAAATTCTTAAGTTGAGAATAGGAATAATATTTGATTAGAATTGTTTATTGTTCAAAGTCTAGAGGAGATTATGATAGTTGGAAATTGTGATATAAATTTTGATGTGGAATGTCATATAGACTTGAGTTAGATTTGGATGTTGATTATTTAAAAATCGAGAAGAGATTACGACAGGTTGAATTTTGATTTAAACAGTGGTTATCTTAATTTTGAAGTGATCGCGATAGATTTGAATATATTTTGTTATTTAAATTTTTGGAAGAGATTGCGATTGACGTACCTTATGTACGAATATGAAGGATTTAACAAATTATGCCTTATTTTAATTTCGAGGACGAAATTATTTTAAGTTGGGTAGATTGTAAACTCCCTCACCCAAAATAGGTATTTTGTGTATATTTTATATTATTATATATTTATTATAGATGTTGAATTTATTTAGAGTATTCTCTTAGTTAATTAGAAAATAATTTTTTTAGTATATTTACTGATATAAATATTTATTTAGAAATTATTTTTAGGCTATTTTAGATTATTGGGATTTTTTCATAATTTTTAGTTAATTAAAAACTAGTAACACTAATTTTTTAGGACTTTGAAGAATTTATTTTATGTTCAAACTTAATTAAAAATATCCCAAACTTTTATTTTAGGTTCTAAATAATAAAATATATTTTCTAGAATTTTTTGAGAATTTTCTGATTATTTTAGCATTTATTTTGAGTTAATTATGAAAAACTGAATTAAAAACTAATTTCTGAAAAAGAAAACCCAAAAAGTAATTAATTCTGCCCAGTCAGCAAATAGGGGGCCCACCTGTCAGCCTCCCGCAGCGAACAGTGTCGGGCCCGCCTGTCAGTGACCGCGGGATGAAGCCGAGCCGAGTCAGAGTTCGACTCGGACTCAGCTGAGCCGAGCCGCGTCAGTATCTGACCGTTCGATCTGAGCGGGGAGCCACAGATGGCTGCCACGTGGTGCTTTCCGAGCCGCGGCTGCACTCTCTCTCCTCTATATATATATAATAGTTTAAGTTATTTTCTAGGGTTTTTCTTGAGCCGATTTTTGGAGAATTGCCATCTAGGGTTCCTTCATCTTCCAGAAGCCATTGCGCATAGCTCCGGACTCCAAACGAGGCCTAGTTAATTTTATTAGAACGATATTGAGGTTAGATTTCTGATTATATAAAATTTTTTTCGAAATTATTAGTATTAAATTCTGGAAAATTCGTAGAGCACAGCATGTCCGAAAATATACGTGTTTCGATATTTTCGCGATTTCGGGAGAACCAGGAATCAGAATCATGAACCGTTTGAAGTTTCGGAAAGCTAATATCTAGATAATTGACATATGATTTTCATAGAATTTAATTCGAAGTATTTACATACTGTTAATTCTGTAGAACTTCTAGGTTAGAATTTAACCATCGGTGCACAATACAAAATTTGTATGTGCCATAATTTTCAAACGAATTTGAATTCGGATGAGCCATAAATTCTAGTATATTTTTGATGCTGTAATCTACAGTAAATCATGCATGAAATTTGAGTTTATGTCGGTTGACTTTTCGGTCAACAGATCGCCTTAATTTGTGTGCCATGAGTCTCGAGTTGATAAAATTTAGTTTCTTTGGACAAAATTTAGGAATTAACATAAAAATCAGAATAATAAGATTAAAATAGGATTTTAGAGTAATTATTCCAGAATTAAATAAATTAAAATAAATTATCT
Source organism: Iris macrosiphon (assembly GCA_036927795.1). Lineage (NCBI taxonomy): Eukaryota > Viridiplantae > Streptophyta > Magnoliopsida > Asparagales > Iridaceae > Iris > Iris macrosiphon. Next base: position 150,518,881 of record JAYESA010000004.1, read on the forward strand.
TTTGACGTGATAAATTTTTAATACATAGGCTATTTGGACTGTGACTTGGACTCTGATTCATACCAGCAGCAGGACCCCAGACGAGTACATTCTCTGACAGTGTTCCAGTAGGACATTAGTATTTAGCCACCACGGTTAGTTTACATCAGACCCTGAGTCGGAGAACATAATGCGCGTTCGTATATTTACATGTACGCAAATATTATTCAGTTTGGTATATATATTTATGTACGTAATTACTATATGTATTCCAATAGTTATAAAAATAAATTGATGGTTATATTATTATATAGTTATATGAATATATATGTAAGTAAATGCTAATTAATAATTATGACTAAATATTCAGACTGTACGACCCTAGGATACCGTAGACTATCCCATACTTACCTTGACCATGTTGACCCTAAGAACTTGTGAATTTGTCCTCCTTGCATACATTAATGTACTGGCATAGACACCTATCAGTTGACTGACTGATTTTGTACAGTACTTGAAGACGCGACACCCGCATAATTCAATACGTAATTAACCGTGTTAGATGACTAGTGTTACCCCTAGTATACCCCCTGAGTCCAGTGTAAATATGGTTGTGTATGTACTAGTGTAAAGACTAATGATTCTATTGCATTATATTTATGTGTACATAGGATATTGGATTTGTTCTGCGCGATTTCTGGAGCAGATTATTGGTACATTGCAGCTTCCTTGCCAGGCAAGTATACCTTGCCATTGTACTGTTATTCATATTCCATATGTTGCATGCATCTTTATTTTCTGTCTTTAGTTCATATATTTTAACTGTTATATAAAATACAGTGACGGTGTCGTCGCGATATATTTTTATTTATGTATTTGTATTGACCTTGTTTATGAGACTACCCCATTATCATGTAGCATCATTAGGTTCATTGGTCGTGACACAGTTGTTACACGAGTGTGAGTCTCATATAGATCACGGACTGCGTGACAGGTCTGGCCTCCTATACGTATGGCCGTGCGTTAGGAATAACTGCTAATAGAAACTTTGTATGCTAGAAGCCTTAGCAGTTATTAGAGGTCTATGGACATAGCCTATCGTAGTACGGTAGTCCTATCCTTGTCCTTGTTTGGTTGCAGGATTGGGCTAGGGTACTAAGAATAGGCTATGAACCAAATTGTGTCATGGATGTGACATGCTTAGAGCATGGGATGGGGAGAACAACAAGTACCGCATTTGAGCTCCTTTACACTTTTTATATTGTGCGGCCGGATTCTCCGCTGAAGATACGGGCGGTAATGACTACTATATATTATATTATTATCAGGCGGGTCTCCGACGTTCGAAAGTCGTCGTGCCTTTGTAGGCCCCTGGATCTCCAATAGAGAACCATGCCAAATCCCAGGTTTTCAGCCAGATAGCTCACTTGTGGGGAAAGTTGTTCTTAACTGCATTCACTTTAGACGGTTAGGCGACCAATTAGATATTTATTTCAGTACTTTATTGACATGTGTTTAAGTATCTTGTTATGTCTCTCTGAGGACCTGGTCCCCTGCCAGGTGTATATGTTCTTGAGTATTCGCAGGAACGCAGATTCGGATGGTTACATAAGATTCGAGGATGTCTTCACCTCAAGTCATGATTGATAGCTGGTATCTTATATTATTTTTGTTGTGTTGTACTTATTTTGTATTTGCTCTTACATTCGAGTTGGTAGTGGATTTGTTTCCATCCAACTATCATCTTTAGATACTACTTATATTGAGATCTAGTTATATAGATGTTGGTTATTCATTTATATTGATTTTCTGGTGGATGAGATTTAGATTGTACCCTATGACTTGTGACATATGTTTATACCACTTGTGGATTGATTTTCATATTACAGCGTACGTGTGGATTTTGGTTTCCATATATTGGAGTTGCCATATCCATGCGGCTGGCATGCTTATGTGTTCCTAGTCCTACGTATTTTGGGACTGGGGCGTGACAAATATAGATCCCTAACACCGATGATAGGGTAAAGTATTTTCACAATAACAACAACAACAATAGCGGCAATACCAGCCGTGACGGAAAAGGAACGCAGGCTATGGTCGCCAACGTAACCAAGAGGCCTGAGCAAAAATAGGCGAATGCTCCAAAACCAAAGGAGACCTACTCTTTCGAAGATGGTGATGTCATGTCCATCTTTGACATGCTGATGCAGGGAGGTAAACTTTGGCTCCCCGACGTCAAACGCTAGCCGAAAGCGGCAGACATAAATAACTGAAGTACTGTCACTTTCACCGATATGTACACCATGCGATGTGGGATTGTTACATATTGTATAGGTATATCCAACGCTTGATTGATACCAAAGCCCTTCCTTAGACTTCAATGACATAACAGTTGCCGCCAACATGGTATCCCTCCAGTTCGGCAACTTTCTCGCAATGGAAGCCGAGGACGGAGTCACACCGATCCTAAGGAAAACAATGAAGGTAGTCAATCTTCCACCAGCTCGCGACCAAGCAGTCAGGCTGACCCCTCTTACTACACCTCAGGACAAAATCATGTGGTTCCACCCGAATCTTGTCCCAGACTTGACGCAGCAAGCAGCGCCTTCTGCCATCAGGCCTAAAATACAAAAAACCAAGTCCTGCCACATGGTGTCCCCCACCACTGAGGAAGCCATGTCAGAAGCAACCTGGTCAGGACTCGCCTACCAGCGGGATTATAACACCCCTGATGATGATACTCCTACAGCACCTACGCCCTCTGAGCCAGGTCCATCCCTTCCTCCCGCTGCAGACAAATCTAAGCAAAAGGAGGTTTGCTTCGATAAACTATTGTGCAAAGATGTAGCTCAGGGATTAGAAAAATCCTATAACTTCGATATCCTAGCACAACTGGCCAACACTCCGGCTAAGTTATCATTATTCGAGCTTCTGCAGCTCTCCAGAGACACTCGGGATGCTCTGAGTGAGGCATTATAGAATGTCGACACCTACCTGGCCCAGCTCAAACCGCCAGCTGAGGACTCAGTTGCTTGCCCCCACTGCAATAGTAACATAGAGCAATACCCAACATCACATTCTCGTAATAGGATATGTTGCTAAATAACAACTGACATGATCATCCCATGTATTATACAGGATACATCGACACCATTAAGGTGGACTGGATGCACATCAATCCTGGTTCATCAATTAGCATCATCCCGAGGAGTCTGCTTCAGACCTTGGACATCTCGATACATCGTCTGACAGCCACCAATACTGCCATTAGTGGCTTTAATGCTGGAAGAAGCTATCATCTGGACAAGATTCCTCTGAAATGCCAGATCGGTGACTTAAAGACAGAGGTCACTTGCTACATCATTGACGTGGATGTATCCTACAATATCCTGCTGGGACAACCTTGGATACAATAATACATGATCGTGCCATCAACTCTAAACCAATATCTAAAGTATGTGGACGACCATGGCACAGTACAGAATTTGCGAACGTGGACCCGTTTAAAGGGGTCAAGGCCTACTACTCTGATTCAATCCTCTAAAAGAAAGTCCACCGAGATGAAGGCGACAATAATGCTGACGATGAGGCAGAGGTCGGGACTACACCAGATGAACCCTTCAGAGTTCGTCTAATGGCATGTGCTCCCAACACAACTGCTCCTCTTATCATGAAACTGAACAGGAAGGCACCCGAACCTTTGGTCGTCCGCCTTCGTAGGCCGAATCAATTATCAAAGGAAGATTCGATATCGTTTATAATATCTGAGCCTCTGGTCGTTCGCCTTCATAGGCCAAATCAATCACAAAAGGAACATCCGACGTCGTCTACGCCTATGGTCGTTCTCCTTCGAAGACCAGCAAGGGAAGCTCCGGCACCTTCAACAAATTTTGAACCCCTAGTGGTAAAACTACACAAAAATCCACTTAAGCCTTCGCTCACACTAGGGGTAGCCCTTGATAAAGATGAACTAGAGAAGTGTGTGGCTGCTCATGCTAACATCCCTTCTCTCTATGATGTAATCCCCGAAGAGAAGTTACCCTACTTTATTTATAAAGGGTTATCTTTGAACTACTCCAAACTTGCACAGATAAGAACCTTGTATTCCATGAAGCACGGTCTGGGCCTTCATCTGCAAACACAGGTGGCTACTATCTACACAGTAAACTGGATTCTCCCTAGTCAAGGTTCCTACTTCAGGGTTCCAGCAAGGAGGAGAAAAGACAAACCCACCATCTTCGGCAGGGTTGAATGCCCCCGGTCCTTCACCCCGGAGAATCAAAAGCCAGAACCTGACACTGGCAAAATACAAATCTATCGGTTCAGCGGTCAAGCCAAACATATCATCGAGAAGATGGGTTATGATCTTAAAAATAACCGAGGTTTAAACTATGATAAGGGCCGATGGCTGCCCCTGCGTCTACCTCCTCCTACTGGCAAGTCAGAGGATTACAACCATAAAACCAAGCATGGCTTAGGGTACGTAACACCTCCCATAACCTCCGAAGGTTCAAATGAAGAAGATGGGGTTCACTCCCACTCTTCGCAATCTTTCGCTTGGGACTCCGACGTCAGTATCGGGGAGATGCTCAAGCAAACATTGTCTGCCAACATAGTGTTAGCTGACCCCAAGGAAGACGACAAAGATCCACAAGAACTCCTTGAAGTAGAACCGTGGGCCCAACGCCTAGATGCATAATGGGAGATGAGGTTCGAACAACGAGAATCTTCTTCCAAGGATGAAGTCGTATAAGCCAATTTGGGCGACAAATCCTCCCCCAAACCTATCTTCATCAGAAAAAGTCTATCAGAAAAAGGCCAAAAATCCCTGCTACAGCTCGTCAGGGAATGATGTATTTTCTTAGAGCTACAAAGACATGCCAGGACTGGACCCCCAAATCGCGGTCAACAAGCTCAATATCTTGCCTGACGTGAAGCCTGTCAAACAACAGCAATTGCAGTTCCGTCCGGATATCATGAGCGCCATCGAAGGTGAAGTCAATAAACTGATCGCTAGTAAATTTGTCTGCGAGAATCAATATACAGATTGGATGGCCAACATCATGCATGCTGTAAAAAAAGTACAGGAAGATCCAGATCTGCATCGACTTCCGTGATCTAAATTCGGCGTACCCTAAGGACGAGTTTCCTCTTTCGATCACCGATATTATGATCGACAACACTTGTGACTTCGAGCACATTTTCTTCATGGATGGATTCTATGGCTATAATCAAATCAAGATGTCTCCTGAAGACGAGAAGCATACATCGTTCAGAACATCGATAGGAGTATACTGCTACACCGTCATGCCCTTCGGTTTGAAGAATGCAGGTGCTACATACCAACGAGCTATGAGCACCATTTTTCGTGAATATCTACGCAAGACGGTAGAATATTATGTTGATGACATCGCTGTCAAGAGCCGCTCCAAAGATGATCACCTCAGGGACATGAAGACTGTGTTTGACCTCATGTGTACGCACCAGCTCAAGATAAAACCTACCAAATCCTCCATGAGAGTCTCCAGCGAAAAATTCCTAGGCTTTATCATCACTTCCAGGGGTATTCACGTAGACCCCGACAAAACCAGAGCAATCCTAGAGATGAAGCCGCCAAAGAACCTCTGGAAACTCTGCGGCTTGCAAAGAAGGTTGGAATATATTAGAAGGTTTATATCAAACCTCTCTGGGTGTTGTCAGCCGTTTGCCCATCTTGTTAAGAAATGTGTCTCCTTTGTCTGGAATAAAGAATGCCAACGGTATTCAACGACATCAAGGAATACCTATCAAACCTTCCAGTGCTGGTGGCCCCGGTCGTGGGAAAGCCCTTCCTACTTTATGTGAGTGCAATGGATCACTCCCTTGGCGCTCTATTAGCCCAAAATAGTAATGTGGGTCACGAACATGCTATCTATTATCTCAGTTGAATGATGGTAGACGCGGAGCATAGGTACACCCCGGTCGAAAAGGAATGCCTTACTCTATTATTTGCTATCCAGAAAACTCGGCATTACGTGATAGGATAAACCATTCATGTAATCTCACGAATCAATCCTCTCAAAGTTCTCATGACCAAACCAGGGGTGCTTAATTCTCGCCTGGCTACCTGCACGATACTACTGTCTCTGTCACGACCCGATCCCAATAATCTGGGTCCAGTCGGATCATGCCCAGCCTGCACCGTTGTGAGACGGCGGCAGTAAGCTGTATCAATCCATAGTAACACACAGACATCCAGAATACAAGAAGGAAATTCAATTATTTTATTACTAAGTCTGAGAGAAATTCTTTTACAAGCAAAGATTAAGCAAACATGGTCCAGGGTTATTACTTCAACCCTGATTATTACAATTTGGAAATTCAAAGGGAAACAACTAAATATCGGCCTCCTGGCTAGGTTCAGCTAGGGCTTCAGAACTCTGATCCGGACCATAAAAGGTATCATACGCCTCATCGTCACCGCAATCACCTAAAATTGTTAATCTCCAGTCAGGAGGGAGCAAGAACATATATCCAATTCCAGCATCTTAACGATAATTAAAATGATGCAATGAGATAGTTTTGAACCATATTTATATTTTTGTTATGCAACAAATATGAAACAAGAGCAGTAAATGTCGATGAAGCAATGATGACAACTACAATCACTAAAGTGTTTTGAGAAAAGTAGCATCCCGTGGCCGGTCTGGGTTGGAGGCAATCTGTGTTCGCGTGAACACGGTGCGGCGTCAGTCCAGTGAGGTTGGACTTCAGCTATCCACAATGATGCAATAAGGGGGCTTTGACCACGGGTGCTAACTTTTACTCCCCAGTTCCCGAGGCAATAGTCAATGAGTCAATGAGTCAATCAATCAATCCATCAGTCAGTCAGTCGGTTCCGTGAAATCAAGTGTCATCTCAATATATCTATATGACATGCAACATATTTAATTACAACTAAAATACCAGTTTTGAATTATATGAAACTTGCCTGGAGTTGGTTTGGTGACGCGAGTGAGAAGTCGCGACGGTCTTAACCTTAGTTACAGGGACCTACAATCATTAATAATCTGATTTTAGAATTAAGTCAGAGGGTTTTAATTTGTCTTGATTAGTTAACTAAGTTAATGATTTAAATCCAACGATCGATTAAAAATAATAATTTGTAATAGTAATTTCGTAAAACAAAACCCCTTTTTAATAATAATAAAACTTATTTATTTTATTCGTAGAGAATATTTTATGGTCAAATATCGTTTTGTTTCTAATAGGATAAATAGGAAGGAATGATTATAATAAGATAATATCGTTTGTTTTTAGCAATTAATTTATAAGAGAAATAATATTTTGGAAAATATATTATATTTTGAATACTGAAATCATTTCAGAATTATATATTAAATAATTACTAATTAGTATTTAAATACTAAAAATTCATTTCGGAAATTATCTATTAAGTAATTACTAATTTATGAAATATTTAATAAGGTTTTTATTTTATTATATATATATAATGAAATTACTATGGAATATATATTTTTCTGAAATAATAGGAAAACCTTAGAATTGTTAATTGAAATTATATATATATTTTCCATGACAGTAGTGCATAATCAAATTCTAAACTATCAAATTCTAAGTAATTACTAATTTATGAAATATTTAATAAGGTTTTTATTTTTATTATATATATATAATTAATATACGTATTAAGGATCGTTGCATTAAATCGTTAATTAATTAACCAAAACTAACAATCATTACATCTACTCATTAACTATAAACTACCAAAACTAAGCTATCCCGGGATTGACAGAGCTTTATTCTGTCAGTCCCGGTCGGACAGGGTAGCGGTTTTGGAAGGGACAGGGCGTGCGGATAGGGGCACCTACCGGAAAACTGATGGAGGAGTACCGAGGGGAGGCCTCGGACTCGGGATCGGGGTATTTCTAGTCCGATACGCGGATCTGCGTCCGTATCGTGTCCTGGACGCGTGTCCTGGCTCGAATCCGCGTCTGGGTCGTGTCCGCGGCGTGTCCGGGCTCGCTGGGGATCACCGGAGGCGGGTCGAGCGTCGGCGAGGTCACGGCGGGCTGCGGCGAGGGGCGGCGAGGTCAGGGTCGACGTCGCCGGTGCTCGAGATGCGGGCGGCGCCGGCAGCGGTCGCTGGAAGCTGCTCGGCAGCGGGTCTGAGGGAAGAAGGAGGAGGAGAACGATGGGGAGGGCGGCGGTGGAGGGTCTGAACGGCGGCGCTGCGCTGGACGGCGCAGGGGCGGCGGGTCTCGGGGGTCGCCGGAAGCTGGCCTCGCCGGAGAGGGTAGATCTAGGGTTAGGGTTTAGTGTTCGGGGGGAGAAAGGAGGCGGTGATGGGGTCTTAAATAGGGTTTTCGAGGGAGGCTCAGCCGGGCGTCGAGGCGGAGGGTCCGGAGTGGAGGGGCGACGTGGGAGGCGGTCGTGGCGCCGGAGAATGCGCGGCGGCGGAAAATCCGGAGGAGGCAGTCGTGTGAGGGGAGCGGGTTTGGGAGATGCGGGTCGGGCGCGGATCCGGTCAGGCCGACCCGCCCGACCCGCTACGGCACTGGGCTGGGCTGGGATACATTGGGCTCGGCCCACTGGGCCGGGCCGGGCCCTAAACGGAATAATAAAAATATTAATAATAAAAATAATAATAATAATAATAATAATTAAACAGTAATTTAAATAATTACTTTTTAGAAATTAGTTTTTAGGCTTTTTTTAAAAATAGGTCTGAAGCCCAATAAAATCCCAGAAAATTACCCCAAGTCCAGTTTTCTATTTTACACCCAAAAATGTTATTTTCATGATATTTTAATATTATTAATTAACAATAAAAAAAATCCTTTATTAATTAAAAGCCATGATTTTAATTTCAGAAAAATTGCCGAAAATTCCAGAAAATTGGGAAAAATCCAGATTTAATAATTAGGAAAAATTCAGGGGTTTACAACCTACCCAACTTATAAAAATTTCGTCCTCGAAATTTACTATAATAGAGGGGAGAACAGGGTAAACATGCCTTAAAACAGATGAGGGTACTTCTGCTTCATCTCAGCCTCTCGTTCCCAGGTGGATTCGCCTGGGGAGTGGTGGAGCCACTGAACTTTGACCAGTGGAATCACGGTGTTCCGCAACTGCTTTTCCATACGGTCTATGATCCTCACTGGCTGCTCTGGTACTGTAAGACTTGGCCCAATCTCCAACTCTGAATGATCCAGGATGTGGCTCGGGTCTGGAATGTAACGCCTCAGCTGCGATACATGGAAAACGTTGTGTACGCCTTCAAGATTAGGTGGTAACGCTACTCGGTATGCCACCTCTCCAATTCTGCTCAATATCTCGAATGGGCCGATATACCTGGGACTAAGTTTCCCAGCTCTGCCAAAACGGATAGTTCCTCTGGTGGGGGAGATCTTGACGAAGACACTATCACCTGCTTCGAACTCCACGAGTCGGCGACGGCTGTCCGCCCAATGTTTCTGACGATCTTGAGCCACCCGAAGTCTGTCTCTGATCACCTTGACTTTTTCAGCCGCATCTGTAATCATCTCAGGTCCCAGCATGACTCGTTCTCCTACGTCGTCCCAAGCCAAGGGAGTGCGGCAACGACGTCCATACAGAGCCTCGAAAGGAGTCATGCTGATGCTGGCCTGGTAGCTATTGTTGTAAGCAAACTCTACCAAGTGTAGGTGGTCCTCCCATGATCCTCCAAAATCCAGGACGCAAGATCTCAGCATATCCTCTAACGTCTGGATGGTTCTCTCCGACTGTCCGTCGGTCTGTGGGTGATATGCAGTGCTGAACTTCAGTTGGGTCCCCAGACTCTCTTGCAAGCTCTTCCAGAAGTGAGAAGTAAAACGGCTGTCTCGGTCTGATACAATGCTCACAGGAACTTCATGTATCCGGACGATTTGCCTCATGTATAGGGCAGCTAACTTCTCGGTGGATAAACCAACCTTGAAGGGAATGAAGTGGGCAGACTTAGTTAATCTGTCTACGATCACCCAAATAGCGTCCTTCCCTCCTTGGGATCGAGGCAATCCTGACACAAAATCCATAGTGATGTGCTCCCATTTCCATTCTGGAATGGGCAGCGGCTGAAGAAGTCCTGCTGGTCTTTGTCTATCTGCTTTCACCTGCTGGCAGATCAAGCATCTGCCAACGAATTTTGAGACATCCTTCTTCATTCCATACCACCATACGTGCTCCCGTATATCTCGGTACATCTTATTTGCTCCAGGGTGGATGGAATACTGTGAGTGATGCGCTTCCTGCATCAGCTGTTCCCTCAATTCACCAGCAGGTACACAAAGTCTGGTGCCATTCCTCAGTGTTCCGTCGTCTGAAATAGAGAATCCGTCCAGTGTGCCAGCTAACACCTGGTCCCTGAGCTTGCACAATGCTCCGTCCTCGAATTGAGTCTCTTTGATTTTGTCCATCAAGCTAGACTGCACTTGCAAATGCATCATGGGGAAATCAGCGCCGGGCACTATTGCTTCCCGTCCAAGCTTCTTCATTTCCTCTGCAGGCAATACGAGTTCTAGTCCCAGCTTCTCCATGTCCTCCAGTAGGTACCGATCGGTCGTCAAGAACATCGCCATCGGATATCGACTAAGTGCGTCGGCGACCACATTAGCCTTTCCGGGATGGTACTGTAGGCTGATATCAAAGTCCTTCATGAGCTCCAACCATCGTCTCTGACGCATGTTGAGCTCCTTCTGTGTAAAGACATACTTGAGACTTTTGTGGTCCGTGTATATCTCTACCCTTTCGCCGTACAGGTAGTGCTTCCACAGCTTCAAGGCGAAGATGACTGCTGCTAGCTCCAGGTCATGCGTCGGGTAGTTCTTCTCATGAGTCCGTAATTGCCGGGAAGCATAAGCAATTACCTTTCCATGTTGCTGGAGCACACATCCTAATCCTTTGCCGGACGCGTCGCTATAAATTGAGAATCCTCCTGATCCTGAGGGTAGCGACAAAATTGGTGCTGTTGTTAGCCTTCTCTTCAGCTCTTCAAATGACGCCTGGCACGCTTCGGTCCAGACGAACTCTTCATTCTTCCTGGTTAGCTTGGTCATGGGCTCAGCAATTTTTGCAAAATCCTTCACAAATTTTCTGTAGTATCCAGCTAAGCCCAAGAAGCTTCTGATCTCTGCAACTGAACTGGGAGTATTCCATGTCTCCACGGCAGCTATCTTCTTGGGGTCCACTGATATGCCTTCTCCTGTGACAACGTGGCCGAGAAAGTCCACCTTGTCTAGGAAAAATTCACACTTGGACAGTTTTCCATATAGCTTCTCCTTTCTGAGGGTTTCCAAAATTATCCTCAAATGCTGCTCGTGTTCTTCCTTGGTCTTCGAATAGATCAGAATGTCGTCAATGAAGACAACGACAAACTGGTCCAAGTATTTGTGGAAGACCTTGTTCATGAGATTCATGAACACTGCTGGGGCATTTGTAAGACCAAAGGGCATGACCAAGAATTCAAATTGTCCATACTTGGTGTTGAATGCCGTCTTTGGGATATCTTCCTTCCTCACCTTGATTTGATGGTAACCCGATCTGAGGTCTATCTTCGAGAAAACCTTAGCTCCACTCAGCTGGTCGAAGAGGTCGTCGATCCGGGGCAGCGGGTACTTGTTCTTGATAGTGATGTTGTTCAATGCCCGGTAGTCTATGCACATTCTGACTGTCCCATCCTTCTTGGGTACAAACAAGACTGGTGCACCCCAGGGTGAGGCACCGGTCCTGATGAATCCTTGCGCCTGAAGCTCGTCAATCTGGTCTTTCATTTCCTTAGACTCCTTGGGATTCACTCGGTAGCAGCGTTGGGAGATTGGTGCTGCGCCAGGTATAAGATCGATCGAGAATTCCACATCTCGATCAGGGGGTAGCCCTGGAAGATTGTCTGGGAAGACGTCTATAAATTCTGCTATGAGAGGATGAGGGGGTCCGGTTTCTTCAGTGATGGATGTGTAGGACACACATTCCACGCCTTCAGGTGCTCGAATCACTTTGAGTTTAGGTCCTCCAGGTGGACCTAGAGTTACGCAGCCTTCTCGACAGTCTATCAGAGCATGGTGCTGACTAAGCCAATCCATGCCCAAGACTACGTCATAGTTTGGCAAAGGCATTATTAGGAACTGAGTCTGAAACTCATGTCCTGAGATAGTGACTGGGCAGATACAAGTCTCACTAATGGGTATTGGTCCTCCACCAGTCATAACTCTACAGATTATCTTACTTAAGCCAGTAGCTAGATGGTGTGCAGAAATGAAGTTTGCAGATATAAAACTGTGTGATGCTCCAGAATCAAATAATGCTAAGGCAGGGTGCGAATGAAGTAGAATGGAACCTGCGATGACATCTCCTTCCGTCTCGGGTTCAGCTTCTGGCTCTTCCACAGTCAAGGCAAAAGCTTGCCCGGCTCTGTGCTGGTTGTAGCGCTGCTGCTGGGTAGGCAGTGGACCTCTCTGCTGTCCAGCTCCAGTTTTGTTGTATGCCGTGGGGCAGTCCTTTACTTGATGGGTGGCAGATCCACAAGCAAGGCAGTGTCCCAATTTCTTCCTGCAGATCTCTGCGGTATGACCTGGCCTTTTGCAGTAGACGCAGTTGACCGCCTTTGGTTGGTTGTACTGATGCGCTTTGTTGGCCGCTGCTGGCTGTTGTTGCTGGGACTGCTGGGGATGGGAGGGCCTATTGTTGTTGTTGCTGTGCCTCTTGTTGTTGCCCTGATAGCTGTTGCTTGACCCTGGATGCTCCCTCTTGGGTCGAGCAGGTGCACTGGCCTCTACATCTTGGGCCACCTTCAACATCTTGTCATAAGTCTTCGCACCGTTAGCAGCTACTAAGGTGCGGATCTCTTCACGTAGCCCGTGCCGGAACTTCTTAGCACGTTCCACAGGGTTGTCCACCAGGTGGCTTGCAAACCTGCCAAGCCTGTTGAACTCAGCCGCATATTCTTCAATTGAGCGGTCTCCTTGCTTCAGGTCTTGAAACTGCCTTCCCATAGCTTCGAGGGCAGCCTCTGGAAAGAACTTCCGCTTGAACTGCTTCTTGAATAGCCGCCAGGAAATCCCTCCAGCTCGAAATCTTGGCTCGTTGCGGTACCAAATGTTAGCCAAGTCCCTCAGCTGGAGTGCTACGGCCTCAACCATGAGGTCGTCTGGGAGTCGAGCGACGCTGAGGAGTCGCTCCATATCATCTAGCCACTCGTCTGCGTAGATGATGCCTTCGGTCCCCTTGAAGGGACGCGGGTCCAACTTCTTAAAGTTTTCTACAGTTCCAACCTTTACCTGGATAACAGGTTTGTGGTTAGACTAGAAATTCATTAATGGAATCCAAGCTTTTAAATCCTTAATTACCTTGGCAGGCTCCTGTTCTGACCGGGGTGTTCCTAGCGCTGCCATGGCTACATTATGGGCGTTCTCCATGCCCTCTCTCATAATCGCGGTCTGCTCGCGATTTGCTTCTGCTTGGGCCCTCTGGGCTTCAAGAACTCCTCGTAGCAGGCCTACGAGTTCAGCGGGGTCCACTGGCACAGGTGGTGCAACAGGAGGAGTCACATCAGCTGGAATTGATGTGGTCCTGGGAGGAATAGGTGGAGCTGCATGCACTACTGAAGTGTAGGCAGCGCGGGGAGCTCTTGCAGCATGGGGGCGATCTGTGAGCTGCAACGGAGAGGGGTCGGACTGAGCTTGATTCGGGGTGTGCTCAGAAGACGAAGCCTCTTCTTCGGCTGGGCCGGAACGGGTTGTCTTTCCTCGTGCCATCTTCTGGAAGGTTTTAGGAAGCAAGCATAAGCAATGTAACCTATGTTCTATAAGCAAGCAAAAATAATGGTACATATGTATAGATAGAAGAATTTTGGTCCTATGATGTGACAGATTGAAATTTCTCCAGAATTCTAAGTGTTCTAATTGTTTCTAGAGTCTGTTTTCCTAAGGTCATACTAAACCTAAAGTCAAGGCAAGTCGGTTTGTTTGGCCAGCCTAAGTTGACTAGACCAAAGGTTGTAAACTAGACCTGTATGGGCCACCACTGAAAACATGTCACGACCCGATCCCAATAATCTGGGTCCAGTCGGATCATGCCCAGCCTGCACCGTTGTGAGACGGCGGCAGTAAGCTGTATCAATCCATAGTAACACACAGACATCCAGAATACAAGAAGGAAATTCAATTATTTTATTACTAAGTCTGAGAGAAATTCTTTTACAAGCAAAGATTAAGCAAACATGGTCCAGGGTTATTACTTCAACCCTGATTATTACAATTTGGAAATTCAAAGGGAAACAACTAAATATCGGCCTCCTGGCTAGGTTCAGCTAGGGCTTCAGAACTCTGATCCGGACCATAAAAGGTATCATACGCCTCATCGTCACCGCAATCACCTAAAATTGTTAATCTCCAGTCAGGAGGGAGCAAGAACATATATCCAATTCCAGCATCTTAACGATAATTAAAATGATGCAATGAGATAGTTTTGAACCATATTTATATTTTTGTTATGCAACAAATATGAAACAAGAGCAGTAAATGTCGATGAAGCAATGATGACAACTACAATCACTAAAGTGTTTTGAGAAAAGTAGCATCCCGTGGCCGGTCTGGGTTGGAGGCAATCTGTGTTCGCGTGAACACGGTGCGGCGTCAGTCCAGTGAGGTTGGACTTCAGCTATCCACAATGATGCAATAAGGGGGCTTTGACCACGGGTGCTAACTTTTACTCCCCAGTTCCCGAGGCAATAGTCAATGAGTCAATGAGTCAATCAATCAATCCATCAGTCAGTCAGTCGGTTCCGTGAAATCAAGTGTCATCTCAATATATCTATATGACATGCAACATATTTAATTACAACTAAAATACCAGTTTTGAATTATATGAAACTTGCCTGGAGTTGGTTTGGTGACGCGAGTGAGAAGTCGCGACGGTCTTAACCTTAGTTACAGGGACCTACAATCATTAATAATCTGATTTTAGAATTAAGTCAGAGGGTTTTAATTTGTCTTGATTAGTTAACTAAGTTAATGATTTAAATCCAACGATCGATTAAAAATAATAATTTGTAATAGTAATTTCGTAAAACAAAACCCCTTTTTAATAATAATAAAACTTATTTATTTTATTCGTAGAGAATATTTTATGGTCAAATATCGTTTTGTTTCTAATAGGATAAATAGGAAGGAATGATTATAATAAGATAATATCGTTTGTTTTTAGCAATTAATTTATAAGAGAAATAATATTTTGGAAAATATATTATATTTTGAATACTGAAATCATTTCAGAATTATATATTAAATAATTACTAATTAGTATTTAAATACTAAAAATTCATTTCGGAAATTATCTATTAAGTAATTACTAATTTATGAAATATTTAATAAGGTTTTTATTTTATTATATATATATAATGAAATTACTATGGAATATATATTTTTCTGAAATAATAGGAAAACCTTAGAATTGTTAATTGAAATTATATATATATTTTCCATGACAGTAGTGCATAATCAAATTCTAAACTATCAAATTCTAAGTAATTACTAATTTATGAAATATTTAATAAGGTTTTTATTTTTATTATATATATATAATTAATATACGTATTAAGGATCGTTGCATTAAATCGTTAATTAATTAACCAAAACTAACAATCATTACATCTACTCATTAACTATAAACTACCAAAACTAAGCTATCCCGGGATTGACAGAGCTTTATTCTGTCAGTCCCGGTCGGACAGGGTAGCGGTTTTGGAAGGGACAGGGCGTGCGGATAGGGGCACCTACCGGAAAACTGATGGAGGAGTACCGAGGGGAGGCCTCGGACTCGGGATCGGGGTATTTCTAGTCCGATACGCGGATCTGCGTCCGTATCGTGTCCTGGACGCGTGTCCTGGCTCGAATCCGCGTCTGGGTCGTGTCCGCGGCGTGTCCGGGCTCGCTGGGGATCACCGGAGGCGGGTCGAGCGTCGGCGAGGTCACGGCGGGCTGCGGCGAGGGGCGGCGAGGTCAGGGTCGACGTCGCCGGTGCTCGAGATGCGGGCGGCGCCGGCAGCGGTCGCTGGAAGCTGCTCGGCAGCGGGTCTGAGGGAAGAAGGAGGAGGAGAACGATGGGGAGGGCGGCGGTGGAGGGTCTGAACGGCGGCGCTGCGCTGGACGGCGCAGGGGCGGCGGGTCTCGGGGGTCGCCGGAAGCTGGCCTCGCCGGAGAGGGTAGATCTAGGGTTAGGGTTTAGTGTTCGGGGGGAGAAAGGAGGCGGTGATGGGGTCTTAAATAGGGTTTTCGAGGGAGGCTCAGCCGGGCGTCGAGGCGGAGGGTCCGGAGTGGAGGGGCGACGTGGGAGGCGGTCGTGGCGCCGGAGAATGCGCGGCGGCGGAAAATCCGGAGGAGGCAGTCGTGTGAGGGGAGCGGGTTTGGGAGATGCGGGTCGGGCGCGGATCCGGTCAGGCCGACCCGCCCGACCCGCTACGGCACTGGGCTGGGCTGGGATACATTGGGCTCGGCCCACTGGGCCGGGCCGGGCCCTAAACGGAATAATAAAAATATTAATAATAAAAATAATAATAATAATAATAATAATTAAACAGTAATTTAAATAATTACTTTTTAGAAATTAGTTTTTAGGCTTTTTTTAAAAATAGGTCTGAAGCCCAATAAAATCCCAGAAAATTACCCCAAGTCCAGTTTTCTATTTTACACCCAAAAATGTTATTTTCATGATATTTTAATATTATTAATTAACAATAAAAAAAATCCTTTATTAATTAAAAGCCATGATTTTAATTTCAGAAAAATTGCCGAAAATTCCAGAAAATTGGGAAAAATCCAGATTTAATAATTAGGAAAAATTCAGGGGTTTACAGTCTCCATATGACATGGTGTTTGTCCCTCAGAAAGTTGTCAAGGGCTAAGCACTGGCCGACTTCCTGGCAGCACATCCGGTGCCAGAAATCTCAAAACTCTACGAGAAAATTTTAGACGAAGTGGCAAACTCAAACATGACTTCATGCGAGGTTGTCTGGCGGATGTTCTTCGACGGCGCTTCGAGAACAGGGCCCAAAGGTAATATCGTCGCCGGAGTTGGGATAGTATTAATCTCCCCCTACAATCTGGTCATTAATCAAGCTTATTCCCTTACTGAGCCATGATCCAACAACGTGTCAGAATACAAAACTCTTATTATTGGACTCCAATGAGGGTGGACTATTTAGAGATATACGGTCACTCCAAGCTGATAGTCAACCAAGTCCGAGGCGAATATAAAGTCTAGAATGAAGACCTAATTCTGTACCACCAAGCTGTGCTTGGCATCATCTCAACCTTCAAGGGTTTCTTTATTGAGCATGTACCTCGACTGCAGAACATTCAGACAAACGCCCTGGACGGCCTCGCTGCCTCCTTGGCGGTTTCAGACAACACCCATCAGCTAATCATGGTGATCGGTCAAGAGCTGGTCTGCCCCAAAAATTACCTCAGCCTATGTATGTGCCACACGATGAAAGTATACACCGATATCCAGGACTGAAGACTCCTATTCATTAACTACGCGATCTATGGAATTCTACCCGAACACCCAAAGGAAGCCACTTCAATTAGAAGACATTTTCTTTCGTTCTATTATGATACAACTACCGACATGTTGTATCGTCGGTCCTACAAAGTCCTTCTTCTACGAAGCCTATCGAATGCAGAAGCAAAGCAGGGCCTCCGCGAAGCTCACAATGGCGTCTGTGGTGCACACCAACCCAGCCCAAAACTACAGGACCGTCTCCGGAGAATGGGTTACTACTGGCCCACAATGGTAGCGGACGCCGTTGACTATGCAAGAAAGTGCCAAGCGTGCCAAATCCACGTAGACTTCATCCGCCAGCCATCGAAGTTCCTATACCCAAAGGTAGCATCCTGTCCATTCGAGGCATAGGAAATGTATATCATCGGACCAATAAGTCCACCTTCATCTAAGGGGCACCAGT
The DNA here is from genome assembly GCA_036927795.1 of Iris macrosiphon. Taxonomy (NCBI): domain Eukaryota; kingdom Viridiplantae; phylum Streptophyta; class Magnoliopsida; order Asparagales; family Iridaceae; genus Iris; species Iris macrosiphon. The sequence continues at coordinate 150,536,837 of JAYESA010000004.1, forward strand.
TCATCCTGGCCATCACCGACTACTTCTCCAAGTGGGCAAAAACAGTACCACTCGCGGAAGTCAAGACATCCAACATGATCAATTTTGTCAAGCATCACGTCATATACCGGTTCAGCTTGCCACGAAGGATCATTCATGACAATGGTCCACAGTTTTCAAGTTATGCATTCTACCGGTTCTACGACAAATACCAGATTCAGAATGTGGCTTCGACTGCCTATAACCCAACGGCAAATTGGTTGGTTGAGGCATTCAGAAAAACCACCATCAAACTTCTCAATAAATTTGTGTCATCCAACAAGCGCGATTGGAACGAGAAACTGGATGAATGTCTCTGGTCCTACCGTACCGTACAACGGTCCGGACAGTTACAAAAAGTACACTATTCTCTTTGGTGTATAAGAGTAATGCGGTCTTCCCCCTCGAAATCCAAATCCCTTCACTTCGAGTGGCTCTCTCCAATCAGCTAATAGTGGATGACAACCATCGCTGACGATTACAAGAGTTGGAAGTACTCGACAAAAAATGACTCTTAGCTCAACAGCGCATTGAGATATACCAGGCGCGTCTCTCTGGAACCTTCAACAAATGGGAGAAGAAGAGGACCTACCAAGTGGGTGATCTCGTCCTAACTGTAAGGAGATAGATGGTTATGACCCACAAGTCAGCCATCAAATTCTAGCCTAAATTGGAGGGCCCGCTCATCGTGAAGTCCGTATTCTCCAATTGTGCCCACCAGCTCGTGAAACCCAATGGTGACTTGCTCATGATGCCTATAAATGGCAAGTACCTGAAGAAGTTCTACGTCTAAACTTGACTTGTACTTTCCTCATCACCAACGGGATAACCCAGATGTACATCTCTACATTCTTGGTTCTTCACTCCTAGCAAGTTCTTATGTGCAACATTTTTCTCTTCTTTATAAATTCTTGTGAAAGCCATCATCTAAGCAATAGATGGTGGATCCTCAAAGTCTTTCCAGCGGAGCAGTCCTCAGGTCCACCTGCACACTCCCGTAGTGACCACTCAATCCAATCTCTTTAGAGTCTAGTCATGTTCATATTACCTCTGAGCAATCGTCCTACCTCCCCAGCGGAGCAACCCTCAGGTCTATCTTCATTTTTTGGATAGACCACACTTAGCAAATCACTCCTCGGCGAGTTGCTCAGACATCGGTTCACGTCCATATTACCTCTGAAGTACTGTCCTAACATTTCTCCTCGACTGAGTTTGTCATTTCCATATTACCTCTGAGCATACCTCCCGGATCTTGGCTATCGATCATTACGTACACATTACCACTGATATCGATTGTTATTTTCACTTATCATCTGTACTCACCAAGATACGCCAGCGATTCTAAGTCCACAAAAACTGCTACATCCATATCACTTCTGACAGGGCTTGTCTCAAACCTATTGCTTGCACTCAATGTGCGTAAGAAGTAATAGGTCCACAAAACCTATCATGTCCATATTACCTCTGATAGGGAATATTCTTTAAACTTATTATTTGTACTCTAGTGCACAAAAAGTAATAAGTTCACTAAAGATCCCCCAGCGGGATATCCTTAAAAGGCCACGGTATTGTACTACGTTCATATTACCTCTAGTACGATACCTAAAGATAACACAAATAAACTGCAAAACATATAGGATAACTTTTATTTTTCTCCGTAAGGAGGGATTAAAATAAAAACTATATTTCAGTAGAGTATCTAGATCCCAAGCCCGAAGGCAAAATAAAGACACAAAAAGCAAAAGAGAACGACTGGTGCTATGAGTCAGAACATAACTCTGCTATCCACTCATGGAGACGAGCAATATGGCCATCCAGGCACCACCGAGCCCGACGCTCAACTTCTTGGGCCATAACCTCTGAATTCTCATAGAAAGCGTAGGACTCGTATCGGTCCTCTAGTTCTTGCACCAGAACCACAACGTCAGCCGTGTTCTGCGATATGTGGCTCGCCTTAGTGCAGATGGCCTCCTCTTCCTGTCCAGTCTCTTGCAGCCTATTCTCCATTACATCGAGCTCAATCTGGAGCAGTCTAATTCGCTCGGTCATGTCCTTTTGTCTAGAAAGGTACTCCTCTCTGAGATCGCCCAGCCTGTCATGTCTCTCCCGTAAGATTCGGAGATCGTGTTGCAAACACTCCATAGACGAAGCAAAGGCCTTCTCTGTCTCCACCTTCTTTGAGAAATTATTAGATTCATAGGAAATCAATATTCCCATGTTTGCCCGCTGATACTTTCGCAGTTCTGTGAGGCATTTCTCCACCTCCTTCGGTTTATGGCCCAGAAAGTTGGACATCTGCTGAAAACCAGGGATACCCCTCAGAGAGTGGACCTGGCTCTCGAAAAAGTGCCTTGCCCAGGAAAACGATTTGTTACGCTCCAACATGCCCTCAATCCCTTGCTTCAAGAACATATGAAAGCTCTGAATTAAAAGCTTGACATTTTCGTCGATCTCTACCAATGTAGCCGGAGTCAGAGGCGGTGGGATTGAAGAAGAGGCCATAGGAACAATATGAGGCACAACGATGCTTGGAAACCTTGAAGGCGAAGTAGCAATAGGGAAAAACCAGCAATCCTATCGGCGATCCAATCTTTCGTGGATGCACGAAGTTCCTGGATACCTGGCAGCTGAACCACGGACACCAAATTAGTACCAAGACTAAGGACAGGAGTAACAGGTCGTCTCTCCGCATCGGCTCCCACTGGTGTTCCATCCCTGAACTGAGTTACGACAGCTTCAGAAAGTGACCCAGCAGCCTCAAGGACCTCATCGCGGCGGCTTACTATCCCACTATCCATAGAGGCTTCAGCCGCAGACCCCCCAGCTGCAACTGTTGGAAGAGCAGCTTCCACACCAGAAAGGCCTGTAACAACAGGAACCTACCCCGTCACAGCCTCAGTAGGGGGCACGACGGGATGTTCCTCGCCCCTAAAAAAGCGAAAAAGAGACTTAGACCGTACCCTAACAAGCTCACTACCCTCTTCTTTCATGACCCCTTTCTCCGCAGTCACGTCCATGACCTTCAAGGGAGAGGTAGGGTCTACAAAACCAGAACAACCAATAATTAGCTTCGCCCGAAGAATATGAAGATGAAGCCGGAAGATCTCTTCTAGAGAAAGGTTGCGAAGTAACAAACCCGGAGAAGGCAATGGGGCCTGACGCTCGTCTAGTGCGGTCCAAACTTCCTTCGGATCGTTTAATTCCTGCACCGAGATAGGAGAGGTAGCCAGCTCCACCAACGACTCCCCGGGGAGAAAGAGAGGAGGATGGGTTATTCATATTTAATTTAATGGTCAGAGGCGAATTGAAAGCTAAGAAGTGGTAATTATAAAGATCCCCCGGGGGAAAATTAGAGATGTCTCCTACGTTACCCGTAATATGTGGTAGTATCGACATAATTTCATAGAGTCATTCGGTATGAATGCTACATGAAGAACATAAGCCAGATGACGGAACGGGGAGACCTAGGATATAAAAGATCATACATGAGTGATTCAGCGAATTTGGATTCTTATATATCCACTCATGTGGTACTGTATCATACGATTCATATAAGATCCATCTGTTTATATATCATCATATACATCTAGAAAGCCATATGCTTTGGAAGAAGCTTGTACAGTTTGGGAAGGGATTTTTTGATAAAAAGAAGAATCTACTTCAACCGATATACCCTTAGGCACGACCATACATAACTTAGAAATTACACTTGGAAAGGGTGGACAATTAGCTAGAGCAACTGGCGCTGTAGAGAAGCTGATTGCAAAAACCACCAGAGCACTCAGGAACAGACTCCCCGGCCTCAAACCCCGAAAAAGTGACCTCTTCATCCGATTGCGTATAGGAAACCTCGGCGGCCATAGACTGTTGAGGTCGATCCCTCTCCTCCTGTGTCTGCAAATCTTTGAACATACCAGAAGAAAGATGCTTATAGAGAGGACTGGGAAGAATTAAACTAAGAGGTTGTATGAATACCGCCTCAGTGTCCAAAATAAGCTCCGGGTCAGATGCCACCAAATCCAGGGGTCCTACCTCTTCCTCTTATTATGTTCCTTCTTCCTCAGCACCAGCTGGCACAGGGTCCTTGACGGCAACCCGCTTCCTATACGCGACCATGCGGCCACTGATGGTTCCCGCCTTCTCTTCTTGAACGAAGGGCTCCGTACCGGGGAGGTCCTGCACTTCATTGGAAAGCTTAGTAGAGGTGAAGGGTCATAGAAAGCATCATCTTCCCCCTTCGTTGAGTCAGAGTTGATAAGCACAGCCTCCCCCCAGCCTCTTCTTCGACCTTTCTTATACTCCTTGCATCGGGGCATCAGCTTCGTACCCGCGATAAATCTAGTATCCCGATCAAAGCCAGGTGGAGGCAAATTCATGACAACATGAAAGAGAGCCACTGCATGGAGGATGTGCGCAGGGACTTTAGCATCAGGCAGGGTAAACCAGACATGAGTATCAGTGGCGGAATAATAGTCCCAGGCTCGAACTCCGTCAAGAATGCAACCTTCAAAGCCATGACATAGACTCAGGTTGCTCAACATGAGCTGGCTATAGCTAAACTGGCTAGCAAACCTACTCGGCAGGTATGGTTCCAAAAAGACAAGGTTCTGGTACACCAGATAGAAAGGCCATATGGAAATTAGCCAACAAAGGAGCTTCGGGGAGAGAACTTGACGGTCAACACCACCATCACACTGAACCCTATTCACTTTATCCTCTGTGAACTTTGGGACCGAGACAAAAAAGGAATAGTCTGCTATACGAGTAAGTGCATGCCGACAGGCGGGAACCTCATTATGAACCCAGGGTATCCTACCATACTGGCGAATAAAAGCATTAGCCTCTGTCATTGTCCCCGCCACTCCAGGATGCATCAAAGACGGGTAGTGCACTAACAGCCAACCCAGTAGATAATAGTAAGACTTCTCTACCCGGTTGAAATCTCCAGGGCCGTCATGAGCCATCACTTTGCTCGTAAAGGTACGAAGCCTGCGATGGATGCTGGAGACCATCGCTAGGAGTAAAGCTAGCTGATGGCCGAAAGCTAACTTCACAGCGGGAAGGATGAGATTGCGGCTAACCCTCTCGATCGACCCGGAGCCCCCGGGGACTACACAAGTTCACAGCCATATCATCTATAATCCAGCTAGCACAGCCTTATCAAACAACTACTGGATGTCTTGATAAAGTAGCGAAAGGTGTCACCAGAGCTACCAAACCCCTCACCGGACGAGGTCGTTCTCTTAGTACCGCGTACTAAGTCATCGATACTACTCGAAGTTTGAGGGCTCCGGACAATAACCCGATCCGAAGCATTAATATTAAAGAGATAATGGATCCAGGCTTTTGTAAGGGGTAACGTCCCCTCAGTGCTTCTGTCCTTCTTCTTCGAAAGCTGTTGGCAAGTGCTATGATGGCACAACAACGTTTGGTACACTGCAATAAACCCTGGATACTGTCTCTCCAACTCCTCAAATTTCTTATTACCAGGCGTATACTCCTCATACGGCTTACTGCCCCAGGGCAACCGTGAAACATCATACATCTCGTGGAGAGCTAGTCCCATCTCCCTATCAGGAGTAAAGAAAGTCCTGGTACGATAGTTGTACATCTCGGCCAAAGCCATGAACCACTTCGGGTTCTTCTCCAAACCGTAATAGGAACCCCTTATGGCGTAATAGAGGTTGGCCTCTTTTATGGGCTGGTCGAACTTATCTAACACCCACAGGGTCAAATTTACCCAAGAAGACGAATGGTGCACCTAGTTGAGCAAGCATATTTTCCCTTGGGATAGGACCCCTTGTCAGCGAGCTGGTTAAGAAAAGTGTCAGCTCCATAATCGAACATTCTGCCCCATCTCACTCGTGAAAGGCCAGGCTCTAACCCGTGAAGGGAATAAGAAAATAATTTCTTAGACGCCGCTTCCCTCTTCAGTTTTGAGTTAAAAGGAATACTGCCGACTTGAGTTCCATTTTGGTCTGGCGTCAGGGTGCCCGTCATCTTCTTTGGGAAAGACACCATGTTGAAAGCTGACAAAGGCAAGTGGAGCTCCATCGTAGGTATATGTATCTGCATTCCGCCAGAGGAAAAGGTCCAGTTCTCCCTTTTCTTCACTACCTTAGCATCCAAAGTGGTGAGGGAATCCCCAAACAAGAAGATGGGCTTCAAATGAGAAATGTCCTTCGAACCCTCAATAAGCCCAAAGTTCAGCTGGCTAAGCAGATAGAATGAAGATTGCTCCATGATCAATTTTATTCTCGCCTCAGATTGACCCTTATTTATCTGGGCTTGGACATTTGCTACTATGTGGTCGAGCCTAACGTCCAGTACGACCTGAGCATGACACACAAGAACCTCCCTTGACGGAGCCACAGGTAAAGATACTACAAAACTAGAAACAAAAAGACGGTCAGAACCCTCGGGATGATATGCACATCAGAACTAAACTCAAGCACAAAAAAGGACGCATAGGATACATGTGGCCCAGTCATGAATAGGACCTTTATACAGCCGAGTTATAACAGGACCTCCATGCGGCCGAGTCAAGACCAGTGCATGCAGCCAAAATAAGATCCACATATAAAGAATGTGGCATGGTCATATGGACAGGACCGCATATATTCTAAATCATGTAGCGGACCATATGCTAAGTGACCATGCGTCTGTACTTCTCCCCGGCCAAAACTTAACCTTGATGGGCACTTAAATATCCTTGTGGAAAGAGGAAGAATCCTCATGGGCGTCAGGTGAGGAAGCCTGGCACTTTCCCTTATCGATATTCTTCATGGCGGATGTAGAGGACGAAGCTTTATGGGCCATGGCAAATAAGCAAGCGGTCGGCGGCAGGAATACTGGGTTGAAGAAGTGGGAAGAGGAAAGTTCTCTCTTATTAGCGGAGCCCCTATTTATAAGGGATGAAGGTGACCCTTCAGCTCTCGTGCCACGCTGGTAGACTTAATGAAATAGCGGTCTCTTGGGCCCCACGTCAGGAGATGGCACAAAATCCCAAAGGAGATTCATTAAAACATAAAAACAAATCTATCAGTTAATGATTTTTTGAGAGCCTGGAAGTGCTCGCTCATGCGGCCCAACGCCCATGTGGCTCAACGTCCATGCGATCCAACATCCATGCGACCTTCCAGCCATGCGATCAAAAGTGCTTCTTCCTCCATGCTTCTTTTTTAAAGTATTACAAACTTATTAGTTTAAAAACTTTAAAGCGGGTCTTGTAGAAGCATGAAAAATATGCATCCATGCAAACCTACGCTCCAAAACAAAAACTCAGAAGCGATCAGGCCACAGAGTATCCCTACGGCTAAGAAAGGCGACATCCATGTGTCCTAATCAGCCAAAGCAGCTTGGTCGCAGAAGGACCTAACGTGGCATTCCATCATCAGGATCGTCTCTGATACAAAATCCTGACAAAGAGAATTTTTTGAATACCTCAAAACACGTGAACAGACTAAACGACAGAAATCTCGCGTCAGCACAGAACATCACTCTCGACGGGGTATAATACCACATGTACAGCACAACAAAGGACTCATGCATTCAAGAATCCATGTATTCTATGCGTCTTTGGCCGCATGCGACCCGGACTCCATGTGTTCCATGCGTCTCTGGCCCCATGCGTCCCAGACTCATGAGTCTCTAGCCCTATGTGTCCCACACTCTATGTGTCCCATGCGTCTCTGGCCACATGTGTTCCAGACTCCATGAAGACCAAATCTTTCTGTTATAACAAGAGTAATTCTCTCCAACCAAGGGCGAACTATGTGTCAACCTGACCAAGTCACGCCCACAAAGGATGAGGAACCACCCAGATCTTCAGCAACAAAAAATACCAACAAGCGTCCATGTGGCAGCTCGACCTGCTCACGGTTATAGCTGCACCCTGTTAAGAAGGGACACATGGCACCCTCCAGCATCCATGCTGCCCAACATATGTGTGACCAGGGATAACTATAAATAACAGAGTACCACCCCCATAAAAGAGGCTGGCTATATGCGAATCAACGCTCAAGCAAGCTAGAAGAGCTTCTGCATCGGATCCTCTATGGAGAAAAGAGAGTTGCTACACTCCTAACCCTCCATTGTCACCTCCAGAAAATAAATTTGTACTTAGATTATCTTCGAGGACTTCTCTGTACTTCCTTTAGTTTATTAATCAAATCAAGTTCTTTTAGTTTTTTTATTTAATGGCAAACAAGGCCATATGAAACATAAATATGCCTTAAAATCATGGGGTGGTCTCTTAACTCTAGGTCAATATACAAAATATAAAGAAAAGATAAAGGACGACGCAATTGTCGTTGCACCCAAGTCATTCTTGGATGTACAATTTTATATAGCAAAATAAATGAAAATAAACAAAAAAATATATATACAGCAAATGAATGTAATTAAGCAGTATTGTGGGAAGGTATACTTGCTTGGCGAGCAATCTGTGAAGTATGGACGTCTAAATGACAAACACATAAAACCTTAAGGTAGGGAATCTGAAAGAACATCTCCGGATGCTGAAATAAACATCACCAACGTCTCTAAAATCAGTAAGATAATCAAAAAACTCTATCCTTTCGTCCAATTTAGATACATGGGCAAAACGGTAATTTTGGCCCAAAGTGGTGTCCATATGTGGTCCACTTTGCACCAAAAAATATGTCATGGATAAAGGTTTCTAAATTAGATAAATTATAGATCAAATAAATCCTAATTCATGATACAAACTCAATGGTATGCCCAATTTTGGATTCCGGTGAGTCGATCATAAAATTACTCGTTAAGTCAAACCGTGGGATCCACGAAACGGCAGTTCGGTCAACTTTCTCGGAATTGCGTAAAACTTGGGTCACATGACAAGCGTGATATCACGGATCAATTGGCGTAAGATTTGTCATGTTCTGATGAGCGATCACAAACTTCTAGGGTATTTTACAAAATATCGATACGGGGGGCTTTCGACCGATACGAGTTGATTTTAGCATGCATACACGTCCAAATCAACTTCTGTAAAAGTTCACACATCATAAAATACTATACGTGCTTTTCAGTGCAATTGGTACATGACGAGGCGGTCCGGTTTGGCAGAACCAACTCTGTATCGAGATTTTTTATAGGTTCCAAAAGTGATTTTTTTGGGAGTTCCTACGTAAGTTTTATTGTAGAATTAATATTCCAATAATTTTAAATAATACATGAATACGAAGCTGGTTAGGTTGTCTATAGGCATGTTCAAGTAGATTTCAAAAATACCTAACATCCTAGCGGGAATCATCTCATCAAGTTGGGGTTTTCAACATAAAAACTTTTAATAAAGTTAATGTGTTTCAATCAGTTTTTTAGATTTTGCACCTAAGTTTTCACTAATTAAAATATCATATTAATTCCAAAAAATCAAAATTTCCTAGAAAGGGTTAAGTAGGCTACCCAGAAAACCTTATGGATGAAAAAACGGTAGAGTAAAATGAAAGATACATGACGATGAACATGGGTACCTTGCTGCTTTATGCGGCTGAACAAAAATTACGTCTCGGGGTTGCTGTGCTCACTCTGATGCCTTTTCGACGTGTACAGGTCATTTTCCAGGGTCGGAGGACGTCAGGGAACCTTCAAAAATTTACAATTTCGCGTTTAGTAGAGTATACAGCTGTGGGGAGGAGAAATAGTATTTTGGGTTCATCTTTAATACTTAGGATTTTAGCTTATTTCTACTAGGATTTATACCCGGTCTTAGGTTATGGTTAGGGTTGGGTTATCTTCTACTTGGAAGAGAATATGAACATGTTTACATAGGATTTGGTTTCATCAAATTTGTTAGGTTTTGATAGGGTTTTGAACTAAAGAAAGATGGGTTTTTGGGTTTTTGACACAGCCGAAACCAAGAGGGAGGGGGCAGGTTCAGCTGGGTTTGGGTTTTCGTTTGATTTGTTTTCCTTTCTTTTCTTTTCTTTTCTTTTTCTCCTTCATTTTAATAAATAACTATATATATATATATATATATATATATATATATATATATATATATATATATATATATATATATATATATATATGAGAAAAAATATATAAAAATTTTGCACACAAAAAAATCCTAGAAAATTTATATTACTTTAACAAAAGATTTTAAAAATAGTTTTACAAATAATTTCAAATAAATATTTATAAAAGTAATTAAAGCAAGGAAAAATATTTTCAAATTAACCAAGAAAATAATCTAAATAAATTCAATAATTTAATAAAAAAATACTAAAATTATAATTTAAAAAAAGGAAACCTTGTTTGCAGACAGCAGGAAACCGAAACTGAGTCGGGTACCCCCATTGAATGTTGTGCTCTCCACCATCCTTTGATCAAATGTTGATTAGATTTGTCAGGTATGCAGTCCTGAAGACCCTCTGTTAAACCCTTTAATTATTTTAAGTTATATCGAATTAAAACTCAGTTAAAAATTTGATAGAAAAATTAAGAAATTAATATTTTTCCAAACTTGAGACTTCCGGATACAAGGTGCGTTCTGCCAAACGAGGTAACTTCGTCGCATATGGATAGCACCGAAAGGCACGTATCATAAACGCGCGAAAGTGTGAGCTCTTGCGAGACTTGATTTGGACGTGTGCGCACGTCGTAATCAACGTGTATCCGCCAAAAAATCCCGTATCAACATTTTCAGAATTTGTGTAATTACTTCGTGTGTGTTTGTTATTTCACAACGAAACTTGAGCCATCGTATTCACAGCATTACGCAGGTCCTGTGACCCAAGTTTGGTTCGATTATGAGAACGTTGACGAAACGCCGTTTCGTGGACCCCACGGTCCTACTTGAAGGGTGATTTTGTGATCGGCTCACCAAAATCCAGTTTTGGATATTTTGTTGGGTTTGTATCATTGTTCTGGACTCGTAAATACTAAGTTTGATGAATTTGGAGAACTTTATCTTTGGCATATTTTTTGGTGTGAAGTAGGCCACATGTGGACCCCACTTTAACCCGAAACTGCCATTTTAGCCCCTGTGTAAATTGGACTTATGGTTAGTCAATCCTAGCTATTTCTTATATTCTGGAAACGTTGGTGATGTTTATTTTAGAAATCGAAGACGTTCACACGGATTCCACCTCTTTGGGAGTTGTTGACGTATTAAGCTCGCCACCTGGACTTTGTCATACCATCATCCTGAATCTAGGCAAGTATACCTTACCATGATGAATATTTATTTATATTTTGTACAATAAGTTGTATTTATATTACTTATTTATTTAGTTATTTTATATAAAAACTGTGCGTCCAAGATAGACGGGTGCAACGGCGGATTGTGCCGTCTTTATTTTATTCATTATGTACATTGACCTAGAGTTATGTGACCGTCTTATATTGGTGAGGTATTTTCATATCTCTATGACCTTGGCACATACTTTGTACATACACATATGTGTGATACGCGTAAAAGGACACGGATCCTCGTATTCGGGTCGCTTCTGATGCGTAAGGGACGTGTGTCAGCTTAGTCATATTTATTGTGTTATGATGCATTCATTGGACTTAGTGGTGAGTAACTGGTCGTATCGTGTTAGGGATACGATCCAGACAGTCATTTGGGTGGGGAGGATACGTTTGGGCTACTTTACACTTTCCCTATGCAGGCCGTACGCTCTGTTGGAGACGCGAGTCATGATGAACCTATATTTACTTGGCGGCCTCTGACATCCATGATGTTATGCACGTGGCTCCTGGATCTCTAAGAGAAGTATGCCCATCCCATTTTTCTTTAGCCAGACAGACCATTCGTGCTACGGTTATCCTCAATGACAATCATGTAGCTTGGTTAGTCTATCAAGTACATATGTTTATATTCAGTTTATGATTGGCATGCTTCTATGTATCTTGTAATATCCCTCTGAGGACCTGGTCCCTACCAGTTTTGCAGCATAGACTATTTTGGAGCGTACTTGGAGTTGCTGATGTGTGTTGCTTTATCATATGGGCATTGGACTCAGGTACTATTATCATTTCTCTTGCCGTTATGTTTATTATTTCTCGTTACTTATTTCTGCTGTTATGGCCTAGTTTTATAGACTCATATTTCTTTCTCGAGTCTATTCGAGCTTGTGTGTCACTGGGCGGCCGATTTTAGCATATTTATCTCATTCTTGTATTTTGTTTTATTGTGGATTGAGATATAGTTATATTTACTGTATTATCTAGATAGTGACCATTATAGTACATGTTATACGTATTTGAGTTGGACCATAGTCTGGTCGAATGCATAGCTGGCATATTACGTATTCCTAGTCTTACGTATTTTGGAACTGGGACGTGATATATTTTTATGGTGGCCCATGCAGGTTCTGATTAAATCGTCTCAGTTATATTACTCTACCGAGCGAGCCTGCACTAGGATATGTTTGTTAGGATCTTAATCCACAATTGCTTTAAACATTCTTTTGATTTCTAATTATCGCCTTTGAATCTCAAAAATCGTATTCGATGGTACCCTTCTTGAACTCCCTATCATTGATTCTTGTTCTTTCTTATTTCGAAAGAACGAACACTTGTGCTTGACCTTTTATATATTATTATTAGGATAGAAACTGGGTTGGTACAAAAATTCATAGAAAATATTATGAGTATAATAGATGCCTATACTAGACATACTACTAAAATGAGAGAATAGTTTGAAGTTATATATAAGGACTAGCCTTAGCAGAGAATTTGTCCTTTTCAATAGATAATAGAACTACCACGACTTAAAACAGTTAGAGTTAGGTTATAAGATTTACCATTCATAAAGATTGGTCAGGATAGATATAGAATTTCCATAATGACTGAGACCACTACGTGTATGATTTGAGAGAATACCCAGTTGAACCTTAGAATTAGACGTAGCCCCTTAAATGAAAATAGGACCAACCTTATGGAAGACTCTAGTAGATATGATTAGAGATCCTCAGTGTGAATAAAAAAAATAGATAATCCTTGTATCATACTAGACCCAAGCTCGTATAAAAATCTTATCATCTCATTGAGTTTGAAAATTTTCCACTCAAGGAGATAACCATGACATCCTACTTGTGTAATAGGGTAGTAGCCTAGCCGGAGGATTCTTGTGAGAAAGATAGGTATTATATAGCAAAGACTAGACGAATAACAGTACAGAGAGAGGCAATAGAATAGGGTAAGTTGTACGATAACGGGTAGACATTCCAATTGAATATTAGACGAGTATTGAAATAACCAATCCTAAACGTGATTTGAAGAGTGTCCTTAGTGAATAGTATATCATGAGTAATAGACCTAAATACCTGCTTAGTTTAGCCTTGACCCTTACCTATGCAAGGTAGACGAAGTTGTAAGGATCGTATACTGCTTACCTATAGCTGGAAGTAGGTTGCCAATAATATGAGTGAGGTTATATAGAATATAACTTATATGAATATAGTATTAAGTTTAAAGATTAGTTGTATTACTCCCTCGACTACATTCCTATCTTTTCTATTAATAAATTCTTATCTTATTTTGCATATATAGCCTCGTTCTTTTGCAACAATGATCCATCTAATTATAACAATTGAGAAGATTCTTCTACCCTTCCTGGTCGTGCCCTAGTAGCAAATCAATCTTTTGGTTAGTACCATCTTCATTGTGTTAACATCCATCTTACCATAAGTATCAATTTTTTTCTATTTCTAATTTTCTGATCTAGTCACTATGACTTGATTCTCCAGATACTTATATAATCGTATATTATTCAACCATGTGACCGTACTCCCTAGACTTATCAAAAATTTATATTGTCTTGGTCTGTAAATTCCTTCCTTCATGATTCCCTCGATTCTTTCCTTCGTCATCAATGTCATGCGATGATCGAAGCCTCTGTACTACCTTGCCCTAGTTAAACCCGACCAAGTCCTTTCTTCTGTTTTGTTGAAGACATGAACTATATAAGCAATATTATTTTGGTATTAATTTCTCTTATAGAGTTGTTGACCAATAGCACCCTAATAACATCTAGGTCACCTTAGAGAATCTTTGATTATGGCCAGTAAACCCTAGAGTTCTTGTATCCTTATTAGGAAATAGGCCATTCTAGAAATCTTGTTAGGGGGACCATGACTTTAGTTTTGATACCAACTTAATTTTAAGAGTTGAGTAGCGGGTAAGCCCTTGGTTTTAGTATAGGGTTATTTTGGAATTTCAAGATAAATTTGAATTTATTCTGTAGTAATTAGGTTTAATCTCAAATAGATTAAATTACTTCTTTAATCTTATCACCTTGATACCCTTTGTTGCGGCTCGGGTATTTAGAGCACAACACTATCATTTTCGTTCCAACAACTTCTACTCTTATGACCTAGACTAGCCACTATACACCCATGACATGACTATCACTCACAAACTTGCCTTTCCATGTTTCGTGTTAGACGTACAATATTCATAATGCATTTATGCAAACAAATGACATATGGATATCATTTTTCGTTGCAGACAATTTTAATACGCAACACCGACTCAATTCTTTCGATAACTTTGACATTCATGAGCCTAACTGGACCTACCTCACTCATGACCTAATTGTTACTCCTAAATGTACACTTCCTTGCTCCATATAGACCCTACAACATTTGTGACATATCTTCTAATAAAAACCTATACTTAAATATTCAATTTTATTGTAGTTAAATTAAATCGTACATCGACAACCTAATTACCCTAACCACTGATATACATGTATTCCACTCAAACCAAACTATGTCCATGATACTTGTGTTGCATTAAATTGAGCCCCCTTGTACTCTCTACACACGGTTAGTCACCTTGACCAATTATATTACCTTTTGACACATATTGTTGAACCGTTCATCGACATCCATAATATATGATGAACGTATTCCCCTGTACTATCTCACCCTAGTTGTATATGAAGAAGATATTTTCTATTGTCTTGTAAACTCATGACCTAACTAGAGCAATGAGAAACGGTAAACTTTCTTTATAAAGTTACCGACTCAATAACATAATAGTAGTACATAGAGTTCCTTTGTTAGTTAGTGACTACGGTCACAAAAGCCTTAGTATCCCGTATTATTTCTAAAAGTTAGACCTTCTATAACCCTTTTAGATAGGAGTGTGACCAAAGTTTTCACAACCAACTTAATTCTTATAAGTTGGGTAGAGCATTAGATTAAGCGTACCATTGTTCTTAGAATATGACGGCAAACTAGGATCACATTGGTAACTGCATCCCCCATTTTTTAGAATCAAGTGGGACCTTGCATACTTAAACACTTTCCTACTGACTTGTCTTCCTTATCTTTAGATCGCGCTCTATTCTTTTATTCAAGAAACTCGATACGACAAGTCGTATTCATCTTCCTATCGCAATGAATTCTCTTGCCCTTTCCTACCAGGCATATCTTTAATTTTGAGGACAAATTTTTTATAAGTTTGGTAGATTGTAAACACCCTAATTTTTAAATCTTTAAATTATATTATTTTTATTGTATTTATGAGATTTTTTGGTTATTTTTAGAAAAATCTAATACTTTGACTTATTTAACTTATAAAATATTTGTTATATTTAGTAATTAAAATTATTTTACAAAATTATAATTTTGGTATAAAATTTATTATTATAAAGTATTATGAATTTTTCAACAAATTATTTGAGTACCAATATATATTTTTGGATTATATATATATATATATATATATATATATATATATATATATATATATATATATATATATATATATATATATATATATATATACACTTAGTTTTGTTAAAGAATAAGAAAAGAAAAGAAAAGAAAAGAAAAGAAAGAAAGAAAGAAAGAAAATATAATCAATCAAAAACCTAACAAACTACCCCGCCCCTGCAGACCTGATAACCCCCATCTCACCCGCTCATGTTTCCTCTCTCCCTCTGCATATATAAACTAACCTAATGAAATCCTAACCCTAAACACACACCACCGCCACTATCACCACTAACAAGACCGCCATCATAACCATCACCGATGCCTACCCCAACATCGCAGGCCGCCTGCCACGGCTACTGATGCCGCACTGCTGCAGCACCCGCCCGACGAGTCACGACCGGCCTCGGTCGTCGGCGTTCGCCTGGCACCCCCATCCCTCGTCGACCTCTGCCAAGGTCAGCCCATGGCCTGCAACACCGCCGCACGAGCTCCGACGATCATCGTCAGCAACAAACAGAGGCGACCATATTTGTAGACAGCAGGAAATCGAGTCGGGTACCCTCCTTTGAAGGCTGTGATCTCCACCATCCTTTGATCAAACGTTGATTCAATTTTTTAGGAATGCAGTCTTGATGACCTTCTGTAAAATCCTTTAATTAGTTTAATTTATATCGAATTAAAACTCAGTTAAAAATATGTTAAAAAAATTAAGAAATTAATATTTTTCCAAACTCAAGACTTCTCGATACAGGGTGCATCCTGTCAAACGAGGCAATGTCGTAGCATGCGAATTGTACCAAAAGGTGTGTATCGTAAACGCACAGACGTGTGGGCTTTTGCAGAACTTGATTTGGCGTGTAAGCACGCCGGAATTAACGCGTATCCACCGAAAACTCCCGTATCGACCTTTTTCAAATTTGTGTAATTACTTTGTGTGTGTTTGTCGTTTCATAACAAAACTTAAAACATCGGATTCGTAGCATTACGCTGGTCATGTGACCCAAGTTTGGTTCGATTCTGAGAACGTTGACGAAACGTTGTTTCGCGGACCCCATGGTCCTACTTAACGGGTATTTCGTGACCGGCTCACCAAAATCCAGTTATGAACATTTAGTTGGGTTTGTAGCATTATTCTAGACTCGTAGACACTAAGTTTGACGAATTTGGAGAACTTTATCTTTGACATATTTTTTGGTGCAAAGTGGGCTACATATGGACCTCGTTTTAACCCGCAACTGCCACTTTAGCCCCTGTATCCAAATTTGACTTATTGGTAGTCAATCCTAGCTATTTCTTATATTCTAGAAATACTAGTGATGTTTGTTTCAGTATCCGGAGACGTTCGTGCCAATTCTACCTCTTTGGGAGCAGTTGATGTATCGAGCTCGCCACATGGACTTTGCCATACCATCATCCTGAATCTAGACAAGTATACCTTACCATGATGACTATTTATTTACATTTTATACAGCATATTGCATTTATGTTACTTATTTATTTAACTATTTTCTATAAAAATTGTGCTTCCAAGATAAACTTGGGTGCAACGGCAGATTGGGTCATCTTTATTTTATTCATTATGCACATTGACTAAGAGTTATGTGACCACCCTATATTGGTGAGGTATTTTCATATCTCCATGACCTTGATACGTACTTTGTATACACACAGTGTGTGATACGCATGAGAGGACACGGATCCTTGTATTCGGGTCGCTCATGATGCGTAAGGGACGTTTGTCGGCTTAGTCATATTTATTGTGTTAGGATGCATTCATTGGACTTAGTGGTGAGTAACTGGTCATGTCGTGTCAGAGATACATGAGTCGTTTGGCTACTTTATACTTTTTCTATGCATACTATACGCTCCACTGGAGACGCGAGTCAAGGTGACTCTATATTTACTTAGTGGCATTTGACGTCCGTGACGTTATATACGTGGCCCCTGTATCTCCAAGAGAACTATGTCCATCCCATTTTTATTTAGCCAGACAGCCCATTCGTGCTACGGTTATCCTCAATTGCATTCACGTAGCTTGGTTAGTTTACCCAGTACATATGTTTATATTTAGTTTATGATTGGCATGCTTCTATGTATCTTGTTACGTCCTCCAGTTTTACAACATAGACCGTTTTGGAGCCTGCTTGGAATTGATGATGTGTGTTGCTTTATTATGCGGGCATTGGACTCAGGTACTGTTATTATTTCTATTATCGTTATGTTTATCATTTTTTGTTACTTTTTTTGCTGTTATGGTCTAGTTTTATAGACTCATATATCTTTCTCGAGTCTATCCGAGCTTGTGTGTTACTGGGCGGCCGACTTTAGCATATTTATCTCATTCTTGTATTTTGTTTTAATATGGATTGAGATATAGTTATATTTACTATATGATTTAGATAGTGGCCATTATAGTACAGTTTATACGTATTCGAGAAGGATCAGAGTGTGGTCGAATGCGTAACTGGCATGTTATGTATTCCTAGTCCTGCGTATTTTGGGATTGGAACATGGCAGGTACGCGTATTGTATGTGTTTATCTTGCTTTATGTTTAATAGCTTACTTTATATTTATTTCCATTCATACATTGTGTGGAGTATTTTTGCATATTTCCCTTGATTGCGTGCTTTGGATCGTTGGTCCCTTGGTTTTCTTATGAGAGGCTAGGATGTACCTGGATGAGGGGCATGGATTATGATCCAATAGCCACAAGTCAACCATTTGGCTATATAAGCCCAACTCCTCTCTTCCTTTATTTTTCTTTTCCTTTTCTTTCTCTTTCCTTCTTCCTTTAACTAAGAGCAGTAGCAGCAGCCGAGCTTGGCCTTGGCAGTGGGTTGAGCCTTAGTAGTAGTTGCTAGTAGACTTACCCGTAGGCAAGTACATATTGCCAACCGAGTGAACCCATGATTTGGGAGCTTCTTATAAAACCTAAAAATTCATATTTAGCTATTAACTTGGCTATTTGCATGTCTTGAGTAGCTTAGAACTGTGGTTTATATCTCATGTGGTAGCTTAGAACTCCTTTGCCTGTAATTTTAGTCGTGTTGCCTTTGATTTGGAGTTCTTTGGAGAATTTGGGTTTCGAGAAATAATTTGGAGCACATGAATGCTAACTGGAGAAGAGGCAGTGCCAAAATACCTAGAGAGCTTGGTCAGCGTATTTATACGCAAATTCCCTTGGGTGCACGGTATATTGACCTATATATTCCTCGCATAATTTAGTATTGTGTTTATCTCTCCCATAAAAGTTTGCCAAGGGCTTAGACAGACTTGGCATATTTTATGCGAAAACTCTTAGCCACACGCACGTGCGTACGCTGCTCAAGCTTTCCTCAATCAGAGAAAAGTACGCCAAGTCTTATTTGTTGGCATACTCTTCTGTTGACTTTCTACTTGAGTGGATAAGTACCGACTTGGTATCTCGATATTCGTGCTCTCGGCTATCGTGCTTCTCGACTGTCGAGCAGATCTTTTGGAGATTTGTTTTGTCTTTTTCTATGGTGTGTTTTAGTACACCAATCTTGCAAACTTTAAAAATTGGCAAAAGTACACCAGCTTCCTCCCCATGAGTAACTTAATGGATGTACGCCAACTCTCCCTGAGTGTTTGGGCATACCCGTGCTATGGTTTTCCTTGGGCGTACTTTTGTCTTGTTCCTCAAGACTCGTCGATTGACCAAAAGTATAGTACACCAAGTCTTTTGTTGGTATATAATTTCTTCTGAGTTCCCCTCGATGAGCGAGTCTTGACTTCTGTACTCCTTAATTTTTAAGATCTCGAATGTTGTGCCATGCTTGGATATTTGTGCATTGTCTTTTAGTAGACCTTCCCACGCTTGTCAGGATACACCAACCTAGTTGCGGGCATAGTTCTTGAAAGTACGCCAAGTTCTTGGCACGCGTACTTTCATGGTTGTACGTCGTAGTTGTGTGAGCGTACTTTAGTATCAAAGTACTCCATCCATTGTCCAGCTTACTTTTGTATCAAAGTACATCAAGCTTACCCTGACTAGTGATTGTACGCCAGTAATACTTTTGATTGTTATACGCCAGTATTGCTTTGGTGTATAGTACGCCATAGACCCATCTTGGCGTATCTTATTATTATGGTGCATATTTCTTCTTGCTAGTATATTTTCTATGAATTGCTTATTTTTTCCTAAGCTTGGTGCACATTGCGAATTCCAGTGAATGCAACTTTTCTTTTATATTCTCTAGAACCTAATTGTAATAAATACCTGAACATTGAATTTCCTGAACCTGGATTGTAATTATATTGCTAATCATGAACTCTGGACTCTTGATACCCGACAAGTCTTGATATTCCTGATAGTGGCTTGACGAAGCGCACTCCTGACATGCTAGATTCCTGGAATATAATGCCTGAATTGTTAAGATAATTCATGTAGTTGATTGTCTATTCCTGTCCTGATTGAACTTGTACTGTCATGTCTTACATCATGTCTAGGGAAAATTCCTAAGCACCATGGTCAAGAATTCTTGATAACATGTCCAGGCTAATAACTAGAATAATTATCTAGAAGCATCTAGAGAGATTTTCTGGCTACATGCAATTCCGGTATCCCAACGACACCTGATGGATTTGGAGCTCTCCGTCATGAGGGACACACTTCCAGCACGCCGTCGAGTGTTGCATTACCAAAAATAATAATTATACCTAATAAATCTATATTATGTATCCTTTCATTTAGATAACCAGGATAGTCTGCAGGGCATGTGGCTGTATGGAATCTTAACTTGCATGTGCTAGTAATTAGGGCCGTGATAACCCTAGTTAATATTAGCAAGCCGTAGGGCATAATTGTCCGTGATTGCTTGATTTTCTAGTCTAGTCATGTCTTGCCTCATCCAATTACTGAACCTGAGTAGTAATCTTGAGCATTGATTCCCGTTACTCCCTGATTACTTCTCCAATACTATTTTAACTATAAGATTATACCTGTTGCACTTATTTATTGCCTTCCTTATCCTATTTCTTCTTGATTGTTTGTATGCTGGTTTTAGTTCATGAGTTTGGCTCCCTTGTGGTACTTTGCTATTTTGGGGTTTGACCCCACTGGTTTTGTATGGCTAGATTTCGGAGTAAAGCCCCAGGATCTTCCGTACCTTCCTCTTCAAGATGATGAACACGAGGAGCACCAGGGGACATGAGCGAGTTTCTTCTTCATCGCCCACTTGATCTTGTATAATTATTCTTTTGAGACATTTAGCACGTATTTAGCTCGTATTTTTAAAACTTAATATCCTTCATGTGGGCCAACATGTAAAGCATATTCTAGACTATAGCTAGAGCTGATCATGTAATATTGTACTCTTGCTAGTTCTCTATTTTTTGCAACTAGCTTCTTGATCATCTATGTATGTGTAGTTTGGAATACTTTACTACTATATGTTTGATGATCATACATCTTGTAACTTGCCTGCTTGAGATTGAGATAACTAGGATTCTTGACCCAGGATTACCTGATGGATTATAGAGTAAACCCTCACATGTTTTAAATAGCTGTGACTGTATCTCGGGGTATGAAGTACTCTGGTATACGTAGCTGGCTTTGTCTGCCCCCGCTCTCTAATATTTTGGTTCTGAGACGTGACAAAAGAATTGGTGGAATACGTGAATGAGCAATGCGAACATAGTTGAGGAATGATTTGGATGACTCAATTTCTAAGTGGTGTATGCGATAGCTTAGGAACAAATAAGCAATTTATGGATAAAGTAAGTTTTGAAAATTTATAGAGTATAGCTCGAACCCTGAGTGGCGTATGGACCATCTTGGAGAATGTTCGAGCAAATTAAGAATTTTGGGATAGCAACGAGTCTATCAGCAAGCCACATAATTGTGCAAAGCCATAGTAGAAGTAATGCCTAGCAAGTAGCGAATTCAAAGGTCTCGTGCGAGAGTTGGGTCGAACGATTGAGAATGTATTAAGCTGGTGATAATTCTTACGTCGGCTAGGGATTCAGTGTAAACGAATCAAGATCGTGGTCGAGGAACCTTAGTAAATCATACGAGCGATTTCAAATTTAATCAAATGGATTAATATTTGAGTTTGAGATGGAATAAAGTAGGAGGCGATCAGAGTTAGAGCAATAGAAGATAGTGCGCATGAAAACTTGGGATTGAGTAGGATATCACTCGATTAAATTTAGCTAGAGTATGGATGTTATAGTTTTGAATTAATAAGAGTTGATCCGATATCAATAGTTGGAAGATGGCAAGGATTGATACATGTTAAAGAATTTATGGTTCAATAATTGAGATAGGAAATAACCGGATTTAATCTTAAGTTTGGATGAACGATCTTAAATCTAGTTCGAAAGATAACGCTCAACATCAGGCCCAAATGAGAATGATAATACTACGGGAGCTCTGGCGTGGTAATTTCACATCCAGTGGCGATGATCGAAATCGTGGGAGATCAATGCCAACATGTTCAATGATTATGCAGACAAACTCGATGAAATAGAACGTGACGAAGGTGAATAGACTTTGGCTAAAGGATTTAAACTTAGTTATTTGAGGAATGCTATAGGTAGACTACGGATTAATCGAACGGTAATATTGAAGTTGGACAATTTGGTTAGGCAAATTTTGATCATGGAAAGAATGGTTATAAGATGAATATAACTAGAAGGATTAATATATAACTTCGGTATTTCGTAAGATGTGGTTGGCTGAGTCATGCTCCCGCTCTCCAGTATTCTGGTTATAGGGTATGACACAACGGTTCGGTTCGGTTCGATTTGAACCGTTTATATAAAAACTGAATGAACCAAAACTATATTTTATAAAACCAAAAACTGAATCGTATTTATAAACACCGAACCAAACCTGTCCCTTCTCGTTCCTAATATACGTATTTGGAACGTATCCATGCTTGCAGGCATGGTTGTCAAGTTGGTTGGAGGCCAGACTATTTTTTGTTATAGTTTGATTTTTGGTTATTTTGCGACCGGGACTTGGTCATGACTTGAACCTTTGGTCAAGTGAACCCAAACACTCCCAATATAATCCAAAACTCTTTCTCTCTCTCCCTCTCTCTCTCTCTCTCTCTCTCTCTCTCTCTCTTTTCTCATTATTTTTCTTTTCGTTTTCTCTCTTAGGTTTTCTCTCTCCCTCCATAGGAAAGTACACCTTGCAAGAAATGGAGAAACCTTCTATATTATGAGTCTATTGTATTTGCTATGTGATTCTCTATATGTTCAAAACTTGATTTTTTGGATTTGTTGGATAGATTAGTGTAGATCTGAATTTTCATAAATTGTGTGTTATTGAGTTTTCTTGAGTTTTGATCTCTTAAAACTTGTTGTTTTCAAAAATTTGTTATTCTATATTGTAGAGAATTTGATTCTAAGTGGTTTAGAACCTTACTTTGCTGGATTTGGACTTCGTATGAGATTTCCATGGAAGAAACAAAACTTGGATTTTTGGAGCTTCCATGGCTGAAACTTGTACTCATAAATTTTCACTAAGTTTAAAAGTTCATGAGCCCAGTGCATATGCGCTGTCAGACCCCTTTTTCGGCAAACTTTGGCATATGTTATTTGCTAGCCCGGCCTTTCTTTAGACCAGACTCGTGAGTTGTGGAGAAGAATGGGTTTGGTTGGGTTGGTGGCATGTGTGGCTTGGATGAGGTTTGAGTGATCCAACGATCCATATCTCAAACCTAAACCTATAAATTTCTATTTCCCTCTCTATGCTCATTATTTTCTTTTTATTTATCTCTCTTAGGTTTTTTCTCCCTCCATAGGCAAGTACATCTTGTACAAGAGAAGAACAATTGATTTATGTATGCTTTTAGTTCTTAATAATTCTGATTTATTTCTAGCTCATGTTGTTGGGACAGAGCACCCCTTCATCCTTAATACTTGTTGTTCTTGATTTTCTTGGTTGGAATTGCATGGACCAGAGTTTGGGTCTATGGGTTTACTTTTATTTTCTTGGGGTTTGATCTCCCAAAACTTTGTGTTTTATAAAACTAATTAGCTCATAGTATAGAGCACCATATATTATGTAACTTTGCTTTTGGCCGTGCTTGTTTTTGAATCCAGCAAAGTTCAGCGCTAAAACTTGATACAATACTAAAACCTCCGATTTCCAAATTTCCGAAATAATTAGATTTTTAATTTATTTTAAATATCAAGTTTATAAATTATTTTCTCCTTGAATTTTTAGTATTAGATTTTCGAAAAATGTTTGATTTTAGAAGGTGATTTAAAATCTTTATAAAAATCATTTTTCCTAAATGTCGCTTTCTTATAAATTAAATAGATAAATAATGATATATATATATATAATACTCTAGCTTCGAATATTTATTGGCTTGAATCATAAAATTATTGTTTTAAATAAAAATTTATTTGAAGGACTAGTTGATAAAATATAATGAATTTTATATTTATTGGGATAGTAAATAAATAAAATTTCATACTTTCTAAAATTTTGCAATATGGATTAATTAGTAGCTAATTGGGAATCAGTTAGCTTTTCTAAAATATTTTCTGAAATTATAATCTTTTCTTTTTAAATTTTACAAGTTTGCCATTTCCCATTAACTAGCCAACACACCCTCATTCCCACATGAAGAACCCATTCATACCTATCTAGGCCATTCATTATTTGCGCCAATTCTCACCCTTTATCCCACACTCTCTCTCTCCCTATTTAAGTCTCTCATCACCATTCCCAAGAAACCCTAGCTAGCCCTCACAAATTCCCACAAGCCAACAACCACCACCATTTTGTGTGCTCGTGTTCGTGTGTCCAGCATTACCGTGTCAGCCGTGTTGGCCTCGGATCCGACCCTGGGTGTCCCACCGTATCCATTCATTTCCTGTGTCCGGTTACAACATTACAACCAAATTTTTCGTGTCCGACACACCCGGACACATCCACCCACACCACAGTACATCATTTCTGTGTCCAACACCCGGACACGTCCACCCCAATACCACAACACCACCATCGTGTCCAGCCTCGGACACGATCCACCCCGACACAGCAAACCCTAACCCTAACGTTAACCACCGTTTGGCCATCTCGATCCGCCGTCGCCTCGGATCCGTCGACCACCGCCGAGTTCGACAACCGCCGTCTCGAGCCAAGCTTCGCCGATCCGTCGTCGAGCTCCGCCGACCGCCTCATCGGGACGAGAACACCGCCGCCTCGAGCAGATCCGCCGCTCTCGAGTTCCACCGCCGCCGCCTCAGACCCGTCGGGCTTCGCCGCCGCCTCCTCGAGCCGAACACCCGTCACCGCCTCGAGCCGAGACCCCACCGCGCCGACGCCGGATAACCCCATCGTGAGCTGATTCCCTCTTTCCCCTTTCCTTTTTCAGTTCTGTATATTTTTGGGTTAAAGTTAAGTCATATATTAGTTTAGTTAGTTAATTAATTATATAATTAGTAGTTAATTATATAATTAGTAGTTAATTAGATCAGTTAGTAATTTCTTAATCAATTAGTTAATTTCTAATTAGTTTAGTAAATAAATATAATTAGTTTAGTAAATTCATGTAATTAGTTAGTAAATAAAATATAATTAGTTTTATTATTTTTAATGTATGAATTTAGTTATGTATTATATACAAGGATTTTGATTATGTAAAAAAAAATATATAATAATTTTGGGGTTTATATTATTATTTAAGAAATAGTTTCGATAATCAAAATTAGTTCAAAATTTGTTTATTGGACTAGTAACCGATTTTTACTATAGATATAAAAATATATGATGGCTTTTACATAAATTCTAGATTTTTTATAAATAAACTTTTATTTGTAATTATTGTTCAAAATAAATTCGAAATGATTTTCATTAAATTAAGGTGTTACCTTAATAACGAACAATCGACCATTTTCTCTTATTAGCTAACTTGTTAATCTTAACCTTAGCTAAACCCCGGTAGGTTTCTCTATGTATTGAGGACTCGGTATCCTTATCTCAATTTTTGTGCCGAACTCCGATCTTGAACTTCTTTATATAGTTTCTAGCTATTTGGACTGCTCCGGACCCATTGGAACTAACTGCTATTTCATTAGGGATCACCTTGAGGAGGGTGGCATTATATATATTCTTTGATTAGTTATATATATATATATATATAATGTTTGATTGATATATATATACAAATATGTATTTTGGTATAAAAATATATATTTATATACATCTATTAATGTATATACACAAATACGTATTTTGTACAATTACTAATAGACACTTACATATATATATTATATACGTTTTTATTGGTATATACTCTGAGTGTAAATGTGTATTATATAAGTATCCCTACTAAATGACCCTAGTTGACTAGAGCCATGCCTGGCATAGCCCTGAGGCCAGTGTATTTCTATTGTGTGTTAGTGTAGCATCTGATACAAGTGATACTATTATATGTTTATAGGACTGTCGGATTCTCCAGACGATACTCTGGTACAGGACATTGGTATTGACAGCTAAGGACCCAAGGCGAGTACATTCTCTGATTAGTTTCTAATTTATGATATCTCCTATGTTCATTGTATCTAGTGTAGATATCCATGCTCTTGACACGTTGGTTACACGGATTGGTATACACGGATCTCGTCATGAGATGTTATTCCTTATTCATGGTGTAGCTTGTACAAGACTTGTTTCCTTGTTATCTTGTGCATGTACAGACACTGATTTCCGGGGAGACTTGCTACCTCCCTAGGGAATCTCGTGCCATAGCGTACCATGATTGGATCTACTATACCAGTCGAGGGTGGGGAGTATTTTAGTATAGATATGTGATCATACCCAACTTTACATGCATCATAGCTCACCCCACATCTCACGTCGGGTGCGGCCTGACCATTTACATGCTTCATAGCTGTTACGTGTGATTAGCCTGACCTCTACATGCATCATAGCTAACCAACGGTTAGCCTGACCTTACAAGAATCATAGCTAATCACATGTAACCAGCCTGATCAAGTTCCCAAGCCGATCACATGTTAAAGCTAGTACTCATACACTTAGTCATAGGTTCTTGCTCTTGGACATATTGTTTCTTTTCCTGCATTTACTTACAGCATTTCCAGTATTTCTTTTATTTCTCGTACCTATACATGCTTCTCGTATATTTCCATCTAGAACTGCTACATAGTTTATATCATTAATATAGAACTACTATTTAGAGATGTACTTTGCTCCTTCCTGACTGGAAAATATTTTTCCAGACTGTGATCTTAGTAGGCTGGGTTCTGACACACTTGGGGATTGGAAGTTAATGATTGCAGGTATGATTTTTTGTCGTTAGACTTGTCTTGTATTTCTTGATTGCCTTGATATCTCATCGTGCTTTAGTTTATGTGATTGAGTATTTCTAGCATTATTTTATGATATCCACGTCTCCTTATGGAGTTGGGTATTCACGTGAGTTTGATTAGATAGTTACATGACCTAGACAGCATTCTACCGCCGATACTGCGGCGTAGGCTGGACGTACCCACGCACTCGTGCCCCTAAACCGGGTGCGGGTCGTGACAAATACGTATACCAAAATGGCTGACTGAAAAAGAAGAACAGTGCTTTGTGAAATATGCAAGAGAACCCATTGGCGTAGAAATACGTATATTTTACTTTGGGCGCATTGGTGTGTTGTCCCAACTCTTTATGCGTACTAATCATACCGCACTTAGTCTCATAGCAAAAGTGCGCCACTCACACTCCTTCAGTCAGTGGCGCACTTTTGAGAGAAAATCCAGTTGGCGCACTTTGGTGCGTATTCAATCAAAGTTCTCCCTGAAAAACTGAGAGAAAGTGCGCCATAGTCAGTCAGCGAACTTTTCCTATGTTTCTTCAGCTGACGCACTTTTCTTACGTTGTAGCTCTCCCTCTTTCTTCCCTCTTCGTTTTCTTAGGGACGAAGCTTTGGTTGGTTTCTCGATTTCTGTATTAATAATTTTTGTGCTCCTCAACTGACGAGTTTCTCGCCTATAGCTTTGACCTCGGATTATGCATTTTGTCCTTTAACTAGCTTGCTCGTGCACTTTCTGTGAAAGTGCAACTTATTCTTTTTCGTGCACTTTTGTCAAATGCATCGTGTTGGTTAACTTGACAAAGTGCGCAACCCCTTTGTAGCTCGCGCACTTTCTTGCAAAAATGCGCCAAGCTTACTTTTGTTCGTTTGTGCGCCACTGCCCAATTTTGGTTATTTGTCTGCCAACCTTTCTTCTGTGTGTTTATGCGCCAACTTGCTTTGTGCGCATACTATTTCCTGCGCACGTTGGTCCCTTTTCTTGGTTTAACATTCACATTGGTTGAATGATTGTGAGGATGTGAATAACTTACTAATTAGATTACTTTTTCTTGATTATCTTATTATATGTTGGATAGAATAAGAGGCATAGTTTAACTCAGGTGACGTTCTGCAACCCCGGTCCTTGTTTGGCTTAAGGGTTATGGATCTGATCTTGAGGGGTTCTCGTTCTAGTCTTATCTCATTCATCGATATAATAAAGTGACTAATTAATGTGACCAGTAATAGACTATCATGTCCTGAACATCATGTCCTGAATAACTTGTTACCTGATAACATGTCCATGATCTGGATACTAGAACTTGTTCCTGCCCTGACTATTGTATCCGTGCTGATACACTTGATCGCACCGCAAGTGCTACTTGATATATATATATAGTGAGACGTCGTGCCACATACTCTTGCTATATGATATATGTAATTATTTCCATGCACGAATCTGGTAGTTGGACAGTAACTTTATCTGTGGTTAGATAGTATTAATTGTTGCATCATACTTGGGTGAATCCAGATTTAACTTTCGAGTGACAATATGGATTCGTATCAAGAGTATCCATACTTAAGGTACGACATCTAAGAAGGAATATTCATGTGACTACAGTATGAGATTATATTTAACCCAGGGTTAACTAGGCAACTTAATTGGTAGAGCATTGGGAGAGAACAGTATCTCGAGATCGTGCATGTCGAACCACCCTAAATTAGCTGGGTGTATAGGCTGGCCATCATGGATACTGTATATCAATCTCACTAGTGGAGTGCAGTATCTGATTTAATTACAAGACCGAGCTAGTATCTTCCCTATAGAAAGCCTAGAATTGTTACTGATTATTATTTAGCTCAGGACCTTTGTAAGGGACTGGTGCATCATTAACATATATTCCTGCTTGCATATTATTGGTTCATCCAGCCCTGCTCGATTATGGCACGATCTGAGGATACTCATATATTCCATTACTGGGATAACCCAGAGATCACATATCAAGCCGTAATACATAATTGGTCGTCTAATTTTCTTATATTATAGGTCTAGCCAGTAAAATGGGCTATCGTGGTATAATGACTCAACCCATGCCCTTGTTTGGTTATTGGATTGCCTTGTTATATTACGATAATCCATGGACTGAAGCTATAATTATTTCTTGTATTAGATCTTTGCTTGTGTATTGTGCCTTCTGTTGAGTAGAATTAGGGACACAGGCTGTTGTGGAATGATAGTTTAACTCATATCCTTGTTTGGTTGTTGGGTTGTACTATTGTGTTACAATAAACTGTGGACTAAAACTATGACGCATAATATTTTAGCTTGACCATAATCAAGGGACGTATTCTACCTTGAAATGATAGGGCACTTCCTATCCTTGTTTGGTGAAGGGGTGTCATATCATGTTATGGATGGCATATATGTCATTAATTGTTGGCTCATGCATCTCATTCTATAGATCTGGTTTTGTTTCTTCATTTTCTTGCTTCCTTTGTGGTACTTGCTATTTGGGGTCTGACCCCACTGGTTTTGCATGGCCAGATTTAGAGCCAATACCGGAGGATTAATCTTATTTATCCCTCTCTGATGGCACACACCAGAAGGATTACTGCTGAGGGTCACGAGTGGGTTCCTTTATTCACTGCTCGTCTTTTGTAAACTATATCATTTTGAGCATTTAGCCAACCGGCACCAGTTAGCCAATAAATCTGGAGACTAGTTCCCTATATGACTGTATTATATTCAAACTACAGCGGGATCACTGTCATGTATACTTTTGATTGTGTATCTGGCATATCAACTTGTATTGCTAGATCTCTAGAATATTCTGATGCGATATTTGTGACGCCTTACCGCTTATTCTGAAATATTTTATGTTATTGCTACTTGATTGAATGGTTGAGATATAAAAGTTCTGGACCCTAGCAGACTTGATTGTAGTATGCACCCCTATGTCTCTAGACAACCTTAAGACATTGTGGGTTACTTCGATATTCCGTAAGGTGCGGTTGGCTGAGTCATTCTCCTGCTCTCTAGTATTCTGGATCTGGGATGTGACATGTGCCAAAATGATCATGCGGCCAAATGTGTTCATGAGGCCAAGAGGCGCATGTGCCAAAGATTTCATGTGGCATAGAGCTATGCATTTCTTCTTTTAAACTGATGACTCGGTACCGCCTTGGCACTACTTTTTATAATTTTGTCTTCTTTTTCTAACAAACTTTATCTTGCAGTCACATCAGTCACTTTTCTGACTTGCATTTATTGACTGGCATATTGTACTTTTTTTGAGAAGTGGACTTTGACCCGACCCATGTGCCAACCTCCCTATGCGCCGAGATTTCCATACGTCAACTTTGCTCATGCGCCAACTTCCCTTATGCGCTTATTATCCCTATGCGCCTATTGTTCTCATGTGCTAGATTTGACTATGCATCTAACATGAGCCCTGTAGATGGGGCCTTATATGCACTTGCTATTTTATATGCTAATTAGATTACATATTTCCTTGATCACCTTATTATACGTTGGATAGAATATGGGCATAGTTTAACTCGGGAGAGTGTCTGCAGTCTAGGACCTTGTTTGGGTTAAGGATTGTTGATCTGATCTCGAGGGATCCTCACACTACTCTTATTCTCATCTATCGATATAATAATATAATAAATTATAATTGTTTGGCTAGATTATTTGACTAAACTGCTCGACTAGACTGCTTGAACATGTGACCAGTGCTTGACTGTCCTGTAAAACCCCATATTTTTAAATATTAATTAATTAATTAGTTATTTAATTATCTATATTATTTTGTAGTTATTTAGATAATATATACGTGGTGATTTAAGTACCTAGATAATTATTTATTTAGAATTGTTGTACCAAAATTTATTATTTTATTTTAGGAATAATTTTAAAGGGGTGATAGAATTTTTGTAGAATTTAATTGGGTGCAAATGTATTTTTATATTCCTTAAAATATATGTAAATAATATATAGTGTAATAATAATAATAATAACAATAATAATAATAATAATAATAATAACAATAATAATAATAATAACAATAATAATGATATTATTATTATTAGTAGTAGTAGTAATACTAATAATTTTAGTAATAGTATTAAGAAAAGTAAAAAGAAAAGGAAAAGAAAAGGAAAAGAATGGGAAAAAAAAAGAAAGAAAAAGGAAAAGGAAAAAAAAAGAAAAGAATTAAAACTAAAAAAACCAAACCCTCAGCCCGCTAACTACCCCCCCCCCCGGCCGCGGTTCTTCCCAGACCGCGCGTACCCCTGCTCCCTTTCCCTCTCTCTTTATATAATAAACAAAACCCTAACGCTAACCTACTCACCTGAGCGCCGCGCAGCCACGAGACCACCGCCGCCGTTTACCGCAGCACCGGAGCAGCCGCCCGCCGTCTTCGTCGAATCGCGCAACCGCGCGTCACCCGTGCACGCAACAGGAAATCACAGCGACGAAGCCCTGTTCACACGCTGTTTCTCGTCGCATCGCTCAACCAAACTCGACCCCGTCTTCGCCGGTATGATCCCCACCAATCCCTCTCTATATCCCGTAGATTAGTTTCCATCGTGCAGCGCACAAACCTAGGTAAAATTCGACGCCAAGTCGAAGAAAAAACGACCACTTTTAAATTCAAAAAATCTGTTGCGATGACCCATGTTCAAGGGCTCGTATCTCCCACCACAGGGATCTAAACCTAGAAATTCTTTTGCTATGGAAATACCACCTGACCGAGATCATTCTCTGTTAATTACATTATTTTATTTGATGTTGTATGCTGAATTATTCTGGATTAAAAATTCAGAAAAATATGTTTTCAAACCTTCCAAAATTTGTGATACGGAGCGCTCCCCGCCAAATGGGACCGTCCCGTCGTGTACCAAGTACACCAAAAGGTGCGCACGGTATACCCAAATGTGTGGGATTTTGCGAAAACTGGTTCGGACGCGTGCACGCGTCGGAAACTGCCCGTATCCGCGACAAGTCCCCGTATCGCGACTTTTACAATACACCGTGCCATTTAGTGTACGCTCGTCAGAACGCAACAAAACTTGCGCCATTGGATTCGTGGTATCGCGTTGGTCCTGTGACCCAAGTTTCATATGATTCTGAGACTGTTGACCAAGTTACCTATTTGCGGGCCCTATGGTTGACTTTTTGGGCAAATTTGTGTTCGGCTTACCGGAATCCAAAATTGGACGTACCTTGGGTTCGTATTGACGTTTAGAAATGATTTGACCTATAATTTTGTCCCATTTAGAGATCTTTACCCTTGGCACACTTTTTGGTGCAAAGTGGGCCACATGTGGACCCGCTTTGACCCAAAATTACCGTTTTGCCCCTGTGTCCAAATTGGACGAAAGGGTAGTATTTTCTAGCTATCTCGCTTATTCTGGAAACGTTGGTGATATTTATTTCAGCATCCGGAGACGTTCATTCGGAGGCCGTAGTTCTGACTCTTAGTGTTTGATATTTGGACGTTATATTTTGCAGCTCTCTTGCCAGGCAAGATATCTTGCCAAATTGCTTATAGTACTTTGCATGCTTATTATATTTTTGTATATTTATTATATTTTTGTATATTCATTGCATGTGTAGTTTCTTTCAGTCATTACTATATATTAGATATGTTGACACACACATGACACTTAGTATCATGAGAGGGCAATCAGTAGGCGTTTGGGCTATAACCACTCTGGTAAACCGTAGTAACTAGCACGCACTATGGTGGTCGTGTCCGATGGTCGCTACCCCCGCGGTATGTCGATTGATGGAGTCACGAGAGTTGCTACCCCCGCAGTATGTTGGCTGATGATGTTCTAGACGGGTGTGTGAGTTGTGAGGCTTAGATCGAGTAGCCTACCCTTGCCCATACGTCGAAAAGCTGTCCTCATTTGCATTCATATAGATTGTCTTGTACAGTGTACTTATATATTTTTAAACACTATGCATGTTTATTGTATTCAATTAGCTTGCTTCTATGTATCTTGTTTTGTCCCTCTGAGGACCTGGTCTATTTCCAAGTATAGACGATCAGGAGTACCCGCAGGAGTACGGGCCTGGACCTGACGCATTATTTTCTGCCGAGGAGGTCTTACCTTCTGAGCATCATTGATTATCTCTAGTGATGGATCTTCTTAGCTGATACTCTTATATCATCACATTATTTTATATTGGAGATTTTATACCCCTCTCTCATTTTAGTTTTGGATATAGTCATTGGTAGTGGATTTGTCTCCACCCGACTATTATTTTGGATATTTTAGACTCCTTATTCTAGCTTAGTTATTGCTTTTCTATGACTTGTTGTGTGGATGAGATTAATATATCTGTAATTTGTGACCATATATATACCACATGTGAGTTTATATTTATATTACACCATACGTGTATATTATGGTATCCATATATTGGAGTTGCCATATACATACGGCTGGCATGCTTACGTGTTCCTGGTCCTACGTATTTTGGGACTGGGGTGTGACATATTTTTGTGGTTGCCCACGCATGTCGAGAGCATATTGTCTCGGTTACGTTACTGTACCGAGCAAGCCTGCGCCTAGGATTAGAATTTTAGGTCTCATCCACACTTGACTATAACTCATATTTCCTTCCAACATGTCCTACTTAAATGCTTGCATCCTTCTTGATTCATGTACTCTTCCTAATCCTCCGTCTATCTCTTGCAGAGAGATGAACTTGCATAACGGACAAGCCGCCACTGGGGACAACATGTCTTCAGAGGTCAACGGTCAATCACCAGGAGAGACCTCAACGACACCTCTACTTCCGAGACCGGATGGACTGACCAGCAATCCAACTCCATCAACTCCTTCCACGATACCTAATGGGACTGTTCTAATTCCGCTAGCACCGTAGGATATCCATACACAGCTGTTCCAATTCTTCCAGATGATAATGCAAGAACAGAGTCAGCAGACAGCCGCACAGGCTGCAGAGCAGAGGCTAGAATTTCTGGCAGCACTTGAGAGAATGGCCGCACTAGCCCCTGTACCAGCCCAGACACTAGTTTCAGTACCACAAGCTCGGGTTGGTTCAGTCAAGAACTTTGTGCAGATGGGCCCCAAGCCATATAAAGGCAATAAGAGTCCAGAGGAGACCACGAACTGGATTACCAATACCAAGAAGTTGTTAGAAGCATCACAACTACCTACAGAACTATGGATGATAGGCGTAAGGACTCAGCTAGAGGGTAACACGCTTCACTGGTGGGAATCAATGGAGCGTCAGTTGGGTACGCGTCAGACTTGGGAATAATTCTTGGAGTGCTTTGAGAGGAAGTACTTCCCGAATACTGTAAGGGATGCATTATACAATCAGTTTCTACATCTAGAGCAAGATAACAAGACAGTTGACGAGTATGACGCAGAGTTTAGCCGTCTTAGTAAGTATGGCGCCGTCCTAATACCTCATGACTTAGAGAAGGCTAAGAGGTTTCACCGCAGGCTGACTCAGGAGCTCCAGCACTACACTAGCTCACAGTCCCGGATCTCTTATGCTGAGTTATTGACAGAGGCCAGGATCCAGGAGGCCATCAGCAAGGGAAACAAAAATCAACAGAGAATTCACCAAGGACCGATAAGGACACAGCAAGGAGGACCAATTAGACACCCTTTGACACGCCAGCAACCATATAGTATCACACCATATACAACCAAGAAGCTTCATACTTGTCACTATTGTGGTAAGACAGGTCATATTCTAAGAGACTGTCATTGTCGATTGGGGCTGTGCATGATATGTGGATCAAGTCACCATCAAGCCCGAGAATGTCCTCAGCAAAACCAGAGGCCTATGGCATTAGAATCAGAAATACCGCATACACCCTCAAGTATATGAGACCAAAGGGACCCACCATTGCTTCTACAGTCTGTACAAATAGAGGAGACTAGACCCCAGCTGAACAACCAAGGACAAGGCCAAGCACTAATAATGACAAATATGGGAGAGCAGACACAGAAAGCCGTAGATATAGGTACGACCTTTTAGTTATAATTGTCTTTGTATACTCATAACCCCATTGTGACACAAGATCTTAGATGTACAAATAGATGTAGAATTATATATACGGTAGTTTAGCAGTTATGAGGATATATTTATATTCTACCCAGATGGCATACACGCGATGTTAATGGATGACGCGAGTAGCAGTAGTAGTATTCTTTCCCTATCATCATCTCGCCCTCTTGGGTGGCTCATCTTATCTTCTATATATCCATTCTTTATCTCGTGCTTAACTCTTCCTATCATAGTCATATCTTTCGTGCCATTATAAATTGTTTGATCTATATCAACCTTACCCTTATATTGTTAGTAAAAACATAAATGTGTTAGTAATGATTGATAACTAAAGGATGAGTTCTTAATAATAACCCTTATGTATATGCACTATAGCAGTATCTATATTCTTTATTAATTTAACCATTTAAGTATCATTTAGCCTAATAGAAATTTGTTAGATTGTTTGAAATAGATCATACTCCTAATAGTTTTAGTCAAGACCTTAAGTGTTGCCCTAAAACTTAGACTATGCCTAGGAAAGAGTTGAAGGCACTTGTTACGAACTGATGACTATGACAAATCGCTGGCGAGGTAGCGACAGTTGTAGCCAAACGATTATGGTAGAGTAGTCAAATTACTTGCAGCCATACTGGCCAGGTGGCGTGAAAGTATTAGACTACGATACTTGACGGT
The DNA here is from genome assembly GCA_036927795.1 of Iris macrosiphon. NCBI lineage: Eukaryota > Viridiplantae > Streptophyta > Magnoliopsida > Asparagales > Iridaceae > Iris > Iris macrosiphon. Next base: position 150,572,585 of record JAYESA010000004.1, read on the forward strand.
TACGGAAAAAAGTCATAGTTATGAGATTCTAGACAGGTATCCCAAGATTCTTGACCCAATAAATATATTTGTCTTACATCCTAGACAATAGCTTCAAAAGACTATGACTATTAGTAGAATTCTTGTAAGTTGGGTAGTGTAGATGAGTTAGAAATAGAATAGTGTATGGACAATAAATGAGGAAGTGTTAGAATGGTAGACCATGACTTTTAGGAAGTACTGCTAGATAGCAATGTAATGTAATAGATATAGTGATTTTTTTTATGAATATGGGTTAGTGTCAATTTCGAGGACGAAATTTTTATAAGTTGGATAGAATGTAAAATCCCATATTTTTAAATATTAATTAATTAATTAGTTATTTAATTATTTATATTATTTTGTAGTTATTTAGATAATATATATGTGGCAATTTAAGTACCTAGATAATTATTCATTTAGAATTGTTGTACAAAAACCTATTACTTTATTTTAGAAATAATTTTAGAGGGGTGATAGAATTTTTGTAGAATTTAATTGGGTGCAAATATATTTTTATATTCCTTAAAATATATGTAAATAATATATAGAGTATTAATAAAAATAATAATAATAATAATAATAATAATAACAGTAATAATAATAACAACAACAATAATAATAATAATAATAATAATGATATTATTATTATTATTATTATTAGTAGTAGTAGTAGTAGTAGTAGTAGTAGTGGTAGTAGTAGTAGTAATACTAATAATTTTAGTAATAGTATTAAGAAAAGAAAATAGAAAAGAAAAAGAAAAAGAAAAGAAAAGAAAAAGATAAGGCAAAGAATGGAAAAGAAAAAGAGAAAGAAAATAGAAAAAAAAAGAATTAAAACAAAAACAAAAACCCAAACCCTCAGCCCACTAACTACCCCCCCTGCCCGCGGTTCTTCCCAGACTACGCGTACCCCCGCTCCCTTTCCCTCTCTCTATATATAATAAACAAAACCCTAACCCTAACCTACTCACCTGAGCACTGCGCAGCCATGAGACCGTCGTCGCCGTTCATCGCAGCACCGGAGCAGCCGCCCGCCGTCGTCGTCGAACCGCACGACCGCGCGTCACCCGTGCACGCAACAGGAAATTGCAGCGATGATTCATACGCTATTTTTCGTCGCATCGCTCGACCAAACTCGACCCCGTATTCGCAGGTATGATCCCCACCTATCCCTCTCTATATCCCATAGATTAGTTTTCATCGTGCAGTGCGCAAACCTAGGTAAAAATTGACGCCAAGTCGAAGAAAAAATCACCAATTTTAAATACAAAAAATCTGTTACGATGACCCATGTTCAAGGGCTCGTATCTCCCACCACAGGGGTCCAAACCTAGAAATTCATTTTGCTATGGAAATACCACCTGACCGAGATCATTCTCTGTCAAATACATTATTTTATTTGATGTTTGTATGGTGAATTATTCTGGGTTAAAAATTCAGAAAACCTGTTTGCAAACCTTCCAAAACTTGTGATACGGAGCGCGCCCCGCCAAACGGGACCGCCCCATCGTGTACCAAGTACACCAAAAGGTGCGCACGGTATACCCAGATGTGTGGGCCTTCGCGAAAACTGGTTCGGATACGTGTGCGTGTCGAAATCAGCCCGTATCTGCGACAAGTCCCCATATCGCAACTTTTACAAAATACCGCACCATTTAGTGTACGCTCGTCAGAACGCAACGAAACTTGTGCCATTGGATTCGTGGTATTGCGTTGGTCTTGTGACCCAAGTTTCATGCGATTCTGAGACAGTTAACCAAGTCGCCTATTTACAGGCCCCATGGTTGACTTTTTGGGCGAATTTGTGTTTGGCTCACCGAAATCCAAAATTGGACGTACCGTTGGGTTTGTATTGACGTTTAAAATTGGTTTGATCTATAATTTTATCCCATTTAGAGACCTTTACCCCTGGCACGCTTTTCGGTGCAAAGTGGGCCACAAGTGGACCCGCTTTGACCCAAAATTACCGTTTTGTCCCTGTGTCCAAATTAAACGAAAGGGTAGTGTTTTTTATATATCTCGCTTATTCTGGAAACATTGGTGATGTTTATTTCAGCATTCGAAGACGTTCATTCGGAGGCCCTAGTTCTGACTCTTGGTGTTTGACATCTGGACGTTACATTTTGCAGCTCTCTTGCCAGGCAAGATACCTTGCCAAATTGCTTACAGTACTTTGCATGCTTATTATATTTCTGTATATTCATTGCATGTATAGTTTCTTTCAGTCATTACTATATATTAGATATGTTGACACACACATGACACTTAGTATCATGAGAGGACAATCAGTAGGCGTATGGGCTATAACCACTCTGGTAAACCATAGTAACTAGCACGCACTATGGTGGTCATGTCCGATGGTCGCTACCCCCGCGGTATGTCGATTGATGGAGTAACGAGGGTCGCTACCCCCGCGGTATGTCGGCTGATGATGTTCTAGACGGGTGTGTGAGTTGTGAGGGTTAGATCGAGTAGCTTGTAGAAGCATGAAAAATAAGCTATAGAGTTATACGCAGTAGTTCAATACTGTATGGCGTAAGACATGACTTCAGAGCCATCGGCATACAACAGAGCTTTATCGCTAGTACAGCATAAAATATAGCTCCAAGAGCAACCCATGTATAATGCAGTATTTCCAGACTGCCTTAGCGGATAAAAGTTGCTATCTCGCCTTTACGGCGTAAAACCCATTTGCTTTTTAAATGCAATGGGAAGACTATACGAGGATCGCCTCGTATCCCTCAAACGAACTATACGAGGAACACTTCAAATTCTGCGAATGAACCTGTCAGACAGTACAATGAACCTGACTCCTGACAAAGGGTACAGCACGACTATCCAGACGACGGCTGTAATGATGATGCGGCACAAAGACCCAAACCGTCGTCTAGTGACATTTCCTTGATATAAACTGCTTTTACGCATTCAAGGAAATATGCTGCCTCGCAGATGTGAGCTTTTACGCTCAGTAGAAGACAAAACAAACTGCCACGTCAAAAGCTGCTCTCCGTACAGAGCTCGAGGCACGTCTTTGCATTAAATGCCCAGAATGGGGTTAGATCTCTGTATTTAATGCACGAGATTTGGTTTTACTTCTGAAGACTGGGTGAGCCATGATTACGGCTAATACGTCCACGTCATCCCTTCTACATATTATGCCATCAGGCTATTTTTAGCTTTAGGAGCACGATGTACGCCATCTCCTTGAAATACGCCGACCTGGCTATTTTCAGCTATAAGGAGTACGCTGTATGCTATCTCCTCGGAATATGCCATCTCAGGCTATATATTTTTGCATTGGTGAGTAACAAGACTATTCGGTCCAGAATACGCTCAAGACCTCAGTCAAGGAAGGAAGATCGACTATCTTTTACGCTAGCTACCCATCCATGCAGCATCAAGCTTCTACGCTTACTTGGCTTCTACGCCAACTTGACAACTACTTGGCTTCTATGCCACCTGACAGCCATTGGGCTTCTATACCTACATGTCAGCTATTGGGCTTCTACGTCTACCTGGTTTCTACACCATGGTGACAGTTATTGGCTTCTACGCCAACTTTTTCTACGCGAGGGGCAGTTACCTACGTGGCTCGCATGTTGTAATCTTCGTAGCATTTATATGCATTATCTCTTAATGGGACACACGTCACATGCTTATTCAGAGGATCATTTATACGTGGGTGGCAGTTATTATAACCGCCACGTAAAAAGTGTCATACTCTCCACTGTCCGGCTTCTATGCCGACTGGATGGTTACTGTCACTAAAATCCTATAAATAGAGACCTCTATTGACAGAGGTCCAGGGTCGAAAAGTCGGATAATTGGGAGAAAAGAGAGTCGAAAAAATCAAAGAACAGAGAGAGAATAGCTCAGACAGAGAGTAGTGATCGACGATTTTGGCATCGAGCATCCACTTTCTCTTGCAATCTTCGAAGCATCTCCTTCTTCTATAGTACTTCTTCATCATCGTGTGGTCCAAGGGACAAAGTGATCGACTGCAGATCAGACTCCTATAGTAATATTTACCCAGATTAAAATTTGTACTTAACATCCTCGTATAGGATTAATAGTACTTCTTGTTTGTAAACCTAAGAAAGTGTTTCGTATAAACCTATTTTTATTTCTTCCGTTTATTATCAAACACAAGATGGCGACTCTGCTGGGGACGTCTTTCTCATCTGACGAGAAAGCAATTGCTCAACACGATGCGGTATCAGTAGGATCAATGAAGAAGACCTTGGTCGTCCAGTTCGACCAATCTGCCTACGAAGATATGCTTCGAGCAGGGGGTAGCTCTCACTCTCTCTCGGTCCAAGACAACAGAAAACTGCGTAAGGTGTGGATGCCCCGGACATCCCCTACCATTCCTGTCGACTCTCTGGCTCCTCCGACCAGCAAGGTTGTAGCTTCACAACCTCCACGCTCTGCGCATAAAAATCTGTCTCCCATTACTGACGAAATAGACACAACTTCTGGCAATGCCTCAGTGCTAATCCAGAAGTCTACTCCGCGCTCTGCACGTAAAACTCTGTCTCCCGTCACTGACGGAATAGATACAACTTCTGGCAATGCCTCAGTGCTAATCCAGAAGTCTACTCCATGCTCTGCGCGTAAAACTCTGTCTCCCGTCACTGACAGAATAGACACAACTTCTGGCAATGCCTCAGTGCTAATCCAGAAGTCTACTCCGCACTCTGCGCGTAAAACTCTGTCTCCCGTCACTGACGGAACAGACAAAACTTTGGGCAATGACTCAGTTCTAGTCCAGAAGACTACTCCGCGCTCTGCGCGTAAAATTCAGTCTCCTGTATGTGACGCGGCAAACAAAATTTCTGATAATGCCTTAGCGCCAAATCAAAAATTCCAAACACGCTATACGCGTAAAAATGCATCTGCCCTCCGTGGAAAAGCAGATGGTCCCTGCAATCTACGCAAGGGAAAACAAGTGACGGACTTCTCAATTTCTCGACCTTTACGCCAGTAACAGAAGAATCTGCCCGCTCTCCAGATTACGCGTGAAGCTGATGGCCGATTGAAGACTTCCTCAGTTCTATGCCAACCTGAGCAGAATTCTAAATTTTGCCAGAAAAAGCCCCTCGACGTAAAGAAGGCCCAGTTGGTCGATAGATTTGCTCTGCATGGATCAGCTGCTGCCTATGTAGTTGGACTGCTATATACGTATGGCGGTAAGAGGGTTGGGGTTCCCAATATCCGTACGCCAACTGATGTAAACAAGAGGAATATGCCTTCTTCTTCTTCTTCTATCAATCCTCCTGACTTGCGTGAATATCTGACCCAGAAACGCAAGGATAGGGGATCTTCCAGCATGACTATTATGCCTCCTAGGGAGCACTATTGTAATAGTCATAGGATTATAGTTAATTATTGCTGTTCTGAAGCAAAACGGTCGGTTTTTAACCGGTTGAACTACTCTCTGTCTTTCCAGGAAGAAGAGCCTGCACATGCATCAGTGAACATGGCTTCACACGCTCCTAGAGGAAGGTCAAATTCAAGACGTTATCCTTCTAGAACTCCAAGCCAAAGGAGATTCAACAAACTCCTGAAGAACATTAAAGCTGGAGTGTTCCGAAATACTCATTCGAGGTCACAACAACCGGTTTCGTATTCTTCTGATTTCGACATTGGGGGTCGCCAGTTTTCCGAATCAGATGCTGAAAGTATATAGTCATTTTCTACAAAGACCTATACTAGCCCTTCAATGACATCCAAAGAAATGGGGGTCTATGCCATTGAAGATGAACATGAAAAAGCTTCCTCGTCAGGAAGTACTGAGCAACGCATCGCTGTGCTGGAGATATCTCTGAAATAGATACAGTCCATGATGGAGAATATGCACCAGATGATGCTGACTCAACGCACAGCTGTTATAGCTCAATCATCGGTCCCTCTGACCCAGATACGTGTGGGGGTGGACTTACCACCATCCAACGCAAATCAGGAGCCTGCTCTAGACCAGGAGACAACAGCCCCTCCACTTCCTAATTCGGAGAATATATTGCCTCCTGTTGGGGTTGCGATACAACCGATCTCTCACCACTCCGCGGTTCTTCTACCGACTGAAGATCCGATACAGGTAGTGCAGGAATTGAAGGCCCAATTTGATGCCTTAAAACATAAGGATCAGCTAAAGAAATTGGGAATCAACCAGCCTTACCTAGCTATCTGGGATGAGGTCCCTTTTCCTCCTAAATACAAACCACAGACTATGGCTTTGTTTGAGGGAAAAACATCACCGAGCCAGTACATGAACTACTTTAGCATGATGACGGTGCTATTGCAAGGGAATGACGCCCTTCTCACTCGAGTGTTCAAAGGCTGCCTCTCGGGAGTGGCTTATCAGTGGTACCATAGTATTGCGGACAACTGCATTACTTCCTTTGAGGATTTCAAGACTTTGTTCTTTGCACGATTCTACGAAGGAGGGATGGACATGTCTATGTCCTCTCTCATCGAAGTAAAGCAGAAGGAGAAAGAGAACGTTCGTACTTTCATCAAACGTTTTCGTCAAGCCACTTTGCAAATGCCTCCAGGAGTTCCAGACTCGACATTGGTGGATATTTGCAGGAAGAATCTTCTTCCAGTGATCTCGGTGTTCACAGGACCATATCAGTTCCATGATTGGCCCTCATTCATCATCTCAGCGGTAGCCGCTGAAGACAACAGTCGGAAGGCACGTGATAATGGAATTATGATATCCGCCTCTGATAAAGGCAAGAAGTCATCCTCCAACAGCGACCATCCTCGTGGTTCCAAAGGAAAAGAAGTTCTGGCGATCAATACATCCAGGCAAAAGACTGCAACAACCACACAGACAAAACTTGGGACTTCCAGGCCCATTGAGGTATACTCTTTTGACGACGACGATATTCCGAGCATATTCGAGTATCTCGTCAAAAGTGGCAAGATTACCCTCCCTGAGGTGAAGCGGCCTAATGAAGTCGACAGTACCAACAATCCCAAGTACTGCATTTTCCATAGGTACATACATCACTCCACAAAAGCGTGTTATGTACTAAAGAGAAAAATCCAGGAGTTGATCGATGCTAAGGCCATCACTCTGTGCAACAGCGAGAAGATGGTCACAGCCAACATGATCTCCCTTCAATTTGGCTATCTGCCTCCTCAAGACGTTTCGGATGGTATTGTACCTATTTCCCGGACAACAATGAACATCGTTAATCTCCCTCCAGCCAGGGGTCAAAATCATGACCTGGTACCCCTAACTACCCAACGCGGTGAGATTATGTGGGTTCATCTAGATCTGGTATCAGAAATCGAGGAAGAGACTCAAGCTGCAAAGGCTAAGTCCAAAAAGAACTCGAAGCATAAACCATGTCATATGGTTGCTATATCCTCGACATCAGAAGGAGAGGTATTGGCTACTGGAACCCGTTCAGGAAAAGCCTACCTCAAAGACTATGGAGGAAGTCAGGAAGATGCATCGGCAGACGCTTCAGCTGCCAAACCTTCAGAACCTGAATCCGACGTACCAGAGGCAGGCCCTTCGAGACCGATTTCGGCAAACAAGGGCAAGCAAAAAGAAGTGCGCTTTGACAAACCTTTGAAGAACATTCAAAACAAAGGTTTGGAGAAGCCATATAACTTCGACATCCTGGCCCAGTTGGCTAATACACCAGCCAGATTGTCCATATTTGAACTACTCAGGCTCTCCAAAGACACTCGTCAGTCCCTGAGTGAAGCATTAATGTAGACGGATGTATACTTGACCCAGCTCAAGTCCCCTGATGAAGAACCTGTGGCATGTCCTTAATACCATAGTGTGATGGAGGTGATCCCAAATATCATTTTTACCCAAGATGACATGCTGTTGAAACACAACAAGCATGACAGACCCCTCTACTACACCGGATATGTCGGTTCTATGGAGGTTGACCGGATTCACATAGATCCGGGATCGTCGATCAGCATCATTTCTCATAGTCTGCTCAGACCGCTGAGGATTCCTACCAGCGAATTAGCTTACACCACTACTACAATCGTGGACTTCAACGCCAGAAAAAGTAAGCCGTTGGGGAAGATTCGTCTGAGGATCCAGATTGGTGACCTCAGATCAGTGGCTACATGCTATGTCATTGATTCAGAGGTGTCCTACAATATTCTGTTGGGCAGACCGTGGATCCACGACCACAACATCGTTTCTTCGACTATACATCAATGCTTCAAATATGTAGATGCCCAAGGAACAGTACAAACGGAGTTTACTAATCTTAACCCATTTAAAGGAGTAGAATCCTATTACGCCGATGCCATGTCGTACACCCAAGACTACATGGAGGAGGTGTCAGGCAAAACAAAGGAGGAATCCCACCGGGAGCCAGAAGAACTCTCTGCCAAGCAACCTCTGTCAATCAAGGTGAAAGGGCGAACTACTTGTCCGAAAGTCAGGAAACCCCTGGCTATCCACCTGAACAAAACCAAGTCAGAAGAAGGAGGTGATCCTCTAGTGATCACTTTGAACCAGAAACCTCCACCTTTGGTCATCAACCTTCGGCGCAACAAGCAGCCGACTGATGTAAATACAACTAAGAACGTGATTTCTGACGATAATAAAGATCCTCTTTCTCAGTACATTGACGCTCAAATTCCGAAGCAGGAATACTCTCCCTATAACGATATAGAACCTATAGCACAAAGATTCTTGAAAGCTATAGATTTCTATCAACCGTATGTGTGGGAAGTAGCATCACCATCTAATATCGTCACGACATATGGGCCACAAGAGGAATCTATCCTTATTGTCCCGCCTACTCGCAGCAGTCAGCGTCCAATAGTCTTCGGTCGCATGCGCAATAAACTGACTGTACCAGAAGATTCTTCCAATGACGATGCTGGTAAAATGCAGGTTCACAGATATAGCTCACAAGCTTTAAAGATTATACAAAGTATGGGTTATGATTTAAAACTGGAACCAGGCCTCAACTATGGGAAAGGCAGACGAATGCCGTTGCACGGTGATCCCTACTATCAACAAACTCGTTTTGGGTTAGGGTATACCACCTCCTTTGCAACTTCTGAGTCAAATAAGGATATCTTTTCCTTTTCTCAAGATATCTCTACGTCCTCCGGCTCATCGGATGATCTCGAACGAGCATTATCAGTAAATATGGTATTGACAGATTCTCTCGAAGCAGACGAACAAGAATCTAAACCGTTTGAGAATGACTCTTGGGCTCAGCAAATGGATACACAATAGGAACTCCGGTTCGAGCAGAGAGAACCTTCCACTGAAGATAAAGTTATCCAAATCGACGTTGGGGATAAACTTTCGCCAAAGCCGATATTTATCAGCAATAATCTTTCTGAAGAAGAAAGGAAAGAAATAATCCAACTGATAAGAGAATATATCGACGTCTTTGCATGGAATTATGAGGATATGCCAGGTCTTGATCCAAAAGTGGCTACTCATAAACTCAACATATTACCCAATTTGAAGCTTATGAAACAGCACCAACGCCGGTTTCGTCCGGATATGATGGATGCCATTGAAGCTGAAATCAAAAAGTTGATAGCCTGCGGGTTCATCCGTGAAAAGCAACATCCTGACTGGGTCGCCAATGTGGTACCAGTCATAAAGAAAATAGGGAAAGTGCGTGTTTGCATCAATTTCCGAGATTTGAATGCAGCCTGCCCCAAGGATGAATTTCCTCTTCCCATCACAGACGTCATGATCGATAAAATATGCGGTTTTGAACTCATGTCCTTCATGGACGGATTTTCAAGATACAACCAAATCAAGATGCATCCTGAAGACGAGAAGCATACTGCCTTCTGAACACCATTGGGGGTATATTGCTATACGGTTATGCCCTTCGGATTGAAGAATACTGGGGCTACATACCAACGAGCTATGAGTAACATATTCCATGAGCACCTACACAAAACAGTAGAATGTTATGTGGATGATATAGCTGTCAAAAGCCGCCTTAAAGATAATCACATCCAAGACTTGAAGACAATGTTTGAGTTGATGTGCCAACACCAACTCAAAATGAATCCTATAAAGTCCTTTCTGGGTGTATCCAGTGGCAAATTCCTGGGATTTGTCATAACCGCCAAAGGCATTCAAGAGGACCCTGGTAAAGTCAAGGCCATCTTAGAAATGTGACAATCCCGCAATCTGAGAGAACTTAGGGGATTTTAAGGTCGTCTGGCTTATATCAGGAGATTCATATCCAATCTCTCTGGAAAATTTCAATCTTTTTCTCGTCTCATGAAGAAAGGTGTATCCTTCGTATGGGACGAAGTCTGCCAACAAGCGTTTAATGATATCAAACGCTACCTCACTAATCCTCTAGTTCTGGTGCCTCCCGTCATAGGAAGACCATTCTTGTTGTATGTTCGAGTAATGGATCATTCTCTGGGAGCTCTCCTTGCACAGAAGAATGATGAGGGTCATGAACAGGCTATCTATTATTTAAGCAGGATGATTGTCGGATCTGAACACCGGTACAATCCAGTAGAAAAAGAATGTTTGGCCCTAATATTCGTTATTCAGAAAATGCGGCATTATGTCACAGGCCAGACTATTCATGTCATCTCCAGGATCAACCCTCTTCGGGTATTGATGAACAAGCCAAGTGTGCTTAATTCCCAAGTATCGACTTGGGCAATGTTATTAACACCGTATGATATGGTGTACGACTCTCAGAAGTCCATCAAAGGCCAGGCATTGGCTGATTTCCTAGCTGCTCATCCGATTTCGGAAACCTCCAAACTATATGAGGACATTCCCGATGAAGTTGCAGAGTGTAATTCTGCAATGGAAAGTGATGCATGGCAGCTATTCTTCGATGGTGCCTCCAGGACAGGTCCCAGGGGAAATATGGTTTCAGGAGTAGGAATTGTCCTGGTCACTCCTGATAAACTCGTCATCTATCGAGCATATTCTCTTAGTGAACCCTGCTCTAATAATATGGCAGAATATAATGCCCTACTAATCGGGCTCCAAGTCGCTAAAGAATTGGACGTCGAATATCTGGAAGCATTTGGTGATTCTCTGCTGATCGTCAATCAAGTCAGAGGAATATATGAAGTCCGTAATCCAGACCTCATTCCTTATCACCAAGCAACGATCGAGATAGCAATGACTTTCAAAGGGTTTTACCTAGAGCATGTGCCTCGATCTCAAAATCTGGAAGCTGATGCCCTAGCCAGTTTAACTGCAGATTTAGCTATTCCTATAAGAAGGCAGAACTCGATGATCCTTCTTAACAGAGATTTATTTTGTGTGAAAAATAACCTTCACATAGAACGCAGCTACGCTGTGAACGCAGATCTTCCCAAGAGAGACTGGAGAAGTCCCTTTATAGATTTTGTAGCATACGAAATCTTGCCGGAGGATCCTAAATAAGCAGTATCTGTCAAAAGACGATCATTACGCTTCTATTTTGATGCGTCTTCATAATGTCTATATCGTCGTACTTATGATGTACTATTGTTACGATGTCTCTCTGGTGATGAAGCACAGCGGATTATCCGTGAGGCTCACGACGGCGTATGCAGAGCACATCAACCTGGTCCTAAACTACAGGATCGTATCAGAAGGATGGGCTATTACTGGCCTACTATGATCATAGATGCAATAAAATATGCAAGACAATGCAAAGCCTGCCAGGTTCATGCAGATTTTATACATCAACCTTCTGAACATTTACATCCTACAGTGGCATCCTAGCCTTTTGAAGCATGGGGTATGGATATCAGTGGTTCTATTCACCCGTCTTCTTCCAGAGGTCATCGGTTCATATTAGCCATCACGGATTATTTCTCCAAATGGGCGGAGGCAGTCCCCCTTGCTGAGGTAAAAATATCCAACGTGATCAGCTTTATCAAGCGCCATGTCATTTATTGTTTCGGTATACCCTGAAGGATAATTCATGACAACGGACCTCAGTTCATCAGCCAAGCGTTTCACCGATTTTGTGATAAAAATCGAATACAAAATATGGCCTCTACGGCATATAATCCTGCTGCTAATGGTTTGGCAGAAGCTTTCAACAAAACTATTATCAAACTCTTGAAGAAATTTGTTTCTTCGAACAAAAGAGATTGGAATGAGAAGCTAGGAGAATGCCTCTGGGCATACCGCACAACGGTACGAGCACCGACGGGTTGTACTCCATTCTCACTGGTTTACGGGAGTGAAGCAGTTCTCCCCATTGAGATCCAAATTCCGTCACTCAGAATCGCAGTGGCTAATGAGTTGACTCAGGAAAAGAAAGACCTATTAAGGCTTCAAGAGCTAGAAGGATTAAACGAAAAATGCCTTCAAGCCCAACAGTGCATCACATTCTACCAGGCACGTATTTCCAGAGCTTTTAATCAAAAAATAAAGAAAAGAGTATTCAAAGTTGGCAAGCTAGTTCTAGCCGTGAAAAGACCAATGATCATTACTCACAAGAGTAAGGGTAAATTTTAGCCCAAATGGGAAGGCCCTTACGTGATCGAGACGACGTTCTCAAACGGCGCTTACAGATTAGCCAAGCCTAATGGGGACTTGTTAATGGCTCCTATCAATAGTAAATTCCTGAAGAGGTACTATGCTTAATCTCCTTTGCTAAAAGGGAGTATGGTGAAGATCTCAATCTGACAACACTACTTCCAAAGAACTAGTTGGATCATATTCTATCATGTCCATATAACCTCTGAATAGATATGTCTAAAACTAATTTGGAACATCAAAATCTATCACATCCATATTACCTCTGATAGTATTTTGTGTACAAATTTTAGTTGGATCATATTCTATCATGTCCATATAACCTCTGAATAGATATGTCCAGCTAAAGCTTACCGAAAGTATATCACGTCTATATTACCTCTGATATCACTTTCATCCTAGCCTATCGTTTATATTCCAAAATGATAGGTCCACCAAAGTCAGATAAAGTCTCTTTATTACCTCCAGAAAGAGCAAATTACATATAAAAGCAAAAGGGTACATCATTTGGGAGGAGCAGCCAAATTACGGATCTGTTGCGCCAGAGTAACCATTCTCTCATCCCTGGAGTTCAAGACGTCGGCGCGAGCCCGCTCCAACCTTGCTGCCTCATTGTTCAAAGTAGATAGCTCGGACCGAGCATGTACAAAACCTGTGTGGATCATACCCACATGCGTCAGGTTCTGCTGAGCAGTCTCCCTTCGGTCCTTCAATGTATCTCGAACTGCCGACAAAGAGAAAGCCTTCTCCTTGTCCTTAGCGAGGTCATCTTCCAACTTGCGGACCCTCGCTGCCTCTTCCTCATATTCGGCCTCGCACTGAGCCAGCTGGGGAATTATATACTCCAATTCGGCAAGCTCTTAATCCATCTCCTGCTGTTGGTCCTGAACAGATTTGTTCAGAGATTCCATTTTCCCAGCAAGCTCTACAGTTAAGGAGTCATACCTAGCTTGAACGAGACCTTCAATGCTGCCTCGAGATAGCTGCAAATAATCGTTAATGGGTTATTCCAAAACATTAACTATCTGCTCCAGCGCATCAGCTCGCCCAGCGTCGTTAAAGTCTCTGATCGGTGCTATCGCAAACTGGAAGGACTTCCTCAGAGCCTCGAAGCCTAGATTCTTCTCCAGCACCATTGATATCAGCGTTTTCAAAGTGGTGTAGAAAATACCAGTATACTGCTCAATCAGCATGGCAAAATCAGATTGGACGCTGGGAGTGGCTGCAATATTGGAGAATCCTCTTCCTGGAATGATAGCAGACGAGGTTGCCACAGTCGTCGCCTCAACAGATGGCGCGACAAAAGAAGAAGCGCCAACAGCGGTCAAAGTGGCTGGCGTACTTAAAAGAGGCATAGTCGTAATGACAGGCTCATCCTTCTCTTGAGATGTCGGAACTGTTTCGGGCGAACCGGCACCCAAAAATGTTTCCTCTTCAAAATTGGGCACCTCCGTATCATCGCCAGGAGCTGAAACAAAATCAAAAGTTGCGTCGACACTGCCCTCCCCGTACATGTCTTCCCCTGAAAAGAAGACAAGAGAAAGTTAATATCAACATGATGTTAATTTTTTTAAAAGAGGCATAAAGACGACATTTACCCATGGCCGATGGTATATATAGCGCGTCTGCAGCCAGTACAGCTAAATCATTTCTTAATGATGCTAAACGAGCTGTCATACCTGGAGAAGGGGGTATGCCAACTGACACTGGCAGGTATTCTTCCAGGTCTTTACCGAGATCCACTCGAGGCTCATTGGGTAGAATCTCGCTGGGTATACTTACAGGCACGGCAGGGGTTTCTCCCATTGCTGGTCTGGATAAAGATATCCTTATTTTGCTTGGCCCCGAAGGCAATTTTGTACCACTACCTGAAGCGGTAGCAGCGATAGCAGCCTCAAGCAAAGATTCTCCGGCACTGCCAGCCGAGATATTGGAGGTTCCCTCTCTAATAGGCGAAGGACCTCTAGTCAAAGAATCTTCCCCAACAGGGGAAACAGCAGACTCACTCCGAGGAGCCTTACGGCCGGAAATCTTGAGAGGACCACTAACAACAGTCTTCTTTCTCTTGCGAGGGGAAGTTTCCCTTAGAACAGGAGCCCTTCGCTTACTAGGGATAACCAGAGGCTCTGCAGGCGGAGGTATTTCACCTTTCGGTACTGCCAGCAAAGGCTCATCTGGATTGACAGAGTCTTCACCCTCGTTAGAGGAAACTGATAGGATTTTGTCTCTTCCCGCGGACTTAGAAGAGGGCATTCTAAAACTTCCACGCATATTAAAATCACGATGGAAGGTATTGACGGCCACATAAAACTGGGCGTATGAATGGAGGATGCACAACTCCATGGAGAGTGAAGTCGCGGGCACGGTAAAGGTTGCACCGGTACAACCTATTATGAAGTACCGCCATCCTCTCGCTCCATCGATAAGTCTACCCCTTGACTTGAAGCTGGTGAGGTCATTGCCCACGTGCAATTGATCATACCCAAACTGCCTGGTAAACTGACTAGGCAGGTAGGGCTCCAAGAAGCATTGGTCTTCACTTCTGTACATTAAATGGAAAGGTCTAATGCAGACCAACCAATTAAAAGCTTCAGGAGAAAGAACGGTCTGCCCTTCACCTGAGTCCTGGAGCCTGCTACCCTGTTGATTGAGACGTACAGTGGGGACGGTACAGAAGAGCTTCCAGCTGTGAGCAAAATTTAATTCAACAAGAAATTACTCTCCGAACTACTGCCAGAGCCGGGAGACATCACCCTAGGGTTATGAAGAATTAACCATCCCATCAAATACAGGAACGGTAATTCTACCCTGGGAAAGCTATCACGCCGCATTTCATCGACAAGCAGCCCATCAGTAATGGCCCTCAGGCCAGCTTGTATGCGACATACCATGGCAGGGAGAAGGCCCAGTCTTGCCTCGAACACCAGACGTACGGCAGGCCATAAGGTGTTGCGGTGAATGCGATCCGAAGATACAATGCCTGGTACTACCAGTCGGCGTAGCCATACAGAAAGGAAGCCAGCCAGTTGAGCTTCCCTTGACAGAGGCCTGCGGTAATGCCTCAAATAACTGTAGGCTTTAGTGCCTGCAGGATATTTCCCTATCCCTTCGTCGAGAATTCGATCTGAAGCCCTAGCGTCTTCAATAAGGTCATCGACTACTTGAGCGTTAAGCACGCTCAGAAGGTTCAAAGGCTTATCTCGGCTATCTACCACCTTATTTGGCTTAACATTTCTGGCCTGGTGGAAGAAGAGATAGGATGTCCATTTGTTGGTATGAGCCAAATCAGAAGGCTCATTATAGAAGGCGGTGCACGCAAGGTAATGGCTCATCAGCTCCTGGTACACGGCCACCACCCGAGGGTCTGTATCCCCCAGCTCCCGGTTTGTGGGAACATACTCTTCATAAGGAGTATCCCCATTGGCAGTCTTGAAATCTCTGCCATTTCGTGAAGGGCCAATCTCAACTCCCCCAGTAGAGTGGCGAAAGTCCCAGTGAGCGAGATATATCGCTCCATCAAAGCTACAAATAGGTTGGGGTTGAGAGGTAACCCAACACTGGTAGCACTCACAGCCGTATACAGACCAATGCTCTCCAGCTCAGTCTGAAAATGCTTCAGGGCCCAAGCAGCTAAGCGAGCCCATCGAAGATTTATAGGGGTAACCCACCCATTGGTCCGAGGACTAACTTTGGGGTACACTCCTCCATGCCCCATAAATTCATTGCAGAAAGTCGGTAATTGGACTGGTTGGAGCAATGAAGTGTCTTCACTCGGGACACTGCCCGAAAATAATCCCCTGAAAGGCATCACAGGGCCTGAAGGTCATCTCACAAATGACTCTTGGTCGGACCATTTCTGATAAAATATCTTTCCCGGCTGGCCGTGAAGATTAGGGGTCAGAGTCCATGACATCTTCCTCGGATGCATAGCATGGAAGAATGCCGAGATAGGATAATCCCTCGGCATCTTGGGCAGGTACATGACCATGCCCCTAATAGTAAAAACCCAGTCTTCCTTCTTGGGCTTCGTCTGGGATTGTTTATCAATCATAACCCCAAAGAGAAAAGTTGGCTTTTTGTATTTTGTCCCGTCTATATACATCAGGGGCTCTCCATTGATCATGCTCAACAACATTAGCTCTCCTTGAGACGATATCAGGATTCTCCTTCCTTCAGGATACTGGGGTCCGGAAATAGAAAATGTCACATGGGACAAATCCTCCAGGTAATTGGAGTGCAGCATCCCAGCAGCAGAACCCATCACCTCAGTCAACGGAGATATCTGCAAGTCAACTACAGAGTGCATGAAGAACATATCAGTTTCTATACTAGACATTATAGTCTTGCAGTTTACGCCAAAGATCGACAGTTCTGTGCTTTTTCGCCAAGACTGTGAAAAACTTGAGTTTTTACGCTGGAATCCATTTCCTAAGCGTAAAATCCAAGGATGGCAGTATACAGCCTGTGTTTTTATGCCAGACTACCAAAATTTGAATTGTTATGCCAAAATTTTCATCCAGAGCGTAACACTCAAAGTGTACTATACGCCAGATTTCGACAGTCAAAGCTTTTACGCCAGACTGCGAAAATATGGAGTCTTTACGCTGACACATTAGGAATGTGGGCGTAAATGAGAAAACATCTATGTGCATCGTCTTCTTCGAAGAAGCTCTCAGCATAGAAGATGACCTAGCGCGTTCACGTACAACGTGTGCGAAGGGTTTTTCTTCGTTCTTGCCATCTCAAAAGTTTTACCTATAATGCCCGGCACAAAGCTTGACGGTGGGACACTACGTTCGGAGCGAGGTTCACTCTGCCCGATGGGAATCGCTCTTTGCTTGGGCGAAAGAGTAAGAAGAGGAGGCAGTTTTCTTTCCCTTAGAGGCGGAAGGTTGTTTTGGTTCCATTGCTAAAAAACTCGGAGTTCTCAAAAAGAAGAGACGAAGAAGAAAGGTTCTTGGAAAGCAAGGGTTCGTGAAGGCAGATAAAAATTTTCTCTCTCCAGCCCTTGGACTATTTATAGAGTTTGGATAAGTCTTCAAATCTCTAACCAAATCCGATATTTAATATTTGGTTATGATTGGGGACTACGGCAGCCTATTATACAGGGAAGGTGGACAGTCAGCGAATTCAAAAAGTCTTTCATGCAGAGCAGATTCTTGATTTTACGCCAAGGAGCTTTTTACGCTCAGGAAGCTACAAATCAACGATTTTACGCTCAAAGGCTATAAGTCTATGGTTTTACGCCCGGATACTTTTATGCTCGGTAGCTTTTATGCTCTAGAGGCTACAAACCTACGACTTCACGCTCAGAGGCTACAAATCTATGATTTCACGCTCAGAAGCTTTTTACACTCAGAGGCGACAAAGTCACGACTTCACGTTCGGAAGTTTTCTTCTCATAGGCTATAGATCTATAGTTTTACGCCCGGATGCTCTTATGCTCAGCAGATTTTACGCTCAAGAGGCCACAAACTTATGATCTTACGCTCATCTATATTACGGATCTATGACTTTCCGCATATCTTAAAATACGCAGGCCAGAGTGCATATATCTGAACAATTCTTAAGACGACCAATTACAAGGGTTCACGCAGAAGATACTCCTTCTTGGCCTCAAAATATCCCAAGTACCCAAAGTATACAGAGTCCAGCATCGAAAATGACTCTTCTTCTTGGGTCGATTGGAAGTTTATCCAAAATCCAGTCTGAATATTTTCTCTACAGTTCAAGATGGTGACTCAGTTTCGACAGCCATTTCTCGCATTTTCCAAAGGATTTTCAGGAAATCATTTTTGAAAATGATGATCTGAACAAGAATTCTTCTTATCAGAGAAGTGACAAATTCAGAATTCTACGCAATCTCTCGTTCAAAACTGTACGACAGTTCGGATATTCGACTTAAATGCTAAGTAGTTTTCTACGCGTCCTCAGTTATGCATAAAAGACGCGACGAGATCGGATACTCTTTGTTTAGAGTCGGCATAAAGTTATTCAGACGTATCGGAGCCACACATATTCAGACTTCATCACAGCAAAGAATATGGCAAATCATCAGATGCATAAAAGAAGACAGTTTTATTAATCATGATTACATATAAGGGAAATCTAGTCTACAAAGGGTTTTTTTATCTTCATAATTACATATGAAGTAAATCCATGTTCTACCATGGGTTTCTCATTTTCATTTAAAGATCACACCAAGAATCTGCTGCGCTAGGTCATCATATTGGTGGAGATCTTTTTCCGTCTTCTTCAGCAGTTAATCAGTTTTCTGCAACCGATTAATAAGATTGATTAATGGCGGGAGAATACAAAACTGGGCCTGTATAAAGAGCCCATCCTCTATACGCCATGACAGATTGAGTTGAGGTTTTAGACCCAACTCAATATTGGACGGCAGATACAGTTTCTCTGCCCTCATCCACGAACGACAGGAGAAAATATAGCTTACAAATTGTGTGGTCGAATGTGACCCTTCCTCTCTCCTGGATGAATCGCCATATGAAGTTGCTGATTATCCCGAGCAAAGGAAGCTATGATATCCTTCCATGATCCATCGTTGCAGAGGATATTTGCTCGAAGATGCCTTCTTTTTTGGCTCCTTACATACTGGAAGAGTATTATCTTCTTCTTCCTCAAGTCGACCCGACAAACTCCGACAATCATCTCTGTATGGTGAAGGAAATGTGAGAAGAACAGGTTAACTCATCAGCCTTTATATAGGCAAAAGAGAACACACTGAATCAAAACAAATCCCCAAAAATCCGTCAAGAAATTAACCTCGAGGAACGAGTCAGACTTGACCGTTTCATGCTTCATTCAAAGTATTTCAAATTATGAGGAATTTGAAAACTTTGAAGGGGGTCTTGTAGAAGCATGAAAAATACGCTATAGAGTTATACGCAGTAGTTCAATACTGTGTGGCGTAAGACATGACTTCAGAGCCATCGGCGTACAACAAAGCTTTATCCCTAGTACAGCGTAAAATATAGCTACAAGAGTAACCCGCGTATAATGCAGTATTTCCAGACTGCCTCAGCGGATAAAATTTGTTATCTCGCCTTTACGGCGTAAAACCTATTTGCTTTTTAAATGCAATGGGAAGACTATACGAGGATCGCCTCGTATCCCTCAAATGAACTGTACGAGGAACACTTCAAATTCTGCGAATGAACCTGTCAGACAGTACAATGAACCTGACTCCTGACAAAGGGTACAGCACGACTATCCAGACGACGGCTGTAATGATGATGCGGCACAGAGACCCAAACCGTCGTCTAGTGACATTTCCTTGATATAAACTGCTTTTACGCATTCAAGGAAATACGCTGCCTAGTTTTATACAGGCAGATGTGAGCTTTTACGCTCAGCAGAAGACAAAACAAACTGCCACGTTAAAAGCTGCTCTTCGTACAGAGCTCGAGGCACGTCTCTGCATTAAATGCGCAGAATGGGGGCAGATCTCTGCATTTAATGCATGAGATTTGGTTTTACTTCCAAAGACTGGGTGAGCCATGATTATGGCTAATACGTCCACGTCACCCCTTCTACATATTACGCCATCAGGCTATTTTCAGCTTTAGGAGCACGATGTACGCCATCTCCTTGAAATACGTCGACTTGGCTATTTTCAGCTATAAGGAGTACGCCGTATGCTATCTCCTCGGAATACGCCATCTCAGGTTATATATTTTTGCATTAGTGAGTAACAAGACTATTCGGTCCAGAATACGCTCAAGACCTCAGTCAAGGAAGGAAGATCGGCTATCTTTTACGCTAGCTACCCATCCATGCAGCATCAAGCTTCTACGCTTACTTGGCTTCTACGCCAACTTGACAACTACTTGGCTTCTACGCCAACCTGACAGCCATTGGGCTTCTACGCCTACATGTCAGTTATTGGGTTTCTACGCCTACCTGGTTTCTACACCATGGTGATAGTTATTGGCTTCTACGCCAACTTTTTCTACGCAAGGGGCAGTTACCTATGTGGCTCGCATGTCGTGATCTTCGCAGCAGTTACACGCATTATCTCTTAATGGGACACGTATCACACGCTTATTCAGAGGATCATCTATACGTGGGTGGCAGTTATTATAACCGTCGCGTAAAAAGTGTCATACTCTCCACTGTCCGGCTTCTATGCCGACTGGATGGTTACTGTCACTAAAATCCTATAAATAGAGACCTCTATTGATAGAGGTCCAGGGTCAAAAAGTCGAATAATTGGGAGAAAGAGAGTCGAAGAAATCAAAGAACAGAGAGAGAAGAGCTCAGACAGAGAGTAGTGATCGACAATTTTGGCATCGAGCATCCACTTTCTCTTGCAATCTTCGAAGCATCTCCTTCTTCTATAGTACTTCTTCATCATCGTGTGGTCCAAGGGACAAAGTGATCGACTGCAGATCAGACTCCTATAGCAATATTTATCCAGATTAAAATTTGTACTTAACATCCTCGTATAGGATTAATAGTACTTCTTGTTAGTAAACCTAAGAAAGGGTTTCGTATAAACCTATTTGTATTTCTTTCGTTTATTATCAAACATAGCCTACCCTTGCCCATACGTCAAAAAGCTGTCCTCATTTGCATTCATATAGATTATTTTGTACAGCGTACTTATATATTGTCAAATACTATGCATGTTTACTGTATTCAATTGGCTTGCTTCTATGTATCTTGTTATATCCCTCTGAGGACCTGGTCCCTTGCCAGGTATAGACGATCAGGAGTACCCGCTGGAGTACGGGCCTGGACCTGACGCATTATTTTCTGCCGAGGAGGTCTTACCTTCTGAGCATCATTGATTATCTCTAGTGATGGATCTTCTTATTCGATACTCTTATATCATCATATTATTTTATATTAGAGATTTTATACCCCTCTCTTATTTTAGTTTTGGATATAGTCATTGGTAGTGGATTTGTCTCCACCCGACTATTATTTTGAATATTTCAGACTCTTTATTCTAGCTTAGTTATTTCTTTTCTGTGACTTGTTGTGTGGATGAGATTGGTATATCTGTAACTTGTGACCATATATATACCATATGTGAGTTTATATTCATATTACAGCGTACGTGTATATTATGGTATCCATATATTGGAGTTGCCATATACATACGGCTGGCATGCTTACGTGTTCATGGTCCTACGTATTTTGGGACTGGGGCGTGACAGTCCTGTCCTGAATAACTTGCTACTTGATAACTTGTTCATGATCTTGATACTAGAACTAGTTTTTGCCCTGACTATTGTATCTGTGCTGATACACTTGATCGTACCGAGAGTTCTACTTGATTTATATTGAACCATCATACTACATACTCCTACTATATGATATATGTAATTAATTCCATGCACGGATCTAGTAGTTGGACAGTGACTTTAGCCATGGCTAGATAGTATTGATTTTGGTATCACACTTGGGTGAATCCAGATTTAACTTAAAAGTAATAATATGGATTCATATCAAGAGTGCTCGTACTTAGAATACGACATCTAAGAATGAATGTTCATGTGAACACAGCATGAGATTCTAATTAACCTAGGGTCAACTAAGCAACTAAACTGATAGATCATTGGGAGGGGATGGAATCTCGAGATCGTGCATGATAGCTACCGGTTGAACATAGATTCAAGGGTGTCATGCTGGCCCCAACAGATACTGTATATCATCTATAGTAGTAAAGTATAATATCTTGCTATATATATATATATATATATATATATATATATATATATATATATTATTACATGATTACTTATACGATGGCCTTACGAGGGACCGATGTTTATACTATGTGCTATGTATTTTCTTGGCTAGGCCAGCCCGCTTCACCATCAGCATGATCTGAGGATTCCAATAATGCATTATTCTTTTGGGATAACCCAGAGATCACATATCAAGCTGTAATACATGATTGGCCGCTTAAATTGCTTGTAGTTAGTGAAATAGAATATTGCAGCATGAAAGTTCAACTCATGTCCTCGTTTGGTTATTGGGTTAAGTTGTTGTGTTATAACGGGACATGGATCGAAGCTACGTATTATGTCTTCCTAGTAAGGAAATTGGGCTATCGCGGCATAATGATTCAACCCATGTCCTTGTATGGTTGTTGGGTTGCGTCGTTGTATTACGATAATCTATGGACTGAAGCTATATTATTTCTTCTATATAGTATCTCTGATTGTGTATTGTGCCTTTTGTTAAGTGGAATTAGGGACATAGATTATTGTGGAATGATGGTTTAACTCATGTCCTTGTTTGGTTGTTGGGTTACACTGTTGTGTTACGATAGGATGTGGACTAAAACTACGACGCATAATTATTTTAGCTTGACCATAATCAAGGAATATATTCTATCTTGATGTGATAGGGCACTTACTGTCCTTGTTTGGTGAAGGGGTGTCATATCATATCATGGATGTGACATATGCTATTGATTATTGGCTCATGCATCTCATGCTATAGAACGGGTTTTGTTTCTTTATTTCGTGCTTTCTTTGTGGTACTTGTTATTTGGGGTCTGATCCTACTGGTTTTGCATGGCCAGGTTTAGAGCCAACACCTAAGGATCAAGCGTATCTCTGTTACGACCAGTAACCAAAAATTAGACATGACTCGTGGGTACGTCCAGCCTACGTCGTGGCATCGGTGGTAGAATATTGTCTAGGTCACAAAATAAACAAACATATCTCCCAATAATATATAACCTGTAAATGATCTCAACTCTATAAGGAGGACAAGATGAATATAAATATAATGTCAAACCAATACTCAATCACAATAATATCTATAGGAAGATGAATGACATAATAAAGATATGAAATGATATAAAGAAGTTCCAACACATAAGTTTAGAGATAAATATCTCACATAATAACAATAAATCTATGAGTCTAGATAACTCAATTACAACATTAGTCTTAAAATAGTACAACTCAGAATATCTCAAGTGGATCAATCCCAAATATAATATAAATGCTAGGCTCTAAGTCACTACTAATGGATCCTCTACTGGAACGGGATCCTCCTGAAGCTCCTGGATGTAACCCTCATCTACTCCCGGTCCATAGTATATGGGACAAAAGTTTTCGAGATCCTCTAAAAAATATTATCAGTCAAGATTGGAGTGAAGCACATAAAATAGCAACAATTCCAAATTATAATGATTATACAATAAAGCAGTGAGTAAGGAATATACATAATGGAATAAAATACTAGAATATAAGGAAAACTAGAGAGACAATCATCATGGAGAAATAACTAGCAATGAGTACACTGGCAATAGTAAGCAATGAAAGCAAATAAATATGGACACTAGCAATGTATGAACTAGAAATAAAGGAATAAAAATACTGGCCAAGTGCCTTGAAATATTAGTTTGTTGTGTGATTGGCTTGGGACTGGATCAGGCTTGTTATATATGATTAGCTATGATACATGTGAGGTCAGGCTAACCATCTGGTTAGCTATGATGGGAGCAACAGTCAGGCTAGTCATATATAACAGGCTATGAGGCATGTAATATGGTCAGGCTACACCCTACGTGATATATGGGATAATATATAATGCATGTAAGGTGGGGTATGATCTGTAAAACCCCTAATTTTAAAATCGTATTAATTATTTAACTAATCATTTAATTTATTTATAATATTTATTAGTTAATTAGAAGATATAGAATTATTGGATTTTTATTTCTAGGTAATTATGCATTTAGAGATTTATGGAGCAACTATTATTTTACCTTAATTTATTTCATGTAGGAGACCCTGTGGACGGTTGATAGATTATTTGTATGCACTAATATAAATTTCTAGAATTTTATATATATATATATATATATATATATATATTAAAAATAAAAGAATGAAAAGAATAGAAATGAATAATAAAAAGAAAAAAAGAAAAAGAAAAATAAATAAATAAAAGAAACCAAAACCCTAAACCCTAAATAGTAACCCAAACCCGCTAGCCCTAAAACCCTACCCGCTAGTAAAGCATAGCAGCAGCAGCAGCATCAAACCCCTCCCCCGCGCGGAAGCCGTCCCCCCCCCCCCCCCCCCTCTCTCATCTTCTCTTTTATATATATATATATATATATATATATATTATATTAAAACCCTAAACCCTTACCATCTCAACACCCGGAGCCGCCACCGACCGCCTGGACCCGATGCAGTCGCCGGAGCCGACGACCCTCGCCACTCGTCGCCGTTCGTGAGATCGCGCGCACTGCAGAAATTCACAACAGCGAAGCCCTGTTCACGCGTTGATCCTGCTCCATCACTCGACCAAATTCGATCCCGTTTTTACCGGTATGTTTACGACCTATCCCTCTTCCAACTCTGTGTATTAGTTTCCTCCGATCAGCGCGTAACCCTAGGCGAAAATCGAGACCAAGTTGGAGAAAAATGATAAGTTTTAATCTCAGAAAAACTGTTGTAACCACCAATGTTTACGAACTCGTATCTCCCACCACAGAGATCTAAACATAGATTTTCTTTTTGCTATGTGAAGACCACCTAACCTAGATTATTTTTTGTCAATTATATTATTTTATTTGATGCTGTATGCAGAATTAAACTGAGTTAAAAATTACGAAAAACCTATTTTTGAAACTTTAAAATTTGTGATATGGAGCGCGTCCCGCCAAACGGGACCGCCCCGTCACGTACCAATTGCACCGAAATACGCATATGGTATGTCCAGACGTATGGGATTTTGCGAAAACTGATTCGGACGCGTGCGCGCGTCGAAATCAGCCCGTATCAGCAAAAAGTTCCAATATCGTGACTTTTAAAAAAATCTCACACCATTTATTGTACGCTCGTCAGAATGGGACAAAACTTATGCCACTGGACTCGTGGTGTTGCACTAGTCTTGTGACCCAATTTTTACACAATTCTGAGACAGTTGACCAAACTGCCTACCTACGGGCCCTACAGTTGACTTTTTGGGCAAAATTGTGTTTGGCTCACCAGAATCCAAAATTGAACATATCATTGAGTTCGTATTAACATTTAGAATTTATTTGACCTATAATTTGTCCCATTTAGAGACCTTTACCCCTGGCATACTTTTCGGTGGAAAGTAGGCCACATATGGACCCTATTTTGACCTGAAATTACTGTTTTGCCCTTGTGTCCAAATTAGACGAAAGGTTAGTGTTTTCTAGCTATCTCGCTGATTTTGAAAATATTGGTAATGTCTATTTCAGCATCCGAAGATGTTTATTCTGAGGCCTTAGATTCTGATCCCGTGTCCTTGATATCTGGACGCTTACTCTTTACAGATTGCTTGCCAAGCAAGTATACCTTGCCATTGTACTGTGATTTATATCCCATATGTTGCATGCATCTTATTTCTATTTATTTAGTTTATATATTTTTAACTGCTATATAAACTGCGCGTCAAAGAAAACTTGGGTGCAACGACGGTGATATCGTATTCTGTTTTTATTATGTATATGCATGGACCTACTTTATGAGACCACCCAATTATCATGAGGCATTTTTATGTTTCATTGGACATGACATGGTTCTTACACTAGTGTGAGTCACATGTAGGACAAGGACTTGCGTACTCGGCTGGCCACTGGTACGTATAGGTCATGCGACGGATAGGGATAACTGCTGATAGAAACTTTACATGCTAGTAGACCTGGCAGTTATTTAGAGGTATCATCATGTCATAGATGTGACATGCTTAGAGCATGGGGTGGGGAGAACAACAAGTAAGATATTTGAGCTCCTTTGCACTTTTCTTGTGTAACACGTACGCTCCGCCGGAGATACACGATCATGATGACCACTATATATTATATATTATCAGGCGGCCTCTGCCGTTCAAAAGACGACATGCTTTGTAGGCCCCTGAATCTCTAAGAGAATCATGCCAATCCTATTTTAGCCAGATAGCCCACTTGTTGGAAAGTTATTCTCAAACTGCATTCACTTAGACGGTTAGGCGACGCCATTGGATGTTTATTTTTTAGTACTTTATTGGCATGTTTATATGTATCTTGTTACGTCCCTCTGAGGACCTGGTACCTTTCCAGATATAGACGGGCAGGAGTATCCACAGGAGTACGGACCTGGACCTGACGCTTCTTATCAGACTGAGAAGGTCTTATCTTCAGACTATCTTTGATCCATCGCAGCTGATAGATATTCTAGTTACTATTTCTTTTATAGACATTTATCTTATCTTAGAGTTTGATCTCTTCTGTCATTTAGTAGTTTTAGTATATTAAACTTGCAGTGGATTTGTTTCCATCCGACTATCATACTTTGAGACTTCATCTTTGAGATTCAGTTATTTATTCCCCATTTATTTCTTTAATTGTGTTATGGATGAGATATAGATTGTGTGTGACTTGTTGACAGTATATTACCACTGGTGGATTGGATATTCATGTACAGCGTACGTGTATATATGATTTCCATATATTGGAGTTCATATACATAAGCCTGGCGAGTTACGTATTCCTAGTCCTACGTATTTTGGGACTGGGACGTGACATATTTTTAGTGGTGGCCCATGCAGGTCAAGAATATATTGTCTCGATTACGTTATTGTACCAAACAAGCCTGCATAAAGGAATAGAGTATAGGATCTCATCCACGCTTGACTAAAACTCATATTCCCTTTCAACTATCCTATTTATGTCACTACCACTTTTCCAGATAGGGGCAATTGGATAATTTCACTATTTTGATAATTATGAATTTAATTAACCTGTTGAGTTTTATAAACTATTTATATATTGTTAGTGATGTTTGGTTTTAGGTAAAACCCTAGGACTCATTAGGGCTAACCCTAATGAGTAAACCCTAATTTATAAACCTAATTCTAGAGAAACCCTAGAATTCAACTTTAGGTTGGACCTCAAACCCTAGACTGACTAAACCCTAGTTAATTAGGTTCTACATGACCTAACATAGGGGGGGTTTAACCTAAACTATGCATTGGAAACCCTAAACTAGTTTTAATATAAAAGGGAGCCACCTCTTCCTTCATGAAGGAAGAAAACCCTAGCCTCCATCAAGAAAGCCATCTCCCCACCCCAAATTCGGAATTAAAACCCTAGGTTTCCATTTTTCCTCCTTCAAAGCAAGGAGAGCAAGGAGTTTGGGTCAAGAAGCATTGGAGAAGAAGAACCTCCATTGAAGAAGCCATCTCCCTAGGTAAAACCCTATTTCTATTCTTTTATTTCTGTTTTCTAAGGATTAATGCCCATTAGGAACCCACCCTTGCTGTTAGATTTCGATTTTAGGGATTCTACATGGAGATTTAGGAGAACTAGGATTTTGGTATTCTAATGATGGTTTTTTCCTAATTTTCGTGAGCCCTAGTTATGGGAGTATGCATTCTTGCATGGTTGTATCATATACATATGGATTTGATTATGATTTTAGGGTTTTACGTTTGGGTTCATGAGTAATATTGTGGTATCTGTTTTTCTGCACTTCTTGTGTTCGATGAAATGTCTAGTAGGAACTTACCTATCTAACTTATGCAATTTCTGCATAGTTTGATATATGAATCTATATACATGAATATAATAGTGTTGCTAATAGGTTATATGCCATTGTGTGTACATAGATGGAGAAAGTTCTGGGAGCAGTCGGGTTTGGAACATTCTGAGCACAGTTGGGATTTTACTGTGCAGAGTGTTTGAGAGCCCCTGAACAGTCGGGTTGGGGGCATTATGAGTGAACCTGGGTATTTGAGCAGTGAGTATCCGTGTATCCTTTAGTATCAGTTTAGTATGTGTGTGTGTATCCCAAATACCTATGTGTCTATCTGTGTCAGTATATTGGGGAAGGGGTAGAAGAGTAGTAGTATCTGTGTCTGTGATTACCGGTGTGATTAATCTAGGGTGTATCCTCATGTCAGTGTATTAATGACTGTATGTAAATACCTGTGTGAATGTGTAGGTCTGTGGGCCTGTGTTAGATATCAGTGTGTGTGTGTCAGTGTGTCTCAGCAATTCCCAGGTCCTAATGTATACTGTATAGTGTGTATTCTTGAGTAGCAGTGGGAAGTTTCTGTTTTATGAATTTCAGTATCAGTGTGATATTGATACCCTTTGTTACTGATACTCTCACTTAGCCCTGATACTTGGCCTGATGTTCTATTTACAAGGTTCTTTATGCAGAATTATTTGAGATACCTGTATGTGTGTGTGTATGATCACTTGGGGGCCCTGATATTCGGGTCAGTAATTATGTATATGTGTGTTCAGTGTACTGTATTAGATAGCTAGGTGAGTGTGTTCTCAGTAAGGGGAAAGAACAGAACTGTGTGCGTGTGTAGTTGTTATGTGTCAGTGAGTTAGTGAAGTGTAGAGGAGAGGGGGGATCTGTGCATTTGGACTGAGAAGTGATTCTCAGTGTCCCTGTGTTAAGGAGTGTGAGCAGTCATTTAGTGAGGGAATTTAGTTATGAGTTAACCTGTGTTAAGGATTTAAGAGAGGACAGTTCAGGACACTGTGTACCTGTGTGTCTATCAGTCTTAGAGTGGTTGAGGATGTGTGTGAGCTACCTAGGTGTCTAAGTGTTTGTGTGTATGCCTCAGAAATTTCCCAGGTTCCTGTGTGTGTGCTTGTGAGTTGAGGTAAGCTAGGAATTTTATGTGTGGCTGTGTGTGTAGAAATTGGATATCAATATATATTAGTGTGGTGTGTCCCATAAATCCCAGATCAGTATAACTAGTGTATTAATAACTAGTATTTTCCCTATGTGTAACTGTGCAGTACACCCAGGTTTGGGAAAGGGAACTAGGTTCAGCACAGGGGACTGATAAGTAGTAAACCTAGAGTACACATGTATACTAGAGTATTATGTCTGATACTCATAAGTATCAGTAACTCAGTTGATACAATGAGTCAATAGATATAGAAATTAGTATCAACTAGTGATTCCAGTATCAGTAGAGTGATTAATTGGTTAGTGTGTTATATATTTTAGTGTCAGTTAGTTAGTCAGCATGCCTCTATAGATCTATTAGTTAGTATATATATATATATATACAACTATTAGTCTAGACAGTTAGTGGCAGATTAATATCTATGCTAGCATATAGTTTAGCTACATGTATAAATGTATATATGTAGATATATAGATATGCATGTATTGTATTATAATTAGTATCTATATGGTATTGAGGTACATTAGTGTTAGTATCTATGACCTAGTATAAACCACCCCAGTTAGAATGCCCTAGTATAAACCTTAGATATGACCTAGAAGCCTCACACTTAATTATTTAAACATGTTACTCTTTTGATTTAATATCTGACATTAATTTTCCATAAATAGGTCATTTTGATCTCTCCTTGGACATTGATCCTCACACTTTGCTCAGGACCACAGGCGAGTGCATTCTCTGACAGTTTTCATTGTTGATTAATACTATAATTCAGTTGTATTATATACTTGATTCCGACACTATGGATACACGGGTTAGCACCCTAGATCCCCATCATGAGGAGTCGTGATTGGAATCCATCGTGCTAGCTGGGGGATGGAGAACTATTAGTAGATTATGTGATCATATCCAAACCCTTTACATGCATCATAGCTCACCCCACTTCTCACGTTGGGTGCGGCCTGACCATCTTACATGCATCATAGCTGTTATATATGATTAACCTGACCACTACATGCATCATAGCTAACCATATGGTTAGCCTGACCTACAAGAATCATAGTTAATCATATATAACCAGCCTGATCAAGTCCCAAGCCGATCACATAATAAACTGATAATTCAAACACTTAGCTAGATGTCTATTTTATTCAGATTTACCTGTTCCAGCATTCACTACTTATTGTCTAGCATTCACTATTTATTGTTCATTGCTAGATGCTCTATTGCCTATTTCCATTTTCTCCAGTACTTTACATTTCCAGCATTTATTTCCATCTTGTATTCTTACACTGTTTATAGTCTTTGTCAATTTAATGAAACTGCTGTTAGTGCTTGTGCTTCGCTCCAATCCTGACTGGATAACATTTTTCAGAGGACCTGGAGGATCTTTGCCCCACATATTACGGCCCAGGATTAGAGGGAGATTTCACTCCAGAAACCCCAGAGGAGTTGCCTAGCCTAGAGGAGAATTTACCTGGCTGTTCTTAGATTTTTCTGCATTTATTGTTTTGGACTGAGACTGAGTTATACTTATTATTTTGTGACTTTGTGAGGTCATTTAGACCAGGTTTGAGTTGGATTATTGTGGTTGTTTTATTATAACTCTTTTCTATTCCCATCGTGCCATTATTTCTTATAGCTTGTGATTGAGTATATTACAGAACTGTGGATTTTATCATTGTCCTCCGTACGGAGTTGAGACTATTGACAGGATATATTATATGTTGAGACCTAGACAGCATTCTACCGCCGATGCTGCGGCGTAGGCTGGACGTACCCACGACTCATGCCCAAATTCCGGGTGCGGGTCGTGACACGTTTTTAGTGGTGGCCCATGCAGGTCCTGTCCTAGATTAGCATTAGAGCAATATCGTAGTGGTGCTCGCTTAGAGTATTACTACGAGCCTGTTTTAGGAAATAGGAATTAGGCCGGGGATATGCTCAATCACAAATAGGGAATTCCGATTCTTATGATACTACTCTTAATGATTTTTTCCTTAGAAATTTACTGTCCTTCCTTGATGATATCGTATATATTGCCTTAATTAAATCTTTCGATCTGACTTCAGGATGCCGCCGAGGAGGTCCCAGAGACTCGGAGCAGCAGATTCAGAGAGGTCTGCCACCTCTCGCCCTGCCGGACAGACATCCGCAGCACCTCCTACATCTCCAGTATATGTGGGAGTGTCTGCAGCATTCGGGGGTCCTCCACCACCTGTTCAGAGGGTCCCCTCAGCTACGACGGGGACTCTACCACCACCACCACCACCAGTTCAGCATCCAGGAGGTGTGCCTGTCGATGGGGCACAGATGTTCGCCTTAATTCAGGGCATGGTCGATGCCCTGAGGACGTCGACAGAGGCCCAGAGAGTGCAGGCTGAGGCACATCAGGCCCAGACAGAGATGATGAGGGTGAACATGGAGAATGCTCATCAAGTGGCTCTCCAGGCTGTGGAGAGAGTTACTCAGCAACAGCAGCGTCTTGATCAGCACCACCAGAGGCCGGGCACCATTGTGGATTTCAAGAGGATGATGCCTCGGGAGTTCAAGGGGACAGAAGGGATACTCTACGCCGATGATTGGCTAGAGGACATCGAGAGGAACTTGCGCTTGGCACAGCTTCCAGAGGCCCTCCAGATCGAGGCCGCTGGCAGCCAGATGTTCGACATTGCCTTGATATGGTTTCGCACGGAGCCGAGACTCTTGCGCAGGGGACTCACTTGGGAGGATTTCAAGGAGCTCTTCAAGGAGAAGTTCTTTCCTGATGTTGCCCTGGGAGCTTTGGAGAGTCAGTTCCATGACTTAGCCCAGGGGAGCTCGTCCGTCGATGAGTATGCCGCAGAGTTTTCCCGCCTGAGCCGCTTTGCACCGTCGATGACTAGAGATCTGGGGGACAGGGACCAAAAGTTCAGAAAGGGGCTGACAAGGGAGATCAAGTCTCGCACGTCGGGACGTCGCACAGCTACCTACGAGGGCATATTGATGGATGCCCAGATAGCCGAGGACGACTTGGGCCTCAGGCTCAAGAGGGGACGCGATGGTTCCGGAGGAGCAAAAAGTAGTGCGGGACCGGGCAAGCGTCCCCACTTTCAGCAGTAACAGCAGAGACCCTTTCAGCAGCAACATCAGGCACCAGCCCGAGGACAGGTCCAGCAGCAGCAACAGAGACAGAACCAGCCCGCCATCCAGTGTGCGTACTGCGGGAAGATGGGACATACTAGAGATATCTGCAGGAAGAGATTGGGCTCATGTCTGTCCTGCGGATCGACGACACACCAGCTGAAGGATTGCCCTACCATTCGTTCAGGTCAGGGTGGAGCAGCCGTCCAGAGAGGACCAGACAGGGTACCTACCGTACCAGGAGGCCAACAACAGAGGGGACCACTTCCACCACAACATCAGAAGTTTTTCCAGCACCAGCAGCAGAGAGGTGTACCCCAGGGGCGAGCATACGCCATGGCAGTCGAGGAGATCGAGCCAGCAGGAGACTTGATCACAGGTTCGGTTCTTCTCGATTGTATTCCCGCATTTACCTTATTCGACTCTGGCGCTTCCCATAGTTTTGTGTCTGTATCTTATGCACTTCGACATCATTTAGACACAGAACCATTAGCTAGGACTTGCAAGATCATGACTGGTGGAGGTATTATCCTAGTCCGTGATCACTGCAAGGACCGGAGAGTGTTAGTAGGAGGCCGAGAGTTGAGCGTGAGCTTACTCGTCATGCCACTTCCGGGGTATGATATTGTACTCGGAATGGACTGGTTGAGTAGGCATCATGCTACTATAGATTGTTATAGAGGCAGAGTTTGGTTTAGACCACCAGGAGAGCCGGAGTTTGAGGTCGTCAGAGGAGCAGCGGAACAGAGCAGGAGCACATTTTGCGGAGCCAGGGCGGAAGAAGAGGAGTTGCCACATCCTTTGATAGCGGAGTTCCTGGATGTATTTCTAGAGGAGTTGCCAAGCTTGCCGCCAGACAGAGATGTTGAATTCTCTATAGACTTGGTTCCAGGAGCGGAGCCCATTTCACAACATGTCTATAGAGTTAACAACAGTGAGCTGGCAGAACTGAAGAAGCAAGTCGAGGAGCTGCAGGACAAAGGCTTCATCAAATCCAGTTCATCACCATGGGGAGCTCCGGTATTATTCGTACCAAAGAAGGACGGCACGGTGCGCATGTGCATTGATTATAGAGCTTTGAACAATATCACTATCAAGAACAAGTACCCGCTGCCGAGGATAGATGATCTTTTCGATCAGTTGAGCGGGGCGAGGGTGTTTTCAAAGATAGATTTGAGGTCAGGCTATCACCAGGTGAAGGTGAAGAGAGAGGACACGCCGAAGACAGCTTTTCGGACCAGATACGGCCAGTTTGAGTTCATGGTGATGCCATTTGGTTTAACCAATGCACCGGCAGTATTCATGAACTTGATGAACAAGGTGTTCCACCAGTACCTTGACAAGTTCGTGGTGGTGTTCATCGACGATATTCTTGTGTATTCCAAGACCCCGGAGGAGCATGAAGAGCACCTGAGGTTGGTCTTAGAGACTCTCAGGAGGGAGAAGTTATACGGGAAACTCTCTAAGTGTGAATTCTTCCTTGACAAGGTTGAATTTCTTGGGCATGTGGTATTGGGTGACGGAATCTCGGTTAACCCACAGAAGATCGAGGCAGTGGAGTCGTGGGCTACCCCCAGTTCGGTAGCTGAGATCAGGAGTTTTCTCGGGCTAGCAGGATACTACAGGAGGTTTGTACAAGACTTCTCCAGGATTGCAGCGCCAATGACCAGATTGACTAGGAAGGATGTGGATTTTGTCTGGATGAAGGAGTGTCAGGCTGCATTTGATGAGCTGAAGAAGAGGTTGACGACAGCTCCAGTTTTGACGTTGCCAGCAGGGACAGGTGGTTTTACCATCTACAGTGATGCTTCAGGTAAGGGTCTGGGATGTGTTCTTCAGCAGCACGGAAAGGTAATTGCCTATGCTTCCAGGCAGTTACGCCCTCATGAAGAGAACTACCCCACCCACGATTTGGAGTTGGCAGCAGTTATCTTCGCTCTAAAGCTGTAGAAATATTACCTGTATGGAGAGCGTATGGAGATCTTTACAGACCACAAGAGCTTGAAGTACGTATTCACACAGAAGGAGCTGAACATGAGGCAGAGGAGGTGGTTAGAGTTGATGAAGGACTTTGATATCTCATTACAGTACCACCCAGGGAAAGCCAACGTAGTCGCCGATGCCTTGAGCAGGTATCCGATGGCTATGTACTTGACGACAGATAGACATTTGTTGGCTGATTTGGAGAGCTTGGAGATTGAGGTGTTAGTTCCCGGTACTGAGATTCAGATGTGGGGATTGCAGATACAGTCTGAGCTGATGGACAGGATCAGAGCTGCGCAGTACGATGATGAGGCTCTGAGGAGTATCAGAGCACAGGTTCAGACAGGATTGTCGGACGACTTTACTATCGCAGAGGATGGTTCCTTACGATACGGCACGAGGATATGTGTGCCGAGCGGGGAGTTGCGCGAGGCGGTTTTGCAAGAGGCATACCTCTCTCAGTACTCGATGCATCCCGGTGCCAACAAGATGTATCGAGACTTGAGGGAGCACGTATGGTGGTACGGAATGAAGCGCGAGGTAGCACGCTTCGTATCCCGGTGTCTAGTGTGCCAGCAGGTAAAGGCAGACCGGCAGAGGCCAGGTGGTTTGCTTCAACCTTTACCGATTCCAGAGTGGAAATGGGAGCACGTGACCATGGATTTCGTTTCAGGGCTTCCACGTTCTCCAGGAGGGAAGGACGCGATTTGGGTTATCGTGGACAGGTTGACCAAATCAGCCCATTTCTTACCTTTCAAGGTGGGCACGTCGACAGAAAGGCTAGCAGAGATGTACGTGCGTTAGATCGTTAGGCTTCATGGAGTGCCTGTAAGCATCGTCTCGGATCGGGATAGCCGTTTCACTTCCTACTTCTGGAGGAGTCTGCAGACTAGCTTGGGCACTCAGCTCAAGTTCAGTACCGCATATCACCCCCATACAGACGGGCAGTCTGAACGGACTATTCAGACTCTCGAGGATATGCTACGCACTTGTGTTCTAGATCTCGGAGGTTCTTGGGAGGATCATCTGCACCTGGTAGAGTTCGCTTACAACAACAGCTACCAGGCCAGCATCGAGATATCACCATTTGAGGCTCTTTATGGACGGAGGTGTCGTACACCGTTATCTTGGGACGACGTTGGAGAGAGAGCCTTGCTAGGACCAGAAATGGTCGTGGATGCAGCAGAAAAGGTGAAACTCATCAGAGACAGACTGCGAGTGGCGCAGGACAGACAGCGGCATTGGGCTGACAGCCACCATAGACCCCTTGAGTTTCAGGTTGGCGATCTAGTATTCCTATGGATTTCTCCAACGCGTGGCACGATTCATTTTGGTCGAGGCGGGAAGCTTAGCCCATGCGACATCGGACCCTTTGGCATTCTTGCGAGGGTAGGTGCAGTGGCATATAGACTGGACTTGCCGCCTGCATTAGAGGGAGTGCATGATGTGTTCCACGTGTCGCAGCTGAGACGGTACGTGGCAGACCCTAGTCACGTACTTGATCACTCGGAGATTGAGGTTGGTCCAACGCTCAGCTACCCTGAGCAGCCCGTAGAGATCTTGGACCGCAGAGAGAAGGTGTTGCGGAACCAAACTATTCCTTTGGTTCGTGTTGCATGGAGACATCACTCTCCAGGGGAGTCGACCTGGAAGAGAGAGGACGAAATGCGCGAGCAATACCCGTACCTCTTCTAGACTTGAGGTATATTTCCTTTTCTGATTTCAATCTTGTTCTAGTTCAGTCCAATTTCGAGGACGAAATTTCTTTTAGGAGGGTAGACTTGTCACTACCACTTTTCCAGATAGGGGCAATTGGATAATTTCACTATTTTGATAATTATGAATTTAATTAACCTGTTGAGTTTTATAAACTATTTATATATTGTTAGTGATGTTTGGTTTTAGGTAAAACCCTAGGACTCATTAGGGCTAACCCTAATGAGTAAACCCTAATGAGTAAACCCTAATTTGTAAACCTAATTCTAGAGAAACCCTAGAATTCAACTTTAGGTTGGACCTCAAACCCTAGACTGACTAAACCCTAGTTAATTAGGTTCTACATGACCTAACATAGGGGGGGTTTAACCTAAACTATGCATTGGAAACCCTAAACTAGTTTTAATATAAAAGGGAGCCACCTCTTCCTTCATGAAGGAAGAAAACCCTAGCCTCCATCAAGAAAGCCATCTCCCCACCCCAAATTCGGAATTAAAACCCTAGGTTTCTATTTTTCCTCCTTCAAAGCAAGGAGAGCAAGGAGTTTGGGTCAAGAAGCATTGGAGAAGAAGAACCTCTATTGAAGAAGCCATCTCCCTAGGTAAAACCCTATTTCTATTCTTTTATTTCTGTTTTCTGAGGATTAATGCCCATTAGAAACCCACCCTTGCTGTTAGATTTCGATTTTAGGGATTCTACATGGAGATTTAGGAGAACTAGGGTTTTGGTGTTCTAATGATAGTTTTTCCCTAATTTTCGTGAGCCCTAGTTATGGGAGTATGCATTCTTGCATGGTTGTATCATATACATATGGATTTGATTATGATTTTAGGGTTTTACGTTTGGGTTCATGAGTAATATTGTGGGATCTGTTTTTCTACACTTCTTGTGTTCGATGAAATATCTAGTAGGAACTTACCTATCTAACTTATGCAATTTCTGCATAGTTTGATATATGAATCTATATACATGAATATAATAGTGTTGCTAATAGGTTATGTGCCATTGTGTGTACATAGATGGGGAAAGTTCTGGGAGCAGTCGGGTTTGGAACATTCTGAGCACAGTTAGGATTTTACTGTGCAGAGTGTTTGAGAGCCCCTGAACAGTCGGGTTGGGGGCATTATGAGTGAACCTGGGTATTTGAGCAGTGAGTATCCGTGTATCCTTTAGTATCAGTTTAGTATGTGTGTGTGTATCCCAAATACCTATGTGTCTATCTGTGTCAGTATATTGGGGAAGGGGTAGAAGAGTAGTAGTATCTGTGTCTGTGATTACCGGTGTGATTAATCTAGGGTGTATCCTCATGTCAGTGTATTAATGACTATATGTAAATACCTGTGTGAATATGTAGGTCTGTGGGCCTGTATTAGATATCAGTGTGTATGTGTCAGTGTGTCTCAGCAATTCCCAGGTCCTAATATATACTGTATAGTGTGTATTCTTGACTAGCAGTGGGAAGTTTCTGTTTTGTGAATTTCAGTATCAGTGTGATATTGATACCCTTTGTTACTGATACTCTCACTTAGCCCTGATACTTGGCCTGATGTTCTATTTACAAGGTTCTTTATGCAGAATTATTTGAGATACCTGTATGTGTGTGTGTGTGATCACTTGGGGGCCCTGATATTCGGGTCAGTAATTATGTATATGTGTGTTCAGTGTACTGTGTTAGATAGCTAGGTGAGTGTGTTCTCAGTAAGGGGGAAGAACAGAACTGTGTGTGTGTGTGTAGTTGTTATGTGTCAGTGAGTTAGTGAAGTGTAGAGGAGAGGGGGGATCTGTACATTTGGACTGAGAAGTGATTCTCAGTGTCCCTGTGTTAAGGAGTGTGAGCAGTCATTTAGTGAGGGAATTTAGTTATGAGTTAACCTGTGTTAAGGGTTTAAGAGAGGACAGTTCAGGACACTGTGTACCTGTGTGTCTATCAGTCTTAGAGTGGTTGAGGATGTGTGTGAGCTACCTAGGTGTCTAAGTGTTTGTGTGTATGCCTCAGAAATTTCCCAGGTTCCTGTGTGTGTGCTTGTGAGTTGAGGTAAGCTAGGAATTTTATGTGTGGCTGTGTGTGTAGAAATTGGATATCAGTATATATTAGTGTGGTGTGTCCCATAAATCCCAGATCAGTATAACTAGTGTATTAATAACTTGTATTTTCCCTATGTGTAACTGTGCAGTACACCCAGGTTTGGGGAAGGGAACTAGGTTCAGCACAGGGGACTGATAAGTAGTAAACCTAGAGTACACATGTATACTAGAGTATTATGTCTGATACTCATAAGTATCAGTAACTCAGTTGATACAATGAGTCAATAGATATAGAAATTAGTATCAACTAGTGATTCCAGTATCAGTAGAGTGATTAATTGGTTAGTGTGTTATATATTTTGGTGTCAGTTAGTTAGTCAGCATGCCTCTATAGATCTATTAGTTAGTATATATATATATATATACAACTATTAGTCTAGACAGTTAGTGGTAGATTAATATCTATGCTAGCATATAGTTTAGCTACATGTGTAATGTATATATGTAGATATATAGATATGCATGTATTATAATATAATTAGTATCTATATGGTATTGAGGTACATTAGTGTTAGTATCTATGACCTAGTATAAACCACCCCAGTTAGAATGCCCTAGTATAAACCTTAGATATGACCTAGAAGCCTCACACTTAATTATTTAAACATGTTACTCTTTTGATTTAATATCTGACATTAATTTTCCATAAATAGGTCATTTTGATCTCTCCTTGGACATTGATCCTCACACTTTGCTCAGGACCACAGGCGAGTACATTCTCTGACAGTTTTTATTGTTGATTAATACTATAATTCAGTTGTATTACATACTTGATTCCGACACTATGGATACACTGGTTAGCACCCTAGATCCCCATCATGAGGAGTCGTGATTGGAATCCATCGTGCTAGCTGGGGGATGGGGAACTATTAGTAGATTATGTGATCATATCCAAACCCTTTACATGCATCATAGCTCACCCCACTTCTCACGTTGGGTGCGGCCTGACCATCTTACATGCATCATAGCTGTTATATATGATTAACCTGACCACTACATGCATCATAGCTAACCATATGGTTAGCCTGACCTACAAGAATCATAGTTAATCATATATAACCAGCCTGATCAAGTCCCAAGCCGATCACATAATAAACTGATAATTCAAACACTTAGCTAGATGTCTATTTTATTCAGATTCACCTGTTCCAGCATTCACTACTTATTGTCTAGCATTCACTATTTATTGTTCATTGCTAGATGCTCTATTGCCTATTTCTATTTTCTCCAGTACTTTATATTTCCAGCATTTATTTCCATCTTGTATTCTTACACTGTTTATAGTCTTTGTCAATTTAATGAAACTGCTGTTAGTGCTTGTGCTTCGCTCCAATCCTGACTGGATAACATTTTTCAGAGGACCTGGAGGATCTTTGCCCCACACATTACGGCCCAGGATTAGAGGGAGATTTCACTCCAGAAACCTCAGAGGAGTTGCCTAGCCTAGAGGAGAATTTACCTGGCTGTTCTTAGATTTTTCTGCATTTATTGTTTTGGACTGAGACTGAGTTGTACTTATTATTTTGTGACTTTGTGAGGTCATTTAGACCAGGTTTGAGTTGGATTATTGTGGTTGTTTTATTAGAACTCTTTTCTATTTCCATCGTGCCATTATTTCTTATAGCTTGTGATTGAGTATATTACAGAACTGTGGATTTTATCATTGTCCTCCGTACGGAGTTGAGACTATTGACAGGATATATTATATGTTGAGACCTAGACAGCGTTCTACCGCCGATACTGCGGCGTAGGCTGGACGTACCCACGACTCATGCCCAAATTCTAGGTGCGGGTCGTGACAATTTAAATGCTTGCATCCTGTTTGATTTCATGTACTTCTTCTAATCGTTTCGTCCACCACCGGCAGAGAGATAGATATGCATAGTGGATGTACTGCCATCGATGGTGACACACCTTCGGAAGTCAATGGCCAAACTCGAGAAGATACCTCGATGACTCCTAGACTTCCGGGGCTAGATGGATAGACTTACAATCCAGTTCCGTCTAATCCTTCTGCTTTACCTAGTGGAACTTTTCCAGCTTCATCGACACCACAGGATAGTCAGACACAGTTGTTCCAATTCTTCCAAATGATAATGCAGGAATAGAGACAACAGGCAACTACACTAGCTATAGAGCAGAGACAGCAAGCGGCAGAGCAGAGACAAGAATTTCTAGCAACACTTGAGAGAATGGCTGCACAGGCTACTGTACCAGCTCAAGTACTAGTTCCAGTACCTCGAGCTAGAGTTGGTTCAGTAAAGGACTTCATACAGATGGGTCCCAAGCCGTACAAAGGCACTGAGAGCCTAGAGGAGACTACAAACTGGATTACCCACACTCAGAAGTTATTAGAAGCATCGCAGCTACCTACAGATCTATGGATGACAGGCGTAAGGACGCTGCTAGATGGGAACGCCCATCACTGGTGGAAATCAATGGAGCTCCAATTGGGTACATATCAGACTTGGAAACAATTCTTGTAGTGCTTTGAGAGGAAGTACTTCCCGGACACTGTCAGGGATGCGTTGTACGATCAGTTTCTTCATCTAGAGCAGGGGAACAAGACAGTTGACGAGAATGAAGCAGAGTTTGGTCGCCTTAGTAAATATGGCACTGCCTTGATACCAAATGACTTGGGGAAGGCTAAGAGGTTTTACCGTAGACTGACTCAGGAGCTCCAATACTACACTAGCTTACAATCCCGAATCTCTTATGCTGAATTATTGACAGAAGCGAGATTACAAGAGACCATCAACAGGGAAAAAGGAGGTCAACTGAGGACACAACAAGGACCAGCAAGGACACAGTAAGGACCAACAAGGATACAACAAGGAGGGCCTATCAGACGTCCTTTGGCACAGCAACAGCAGTACTAGCACAGAGTAGGACCATACCAGATTTCGGAGAAGCCCTACTGCAACTATTGTGGGAAACGCGGGCACATTTCGAGAGACTGTCGGACTCGTTTGGGACAATATATGAGATGTGGTTCAGGATAGCACATGGCGAGAGACTGTCAAATGTAGCAGACATTGACACTTCCACCGCCAGTACAGAGGCTAGCACTTCCAGCACCGAAGCCAGCTCAGCAGATGACTAGACCAGGACCACCTAGACCCTCAGCAGCCGGAGGATTTCAGCGAGGACCACCGCTACCTACTCAGGAGGATCAGTACACGAGGGCCATTCATGGATTACCACAGAGGAATGGGCAAGCTTTTGCACTAGAAGTGGATGACATGGAACAGGAGATTAATGTCGTAGCAGGTATTACTCTTGCTTTTACTTTTCCTACGGTGATATTATTTGATACGGGAGCCACCCAATCATTCATATCTTCTAGTTTTATTGTCAAATACAATATTTCCACTACACCTTTACCTAGTTGCGTTAGAATTCTCACAGGAGGAGGAGTTGTACCTGTTAGTCAGATTTGTAGATCGTGTCCTGTAGTGATTCGTGGCAGAGAGATGAGTGACCGACGCTTAATCCTTCCTATGCCAACTTTTGATATTGTGCTTGGAATGGACTGGCTAAGCAAGTACCACGCTTTCTTTGATTGTTTTGGAGGAAGCATTCTTTTTAAGGTACTAGGCCAGCCGAAACTTGAGTTTGTATGAGGATCCATAGAAGCCATTATTGGTGTTCAGCTTGCAATGGACGACGTTATCTATCACCCCATCATTTCAGAGTTTCAAGACGTCTTTCCAGAGGAACTACCAGGACTACCCCCGGACAGAGACATAGAATTTTTAATTGAATTGACACCAGGAGCAGCACCCATAGTGTCGCATGTTTATAGATTGGCGAAGAAGGAGATGGATGAGCTGAAGCCACAGTTGAAAAAACTAGAAGAGAAATGTTTCATTCGACCAAGTGTATCACCGTGGGGAGCACCAGTATTTTTGTACCAAAGAAGGATGGGTCAGTACGTATGTGCATTGACTACAGAGCCTTGAATGCAGTGATCGTGAAGAATAAATACTCGTTGCCATGCATTGATGACTTATTTGATCAGCTTAGTGGAACCAAGGTGTTCTCGAAGATAGACTTGAGATCGGGATATCACCAGGTGAAGGGACGGAAGCAGGACATCCCGAAGACCATATTCAGGACAAGATATGGACACTAAGAGTTTCTGGTCATGCCATTTGGATTGACCAATGCTCCAGCTATCTTTATGGACCTAATAAATCGAGTATTCCATCAGTATTTGGACCAGTTCGTGGTCGCCTTCATAGATGACATACTTGTCTATTAGAAGAGCCACGAGGAGCACGAGAAGCACCTACGGATCGTTCTAGAGACCTTGAGGAGAGACCAGTTATATACAAAGCTCAGTAAATGTGAGTTCTTCTTGGACAGAGATTTGTTTCTTGGGTATGTCCTTACGGGAGATGGTATTTCTGTTGAACCAGAGAAAATTTTGGCAGTCGAGACATGGCCCGTTCCTAAATCAGCATCAGAGGTGAGAAGTTTCCTTGGACTTGCGGGATATTACCGACGGTTTGTCACTACCACGTTCCAAAAATAGGGGTATTTTCAACTTTTTATAATATTTAATATTATGGTATTTACAATTAAATAATTGCATGATAAGTATATTTAATTTAAATAATTATGTGAGATGTGTAATTAAATATATTATTATATACAGTGTTCATTTATGTTTGAGCTGGTAGACTTGACCTAGAAGCCTAGTAGATGAACACCTGTCCGAATTATGGGATTATGTGGTTAATTATTTTTATTTAGAATTAATTTATTGGAGGTCATAATAAACTACCATAATTTATTTAATTATTGCGCTTTGCCCTTGCTTCGATATTTGGAGCGCTACCCTAGCTCTTGCCTTCCAAAAAATTTCACAACCTTGCCCTAGACGTACCAGCCTTCCATTCTGATATTTTTGTAACTCATAATTATGCTCTCTGCGAGTTATTTTTAGCCGCACAATATTCGTCGCGGACGTTTATTTAATTCCTAAATAAATTCTAACTTTGTATCATTGTGCGTTCCAATCGAAATTGGAGGCAATCTTGACCTATTTTTTGTGCGACCCAAATTAGGGTAATATTCTGTTCTGAGTCTTCTCCACTAATGGTATTGATGACCCGACCCGATTTTGGCCCTATGTCCTCCTAATTAATTTTAGAACACA
Source organism: Iris macrosiphon (assembly GCA_036927795.1). NCBI lineage: Eukaryota > Viridiplantae > Streptophyta > Magnoliopsida > Asparagales > Iridaceae > Iris > Iris macrosiphon. Next base: position 150,615,823 of record JAYESA010000004.1, read on the forward strand.
GCTTTCATTTTATTCCTAATTAATTTGAGGATACCATTTTAACTGATTCCGTAAATCCCAATTTAATTCCAGTATCCACTAATTGAGGCCATACCAAACATACAATGCCCCCTCACCCTACAAAATACCGAACACCGAATCGCCCGCCAAATTTTTATCATTTTATGCATCTGTGCAAATACCCAAATTTAAGGGGGCTAATTTGCAAATTTGCATTTGGTGTCAACACCCCATTGGTTCAACTAAATGGAGAAGCCCAACATTGACTAAGCCTCTCACCCTCATCCCCACATGAAGAATCCCTCATGACAAATCTAGGCCATCCATTCAATGGGTGCATCCTCACCCTTCATTCCCACACATCCTCTCCCTATTTAAAGTCACCTCACCCACACTCTTCCCTAGGAAAGCCCTAATCCCCAAAAACCTAGGTAGCCCCCATCTCCCTCACCCAACCGTAGGCTTCCCATTTTCTTCTTCTTTTTCCTTTCTTCTTCTCTTTTCTTCTTCTTCTTCCTTCTTCTCCTTCCCTTTTGTGTTTTTTTTGAACTTACAAAGGGGGGGAAACCATCTCCACCACCCCCACTGTTCCCGGGCATCCCCCCGGCGGCCTGCTGTTTGCACTTCGGCCGGCCAAGCTGCCTGCAGCTCCTCGACTCGAGCCCGGAGCCCCCGTGCATCTCCCTCCATCTCCCCCGACCTCATCCCCCTAGCTCCCCGCTCCAGCGAGCCGTCCTCAAGCCCCCTCCATCACCATCCCATCTTCCGGCCTGCTGCTAGCTCCGGCCTGCTGCGAGCTCCGGCCAACTACCATTCGCTACCACCACCTGAGCTCAACTCCACCGCGACCACCCCGGCCCTCCTTGTTGCTCTTCCACTCCTCCACACGAACGCCACCCCGCACCCGCACGGCTCCGGCCAGCCTCGCCACCCGCAGCTTACTCCCTCATCCTCCCCGTATCACTCCCCTCTCCAACCTGAAATCCCCTCGCACCACCACCATCTATCACATATCACCACCACCATCGCCATCAGCATCACCCCACTCCGACCTTCTCCTCATACACCACCACCATCATCATCATACTCCACCACCCTCGGCACCCGACTGTTGTACATCTCCGATCAGCCAAGCCCCTGACCCCGCTGCCTGCGCTCCGGCCAAGCCCGGCGACCACCCCCCTGTGAGACTTCTTCCTCTTCCCTCCTTCTTTATATATATATATATATATATATATATATATATATATATATATATATATATATATATATATATATATATATATATATATATATATATGTATATGTATGTATATATGTATGTAAATACGTAAATGTGTATATGTGTATGTGTATACGTATTAAATAATATATTTTTAATATGTATTTTTGGTGCATATATATAAGTAGTTTATATACATATATGTTATATTGATATATATAAGTACATATATACATATATATAACCATATTTTTTGTGTGTGTATATACATATATATATATGTATGTATTTTTGGTATGTATATATATATATATATACGTAGTATATATATATAATTATATTGGTATATATGTACTATATACATATTGGTATATGTATACTCTAGTATGTGTATATTGATGTATATATATACATGTATACAAGTATATAGTATATGTATTTTTATTTGGTATATATAGATATAACAAATGTATATTTTTACTAGTACATATATATGTATACAGGTATATTCTTAAATATAGTTGTTATGAATAAATGTGTTATGTATATTTATAACATATAAATATATATTTATATACTTCTATTTAGTATATATACACTTATACGTATTTTGTACAAAATTACTGATATACACTTATATATATATTATATACGTATTTAATTGATATATATATATTCTGAGTATAAATATATATTTATATATGTATCCCTACTAGATGACCCTAGTTGACTAGTGCCATGCCTGGCATAGCCCTGAGGCCAGTGTAGTTTGATTTTGTGTTAGTGTAGCATCTGATACAAGTGTTATATTTGTGATATGTCTATAGGAATGTTGGTTCATCCAGGTGATACTCTGGAATAGGACATCAGTATTTACCAGCTAAGGACCCAAGGCAAGTACATTCTCTGATAATTTCCAATTCCTTGATAATTTCTATAAGTTCAGTAATCTAGAAATGTTACATCTGAATCCTTGAGACTGTGCTACACGGACTAGTATATAGCTTGAATCTGCAGTCATGAGATGTTACATTGATTATCGTATTGACATTGTACACGACATATATATTAGACATCGTACATGATAGATTGGATATTGCTCGTGTATCGTGACGTGTCATAGTTGGATCCACAGTACTAGTTGGGGGCGGGGAAGTAGTTAGTAAGAAATATGATCATACCCCTTTATACAGTATAGAACAATGTAAGTGTTAATCATGCTCTTCACATACGATTAGCCAGGCCCTATAGCTCTCGTAGATGTTCCCAAGCCGATCACATTTTGAAACTACTATTTCAAACACTTAGAATAGATTACAGTACTCTATTTAGATCATATACTACATCACCCGTATATGATCATGTACCTTGTTCTCTTCATTTTATATATGCACTGACTGTATCACATTGCCTGTCTCTTTACATTGTCTCTCTTTATTTTGCTATTGCATTTATTCACTGTCTTCTCTCAGTATATAGCACCATCTGTTTATTGCTTTATAGTCTTTATCAATTAAATGGAACGGTTACTTGAGATTGTACTTTGCTCCTTCCTGACTGGAAATATTTTTCCAGACTATGCCTTAGAGGATCGGTGTCCGACACTTTATGGACCCTATGGTGAGTAGCTGCAACTTGGGCCTGGTAGTTCAGTTGTGATTCCGGGAGGTCTAGCCGGAATCACTAGTTTTCTAGTTAGTTCTTTTAGTAGACTTTTTGGTACCGAATTTGTCTCCGGCATACTTGTTGAGACATGGATATTTGTTGAGTTAGATTATTACATTTAGACTTGTGTTGTATTTATTTTTTTGTTCGATATCTTATCGTGTTGTAGTCATGTGATTGAGTATGTGTTCGTATTATTTTGTGTCATCCGTGCCTCCTTATGGAGATTGGATGCTTGTGTGAGATTGGCTAGATAGTATCATGACCTTGACAGCGTTCTACCGCCGATGCTGCGGCGTAGGCTGGATGTACCCGCGTACTCGTGCCCCTATACCGGGTGCGGGTCGTGACACGGTTCGTAAAGAAGTTCTCAAGGATAGCAGCACCTATGACTCGGTTGACGTGCAAGGATCAAGAGTTCATATGGATCAACGAGTGTCAAGCCACTTTTGAGGAGTTGAAGAAGCGACTGACCACAGCACCAGTAATAACTATTCCATCAGGATCAGGAGGTTATGTGATTTACAATGACGCATCAGGGAAAGGCTTGGAATGCGTGTTGATGCAGCATGGCAAGGTGATTGCATATGCATCTAGGCAGTTATGAGTACATGAGAAGAATTATACAACTCATGACTTAGAGCTTGCAGTCGTTGTTTTTGCTCTGAAGCTATGGAGATATTACTTATATGGGGAACGAGTGGAGATCTATACAGACCACAAAAGTCTCAAGTACGTCTTCACACAGAAGGAGTTAAATATGAGGCATCGTCGATGGCTTGAGTTGATGAATAATTTTGAGATAGAGCTACATTATCACCCAGGCAAGGATAACGTAGTAGCAGACGTGTTAAGCCAGAAACCAGCAGCTAACTTCTTGACGACACAGAGGGAATTATTGGAGGACTTGCAAGAGCTTGGCATAGAAGTGATATTATCCGGAGCAGATGGGACATTAGCCAACTTGCAAGTAAAGTCATCACTAGTAGAAAGGATCAAGGCAGCTTTGCCTACAGACACCAGATTCAGGAGATTAAAAGAAAGGGCATAGGCCGGAGAGCAGACAGGATTGCACATTCATGATGACAGGACATTACGATGTGGTGATCGTCTATATATTTCCAATAGAGAGATTCGACAGGTGCTGATGGCAGAAGCTCATAGTTTGATATAATATATTCATCCTGGAGGCACCAAGATGTACCGTGACTTACGACAGCACTTTTGGTAGCATGGGATAAAAAGAGAGATAACTCGCTTTGTAGCTAAATGTCTAGTATATCAGCAAGTAAAGACGGAGCATCAGAGAACAGCAGGGTTATTGCAACCACTTCCGATTCCAGAGTGGAAGTGGGAGCACATCACTATGGACTTCGTCACGGGTTTTCCCAAGAGTCCAAGTGGAAGAGATGCAGTATGGATAATAGTGGATCGACTCACCAAGTCAGCCCATTTCTTGCCTTTTAGAGTTGGCCAGTCTACATAAGCTTTGGCTGACTTATACATGAGGCAAATCATAAGATTTTACGGCATACCTGTCAGCATTATGTCAGACAGGAATTTATATTTTATATTGCACTTTTGGAGAAGCATGCAAGAGAGTCTTGGGACTCGTCTAAAGTTCAGTACATCTTATTACCCGCAGACAGATGGGCAGTCCGAGCGTACTATTCAGACAGTGGAGGATATGTTAAGGGCTTGTATGTTAGACTTTGGAGGATCATGGGAGGATCACATATATCTTGTGGAGTTTTTTTACAACAATAGCTATCAAGCGAGCATCCAGATGGCTCCGTTTGAAGCGTTGTATGCAAGACAGGCAGAAGCAATGGGTAGACCTTCATCGTCGTCCCTTGGAGTTTAAAGAGGGCGATCATATTTTCTTGAGGATATCACCTACTAGAGGCACTATTTGATTCGGAGGGCGTGGCAAGTTGAGCCTAAGGTATATTGGATAATTTGACGTGCTAGAGAGAGTGGGAGAAGTGGCATATCGACTTGTGCTACCACCTTCACTTGAGGGAGTACATGATGTATTCCACGTGTCGTAACTCAGGCGATATGTGGCAGACAAAAGTCATGTTCTCGACCATTCTAAGATCACCATTGGGCCGAGCTTGTCATATCAAGAGCAACCCGTGGGGATCCTTGATCGCCGAGAGAAAGTGTTGAGGAACCAGTCTATTCCCTTGGTCCGCGTGGAATGGAAGCATGGCGCGCTAGAAGAATCAACTTGGGAGCACGAAGATGACATGCGCAAACGTTTTCCATACCTATTCGTAGACCAAGGTATGAATTTATTTTGTTAATTTCTACCTTATACCATCCTTGACTTTCTATCGTGGCTTAGTTTTAATTTCGAGGACAAATTTTTTATAAGTTGGGTAGAATGTAAAACCCCTAATTTTAAAATCATATTAATTATTTAACTAATTATTTAATTTATTTATAGTATTTATTAGTTAATTAGAAGATATAGAATTTATTGGATTTTTATTTCTAGGTAATTATGCATTTAGAGATTTATGGAGCAACTATTATTTTACCTTAATTTATTTTATATAGGAGACCCTGTGGACGATTGATAGATTATTTGTATGCACTAATATAAATTTCGAGAATTATATATATATATATATATATATATATATATATATATATATATTAAAACAAAAAGAATGAAAAGAATAGAAATGAATAATAAAAAGAAAAGAAAGAAAAATAAAAATAAATAAATAAAAGAAACCAAAACCCTAAACCCTAAATACTAACCCAACCCCGCTAGCCCTAAAACCCTACCCGCTAGTAAAGCATAGCAGCAACAGCGGCACCAAACCCCTCCCCCGCGCGGAAGCCGACCCCCACCCCTTCTCATCTTCTCTTTTATATATATACATATATATATATATATATATATATATATATATATATATATATATATATATATATATATAAACCCTAACCCTAAACCCTTACCATCTCCACACCCCGAGCCGCCGCCGACCGCCTGGACCCGCCGCAGTCGTCGGAGCCGACCGTCGCCGCCGCTCGTCGCCGCCGCTCGTCGCCGTTCGCGAGATCGAGCGCACTGCAGAAATTCACAACAGCGAAGCCCTGTTTACGCGTTGATTTTTGCTCCATCGCTCGACCAAATTTGACCATGTTTTCACCGGTATGTTCATGACCTATCCCTCTTCCAACTCTATGTATTATTTTCCTCCGATCAGCTCGTAACCCTAGGCAAAAACCGAGACCAAGTTAGTGAAAAATGACAACTTTTAATCTCAAAAAAACTGCTGTAACCACCAATGTTTATGGACTCGTATCTCTCATCACAGAGATCCAAACGTAGATTTTCTTCTTGCTATGTGAAGACCACCTAACCTAGATTATTTTCTGTCAATTATATTATTTTATTTGATGATGTATGCAGAATTAAACTGAGTTAAAAATTACAAAAAACCTGTTTCGAAACTTTAAAAGGTGTGATACGGAGCGCGCCCCGCCAAACGGAAGTACCCCGTCACGTACCAATTGCACCGAAAGGCGCATATGATATTTTCAAGGAACAGAATAAACTATGTCGAGTCAAGAGCATCTTCATTCCTATAGAAAATAGTGGATGAAAAAATCCATAGCGGAACATGTGGGCTTTCGCAAAAACTGATTCGGACGCGTGTGCGTGTCGGAATCAACCTGTATCCACGAAAAGTCCCCATATCACGACTTTTGCAAAAATCCCGCACCATTTATTGTACGCTCGTCAGAATGCGACGAAACTTGCGCCACTGGACTCGTGGTATCGCGCTGGTCCTGTGAACCAATTTTTACTCAATTCTGAGATAGTTGACCAAGTCGCCTATTTGTGGACCCTACGGTTGACTTTTTGGACAAAATTGTGTTCGGCTCACCGAAATCCAAAATTGGACATATCGTTGAGTTTATATTGACGTTTAGAATTTATTTGACCTATAATTTGTCCCATTTAGAGACCTTTACCTCTGGCATATTTTTCGGTGCAAAGTGGGCCACATATGGACCCCGCTTTGACCCAAAATTATCGTTTTGCCCCTGTATCCACATTGGACAAAAGGGTAATGTTTTTTAGCTATCTCGTTGATTCCGAAAATGTTGGTGATGTCTATTTCAGCATCCGGAGACGTTTATTCGGAGGCCTTAGTTTCTGATCCCGTGTCCTTGACATCTGGACGCTTACTCTTTACAGATTGCTTGCCAGGCAAGTATACCTTACCATTGTACTGTGATTTATATCTCATATGTTGCATGCATGTCTTATTTCTATTTATTTAATTCAAATATTTTTAACTGCTATATAAACTGCGCGTCCAAGGAAACTTGGGTGCAACGACGGTGACGTCGTATTCTGTTTTTATTATGTATATGCATGTGACCTAGTTTAGTCAAACATGTGAGGTCAGGCTAACCATCTGGTTAGCTATGATGCGAGCAACAGTCAGGCTAGTTATATATAATAGGCTATGAGGCATGTAATATGGTCAGGCTACACCCTACGTGATATGTAGGGTAATATATAATGCATGTAAGGTGGGGTATGATCACATAACTTGCTAATATTTTCCCGTCTACGGCTAATATGATGGATCCAATCATGAATCATCATAACAGGTATCTATGATACTAGCCCGTGTATCCATTGTGTCGGGAATCAAGTATAATACTACAAACTAGAATCATAGTAATCATCAAAAATAACAAAAATTGTCAGAGAATGTACTCGCCTAAAATCCGGTGCTGAAAGTCAACAGTGTTCGAAATGATATCTCCGAGACCTATATATGAATTCCATGTCAAAATAGTATTTTGGAAATTATAAATATGATATACTAGTTGATACTAGGTCTCTAAATGATTTCTAGGTCAAACTAGGTCAACATTGGTCAAACTAGTCAATTCTAGGTCATCCTAGTCTATGTTAGTCAATATCCAACTAACACTAATCATTATTAGATATACTGACTATTAGCACTAATATATTCATATACTAGATAATATGATACTCTATGTGTATGTGTGTGTGTGTATATATATATATATATATATATATATATATATATACAAGTAATACTTTAGATATGTAATTATATGATATCTTATTACATAGCTAACATCCTAACTTATCATCTCTTATATCAATCATTACCTTACCAACCTATCTTAATATCTAACTTACTCTTCACACAAACAATCTTGATACACAAATCTACCATGATACATAACTCATTAAACTTACTACACCTTAACCCAAATAACTGATAATCACCTCATCTTAACACTCACACTGATACACCATGCACAGACTTAAACAACCCTCTTCTTTGATACTCTAAAGCAGATACAAGCATGCTCATTAAATCTAGGCCTTGCTCCATAACTCCCTCTACCCATTCACCCATGTGCAACTCTTGTAACAACAAGGTGCTGATGTTGATATGAAATACTGATGTTGCATAACTTAACTACTGTTGTGTATTTCAGTTCTAATATAGTTTATTGCAGCGTTAGCTATCTACAGTTGATGGGTTTTCCTGCAGTGCACTGTCTCACATACACTGGGCAACTGTTGTTGTTGTGTGTTTAGTCCCCCCCCCCCCCCCTCATATGGGTATTCTTAATACACATATGAACCTTTAAACACCACACACACAAATTAGTGTATCAGTCTTCACTGATACATTGGAACCATCACTCGAGCCCCACTTCTACAGTTATATTTCCCCGCATCCTCAACTCACTCATACCTTAACTTAATTAGGGAACACTCTCTATAGGATTTCACTCGAGCCTCCATACTTCCCAGGTCCTCCATTACTCTGCTTCATTGACGTACATCTGGAAATTATAACACACTATAGTGCACTGTTGTTAAATGAGCAGCATGTCACGCCCCAGACCCGCCCGGGCCGCCGCTCCGCCTTGCCCCGCCCCATATAGCCGAAATATCGAACCGGACACGAATTACCGTGCCTCGGTGCGTCAGACGTGAATCACCGCACCCGTCCCGCGGGTATGAGGAAGGGGAAGGAATGGCCTGGCCCGATCGAGCCCATCGGGGACGTGATGCTGTACGGGTCTGGGGTTGCACCCGTACAAGGCCAATCGTTTAAGTTGATAGTTGGCTATCATCGCATCAATCGAGTAAGCAGCAGAAAGGGACTTGTTGTAATGCAATGCATTTAGCCAACTGAGTATTCGGGACAATCGAGGCAACTTGGGTTTCCTTTAGCAAAGGCATTCATTCGTTTCATACATTATGCTCCCGTATACGATAACATCTCGGGGCAACAATCGAAACCAGGATTCCGGGTCTTAGGGACTGTGGCACGCCTATCGCTCCCTCGGACGTTCCAGTACCTGCAAGCAAGTAAACTGTTGGTAGGTCAGCACTTTATACAAGTATTGGTGAGATAAAATAACAGAACAGAAACAAGCATTCACTCAAACCAACACTAAGTAATCATGTTATAAAACATTACATTACTAGTGATCTTTCTAGTTTTACCTAGGTTCATTTCATGCAGTTCTAGCAGAGTCATATTACATTGTTTGGAAACAGAGTTTTATATGCAATAAGCAAGCAAGCAATCGTTTATGATCCAGGGTATGCGCAGCGTGTCTCGTGCGACTCGAGGGTCAGATGCATAGCTAGACACACAATGCACAATCTTAGGGGCAGTCCTCTATCCAAGCCAACACAATGACTTAGCTATATGCAGGGCGGTCCCCGAGTATCTCAGGATCAGCAACTGGTTGTACAGCATACTAATGACTCATTCATCTGATGCTAATGGCAGTTATGACTCATGGTTGCTTTCCACTATCTCTGTAGCAGCCGTGACACATGCAGTTCAGCTCTCCACCAAAAGCCATTATCCGACCGCATGCGAATGCATGGAACACTATCAAATAAACTCTAGTACGCAAACGAGACGAACCATCAGAATACAATCTTTGTGCGGGGCAATCCGACTTATCACTTGAACACATTCAGGCACAATATGGTTCTCTCAAAGCATAGACGATAGTGAACATGTTCATGCACTCTAGGCAAGCGTTCAGGATTCTCGTTAAGCAGATATGGTATTTCAAAAATAAGCTAGGTGAGTTCGTTCATTAACATGCAAGGCAGGTTCTATCATCCTCTTATGAAAATATTGCAAACAAAAACTCAAGTTATTATTAAGGCGTGCAAGAATCAGAAAAAGAAGTTCTGCCCACTCACCTGATACATAATGCCGATACGGAGCGGGGTATTACATACTTACCAACCAACAAAAAGTTTCGTCCTCGAAACTTCAAGGATAAACTTCTCGATATTTCGAGCAGCGATAGTGCCGTCCCTCGCCGTACTCAATCGAAACAATCAAGCAATTCAAGTTCAGAAAACATTTGCACTTTGAGAATATCTATGGACTTATTATATGGAATGCTCTATTGCAATACCATATCGAGCAATATCTCAGAGTCATAGCAACGGATTTTGGGCCAGAAGATCGATTCCGCTGTGATACTATTCTGTCACACCCCGGACCCGCCCGGGCCGCCGCTCTGCCTTGCCCTGCCCCATATAGCCGGAATATCGAACCGGACACGAATCATCGTGCCTCGGCGCATCGGACGCGAATCACCGCGCCCGTCTCGCGGGTGCGAGGAAGGGGAAGGAATGGCCTGGCCCGATCGAGCCCATCGGGGACGTGATGCCGTGCGGGCCTGGGGTTGCACCCGCACAAGGCCAATCGTTTAAGTCGATAGTTGGCTATCATCGCATCAATCGAGTAAGCAGCGAAAAGGGACTTGTTGCAATGCAATGCATTTAGCCAACTGAGTATTCAGGACAATCGAGGCAAATTGGTGTAAACCCTCTCGATTAATTCTATAGATAGTCAGGTTTGGATTGGGAAATTTTGGATTAGCAGCAGGTGTGAGGATTAGAGTAGAGTTACTTTAGTCTGTTATTTAATTATTAAACCCTTGGCACGCCCTACGGTTGCAAAATTATTTCGGAGCCCAATATCAGCCCATAAATCCCATCGGACTATTGTACGTCTGACTTGACTCGCCAGTTTAGGCACTGGACTTTTCTGTCACACAAAAATTAATCTGTTGTGCCTTAAATTAATTGCAAAATTTTTTGTATCCTAAATCCCATATTTAATTTTGTGTCGGACACCTGTGTCGTTACCCTCAATTTTGAGATACCAACTTAACCCGTTAAGCCGGACCAACTAAAGGGTCCAAGACTTACTCCAAGCCCCCACCATTTTTGACCTTTGTGTCATTTCCAAATTTTGACCCCAAGTGCCCCCATTTAATTTAAAAGCGCGGGACACTTTAATTCTATTTAAATCGGGGATACCAATTTTGTCTAATCCTATTTTAATCTCCAATTAATCCCAATGCCCATTTAATTAAACCCATGCCAAGCACACAACACCCCCTCACCATGCAAATCACCAAACACCATTTTCCCCATAATTTTTGCATCATTTTATGTGTTCGTACAATTTCTCAAATTTAAGGGGCTTAGTTGCAATTTATTGATTTAGGTGTCCTCACCTCATTGACCAAGACCAAATGGAGAGCCTACCCTTCTTTGACCTAGTCAACATTTTTCCCCCTTTCTTTGCATGGAGAAACCCAAATCCTTCATGTTAAATCCTAGCCCTCCATTTGAATTGGAGCATCCCCACCACACACTCATATCACCAACCCCTATAAAGGGTCTCTTCAATGCACACATACCAAGCAGGCCATAATCCCTAGGCATTGGAAACCCCCCCCCCCCTCTCTCCCTCTCTCCTCCCTCCTCCATTTTTATTCTTTACAAATTTCTTCTTCTTCCTTTCTTCTTCTACTTCCTGAAGAGCAACTCCGGCCGACTTACTTAACTCCGGCCAGTGCAGCATCCCAACTCTGGCCTGATTCCACCCTCACTCCGGTCCGCTGCTGACCCGCAGCAGTTTGAGCACCCCCCTCCCCCACCCCGCGGCGGCTCCGGCCGACTGATCTAGTTCCCCCCGACTCCACTGTGCAGCTTTCCCCCCGACTCCACTGTGGTCAGACTCCCCTAGTGTCTTATCCCTGGGAGTCGTAGATGAGACTGAGTTTAGGTGTAGATGTGTGTCACATCCCTGTCTGACGTGGAATAGATTATTGATTTTTGGTTTGTATATCATCTCTAGGTACTGCGGGACCTGAGGTCTTGGACGTGGTAGCGGGACCCCGTCATCAGCAGCCGCACGCAGGCAAGTGTACCTTGCCACCCTGTATTTCATATTACAGATATTTATTGTTCCTTTATGTACATTGTGCACGTATTTATGTTGACGTTCGATACTTCGCGTCCGGATCACAACCGGGTGCAAACGTTCGTCGTAACATCTTAGAATAATTGTTAGATGCTTCGTAGCACCTCGATGTACGTACCTGGATACATCGACACCCCAGGACACACGTATACACTGTGATCGTGCCAGACTCCTGTATCCTGATACTGACATTATGACCAGAGACTGGGACGACCCTAGGGTTGCGTCTGTCGAGTTATTCCTGTGTGTCGAGACTGTTAGATAGAGGTTCAGGTTCAGCGCACCATCGTTGACCGCTTGGGATGGGAAAGACAGTTACTAGACGTTTGGGCTCCTCTGCATGCGCTTATATATTTATGTAGTATCTATGTAGTAATCCTGTATCTAGTGTAGTGGTATCAACCGTGTGACTCTTTGCCCGGAGTTGTGGTACGTCCCATTTGTTTTCGTGTCCGGAGCTACGATTTTATTTTAGATAGCCCACGCGTCAAACATTGTCTTCAAACTGTGTCACACTTAGTTGGTTATGCTAGATTACCCCGTCGTTGCACTTGTACTTTCTGTTATACTTGGCATACTGTATTTTTGTACCTTGTTACGTCCCTTTGAGGACCTGGTTCCCTGCCAGTTTTGCAGCATAGACGATTACGGAGCATTTGGAGTTGCTGATGGAGTGGCATGTCTTGCGGGCATTATACCAGGTACTCATATCATTTCTCCGGTATTATGGTTACTTTATTCTTGTTGTTTATTCATCTGCTGTTGTAGCCTAGTTTTTGTAGACTCATCTCTTCTCGAGTCTATTCGAGTTTGTGTGTTATTGGGCGGCCGACTTTAGCATATATAGCTCTTTCTTGTATACTATTGTACATTGTGGATTGAGACATAGAGGTTTACATTTATGGGATATCTAGATAGTGCCCTTTATATTATACATCATATACGCATTCGATTAGACCAGAGTCTGGTCGAATGCGTAGCTGGCGTGTCCCGTATTCCTGGTCCTACGTATTTTGGGACTGGAACGTGACATGTTTTTGTGGTGGCCCATGCAGGTCCATTTTAAATCGTCTTGGTCACCTGACTGTGCCAAGCGAGCCTGCAAATTAGGAATAAATATTATGATTGTTGAATAGGATCTCAATCCATAATCGATTTTAAAAACTCTTTGTATGTGATTATCGCCCTTGGACTTCCAATTTGTATTCGTTCAATTTTTGTCAATATCGTTATCATTGACTCTCATCCCCTATTATTCGGGAAGACGGACGTTTGTGCCTGATGGTTTCCTCCAGAAGAAGATCGAAGACCAGACGAGAGAAGACAGAATTCGTATAATATTCCCTGAGAAGATTGTTACCCTGAGTAGGATAGATTGATAGGTTCTTTTAGATTCTAGAACTAGTGTGGAAGGTTACAGGAGAATTGGACCCAGTAGTATCCTACCCGTACTTGAGATAGCAGTAATCTTGGAAGTACGGAGAGATGGAAGGATTGTTGATCATGACCTAGAATAATTTATGGAAATGCATAGCCTGATGATGGAAACTAGTGGTTGTATAGGATAGCAATACCAGGAACGATGATTATGAGCTAGAGGAGATAAAATTTTAGGATCTCACTTGGAAGATGATGATCTAATACCAGAAATTTTAGTATGTGCTTAGGTGACATCATTATTATAATTGCACTCTGTGACCCGGAACAATAAATAACGGGAAGAAAAAATTTGAGGAATAAATTTTTTGAAAAATTTTGAGTAGGAGAGAAATTATACTTTAGGCAGGATTAGTGTGGTAAACAAAATAGGAGAATTTATTTTGAGGTTAAGTCTGGACGATGACACCATTCTAGCATGAGTTGAGTGAGCCAATACCACGCGACACTAGATTGTCGATGTGGTTGCATTATTTTTTTTGACCACCAGGATACCCTGAGTTGAGTTTCCTCAAGGAGCCCAGGAGTATGGTGCCCATCTACCTCAGGGGCACATAATGCAAGGTAAACCAGTGTACCCCGCATTATATCAGAGTATGAGGATGTGATTCTAGATAACCTTCAGGGACTGCCACTTGACAGAGAGATAGAGTTTGCTATAGAGTTGACTCCAAGAGCCGAGCCAGTTATTTTCCCGTCTTCAGACTAGCACCGATAGAGTTGGTTGAGTTGAAGGTCCATAGTAGAGGATCACTTAGACAAGAATTTTAGTCAGGCTAGTGTTTCTCCATGGGGAGTGCCCATCATATTGTACCAAAGAAGGACGGGACGGTACGCTTGTGTATCAATTACAGGGCATTAAATGCTGCAACGATAAAGAAAAGTATCCACTGCCACACATCGATGATTTGTTTGATCAGCTTAGTTGTGCATGTGTATTCTCGAAGATCGATCTCAGATCCCGTTATCATCAGATCAAGGTACGAAGAGAGGACATCCCGAAGACGGCCTTTCGGATGAAGTATGGGCACTATGAGTCTTCAGTCATGCCGTTTGGTTTAACCAATACGCCAGCAATATTTATGAGTTTGATGAACAATGTCTTCCACCAGTACTTAGATAAGTTCGTAGTGGTATTTATCGACGACATCTTGGTATATTCCAAGAGCCAGGAGGAGCATGAGAGACATCTCAGGATCATGTTGGAGACGCTGAGACAGGAGGCGCTGTACGCCAAGCTCAGCAATGTAAGTTCTGCTTGGATAGAGTACCATTTCTGGGACACATAATCACCGGAGATGGACTATCAGTTGACCCGGAGAAGATAGCTGCAGTTGAGACATGGCCTACCCCTACATCAGTTACAGAGGTTAGGAGTTTCTTGGGACTTGCCGGATATTATTGGAGGTTCGTGAAAAACTTCTCGAGGATAGCTGCGCTTATGACACGACTGACACGTAAAGGCGAGGAGTTTATCTGGACCGACGAGTGTCAGGCTGCTTTCAACGAGCTGAAGAAGCGTCTGACATCAGCACCGATTTTGACACTACCTTCAGGATCAGGAGAATTTATAGTGTACAGTGATGTGTCTGGGAGCGGATTAGGATGTGTACCGATGCAACACGGTAAGGTGATAGCCTACGCATCGAGACAACTGAGGGTTCATGAGAAGAACTATCTGACGCACGATTTGGAGCTAGCGGCAGTGATATTTGCACTAAAGCTATGGAGATATTTCCTTTATGGTGAGCGTGTTGAGATTTACGCAGATCATAAAAGTCTGAAGTATGTCTACACGCAGAAGGAGCTCAACATGAGACAGAGGCGCTGGCTAGAGTTGATGACAGATTATGATATAGAGTTGCAGTACCACCCTGGCAAGGCAAATGTAGTAGCAGATGCCTTAAGCAGGAAGCCCATGGCATACTTTTTGATGACTCAGCGGCAATTGCTAGAGGATCTCCAGGAGCTTGGGATAGAGATTGTATTGCCAGGCATGGATGGACAGATAGCCAGTCTCGAGGTTCAGTCTACACTGATCGAGAGGATCAGGGCAGCCATGCCTACAGATGCGAGATTTCGACGTCTACGAGAGAGGACAGAGGCCGGCATGCAGACGGGACTCAGGATTCATGAAGATGGAACATTGAGGTGTGGAGATCGCCTATATGTTCCGAGTGGCGAGCTACGCCAAGAGTTGATGACCGAGGCACATAGCTCGATTTATTCCATTCATCCCGGCGGTACGAAGATGTACCGGGACTTGAGGCAGCATTTCTGGTGGCATGGGATGAAGAAAGAAATTGCAAGATCTGTGGCAAAATATTTAGTTTGTCAGCAAGTCAAGGCTGAACATCAGAGCACTGCAGGATTATTGCAGCTACTTCTCATTCCCGAGTGGAAGTGGGAGCACATTACCATGGACTTCGTCACAGGATTCTCGTGGAGCCCTAGCGGGAAGGATGTAGTTTGGGTTGTCGTAGACAGACTCATCAAGTCTGCACATTTCTTGCCCTTCAGAGTTGGGCAGTCCACGGAGATATTAGCTGACATGTATATGAGGCAGATAGTACGATTACATAGAGTGCCTGTCAGCATCGTATCGGATCGTGATTCCAGATTCACGTCGCATTTTTGGCAGAGTATGCAGAAGAGCCTAGGAACTCGTCTCAAGTTCAGCACTGCATATCATCCCCAGACTGGTGGACAGTCAGAGCGCATAATACAGATATTAGAGGATATGTTGAGAGCGTGCATGATTGATTTTGGAGGATCTTGGGAGGACCACCTACACTTGGTAGAATTCTCCTACAATAACAGTTACCAGGCTAGCATACAGATGGCACCTTATGAGGCACTGTACGGCAGGAAATGCAGGTCGCCAGTTTGTTGGAGTGACGTGGGAGAGGGTCAGATACTTGGTCCAGAGTTGGTGACACAGACAGTGGAGAAGGTCAAGCAGATTCAGAGCCACCTGCGTGCAGCACAGGACAGACAGAAACATTGGGCAGATGCGCACCGCAGACCATTGGAGTTCAAGGAGGGTAACCATGTGTTTTTGAGGATATCGCCTACTCGGGGTACCATCAGATTCGGAAGCAGAGGCAAGCTGAGTCCGAGGTACATCGGGCCTTTTGACATCTTGGAACGAGTTGGCGAAGTGGCTTACCATCTTGCATTGCCTCCATCATTAGAGGGAGTGCCTGACGTATTTCAGGTATCGCAGCCGAGGAGATATGTCGCAGACCCTAGCCACGTGCTTGATCATTCAGAGATTAAAGTCGGGCCAGTCTATCATACGTAGAGCAGCCAGTTAAGATCCTCGATCACAGCGAGAAGACCTTGAGAGGGCAGACTATTCGACTGGTCAGAGTTGCATGGAAGCACCATTCGCCAGGCGAGTCTACTTGGGAGCGTAAGGATTCCACTCGACAGCGGTTCCCGTATTTATTTGAGGAGCAAGGTACGAATTTACGTACCATATTTGATTACTAGCTTATTTTTAAATTCTCTAAGCTATTATCGTGCTTTACTTTTAATTTCGGGGACAAAATTTTTCTAAGTTGGGAAGAATGTAAACCCCCTCGATTAATTCTATAGATAGTCAGGTTTGGATTGGGAAAATTTTGGATTAGCAGCAGGTGTGAGGATTAGAGTAGAGTTGCTTTAGTCTGTTATTTAATTATTAAACCCTTGGAGCGCCCTACGATTGCTAAATTATTTCGGAGCCCAATATCAGCCCATAAATCCCATCGGACTATTGTACGTCTGACTTGACTCGTCAATTTAGGCACTGGACTTTTCCGTCACACAAAAATCAATCCGTTGTGCCTTAAATTAATTGCAAAAATTTTTGTATCCTAAATCCCATATTTAATTTCCTTTCGGATACCTGTGTCGTTACCCTCAATTTTGAGATACCAACTTAACTCGTTGAGTCGGACCAACTAAAGGGTCCAAGACTGACTCCAAGCCTCCACTATTTTTGATCTTTGTGTCATTTCCAAATTTTGACCCCAAGTGCCCCCATTTAATTTAAAAGTGCGGGACACTTTAATTCTATTTAAATCGGGGATACCAATTTTGTCTAATCCTATTTTAATCTCCAATTAATCCTAATGCCCATTTAATTAAACTCATGCCAAGCACACAACACCCCCTCACCATGCAAATCACCAAACACCATTTTTCCCATAATTTTTGTATTATTTTATGTGTTCGTACAATTTCCCAAATTTAAGGGGCTTAGTTACAATTTATTGATTTAGGTGTCCTCATCTCATTGACCAAGACCAAATGGAGAGCCTACCCTTCTTTGACCTAGTCAATATTTTTCCCCTTTCTTTGCATGGAGAAACCTAAATCCTCCATGTTAAATCCTAGCCCTCCATTTGAATTGGAGCATCCCCACCACACACTCATATCACCAACCCCTATAAAGGGTCTCTTCAATGCACACATACCAAGCAGGCCCTAATCCCTAGGCATTGGAAACCCCCCCTCTCTCCCTCTCTCCTCCCTCCTCCATTTTTATTCTTTACAAATTTCTTCTTCTTCATTTCTTCTTCTACTTCCTGAAGAGCAACTCCGGCCGACTTACTCAACTCCGGCCAGTGCAGCATCCCAACTCCGGCCTGATTCCACCCTCACTCCGGTCCGCTGCTGACCCGCAACAGTTTGAGCACCCCCCTCCCCCGTGGCGGCTCCGGCCGACTGATCCAGTTCCCTCCGACTCCACTGTGCAGCTTTCCGCCCGACTCCACTGTGGTCAGCCTCCCCTAGTGTCTTATCCCTGGGAGTCGTAGCTGAGACTGAGTTTAGGTGTAGATGTGTGTCGCATCCCTGTCTGACGTGGAATAGATTATTGATTTTTGGTTTGTATCTCATCTCTAGGTACTGCGGGACCTGAGGGCTTGGACGTAGTATCGGGACCCCATTATCAGCAGCCGCACGCAAGCAAGTGTACCTTGCCACCCTGTATTTCATATTATAGATATTTATTGTTCCTTTATGTACATTGTGCACGTATTTATGTTGAGTTCGATACTTCGCGTCCGGATCACAACCGGGTGCAAACGTTCGTCGTAACATCTTAGAATAATTGTTAGATACTTCGTAGCACCTCGATGCGCGTACCTGAGTACATCGACACCCCAAGACACACGCATATACTGTGATCGTACTAGATTTCTGTATCCTGATACTGACATCATGACCAGAGAATGGGACGACCCTAGGGTCGCGTTTGTCGAGTTATTCCTGTGTGTCGAGACTGTTAGATAGAGGTTCAGGTTCAGCGCACCATCGCTGACCGCTTGGGATGGGAAAGACAATTACTAGACGTTTGGGCTCCTCTACATGCGCTTATATATTTTTGTAGTATCTATGTAGTGATTTTGTATCTAGTGTAGTGCTATCAACCGTGTGACTCTTTGCCCGGAGCTGCGGTACGTCCCGTGTGTTTCCGTGTCCGGAGCTACGATTTTATTTTAGATAGCCCACGCGTCGAACATTATCTTCAAACTGTGTCACACTTAGTTGGTTATGCTAGATTACCCCGTCGTTGCACTTGTACTTTCTGTTATACTTGGCATGCTGTATTTTTGTACCTTGTTACGTCCCTCTGAGGACCTGGTTCCCTGCCAGTTTTGCAGTATAGACGATTACGGAGCATTTGGAGTTGCTGATGGAGTGGCATGTCTTGCGGGCATTGTACCAGGTACTCATATCATTTCCCCAGCATTATGGTTACTTTATTCTTGTTGTTTATTTATCTGCTGTTATAGCCTAGTTTTTGTAGACTCATCTCTTCTCGAGTCTATTCGAGTTTGTGTGTTATTGGGCGGTCGACTTTAGCACATATAGCTCTTTCTTGTATACTGTTGTACATTATGGATTGAGACATTGAGGTTTACATTTATGGGATATCTAGATAGTGTCCTTTATATTATACAACTTATACGCATTCGAGTCAGACCAGAGTATGGTCGAATGTGTAGCTGGCGTGTCCCGTATTCCTGGTCCTACGTATTTTGGGACTGGGGCGTGACACTTTGGTTTCCTTTAGCAAAGGCATTTGTTCGTTTCATATATTATGCCCCCGTATACGATAACATCTCGGGGCAACAATCGAAACCAGGATTCTGGGTCTTAGGGACTGTGGCACGCCTATCGCTTCCTCGGACGATCCAGTACCTGCAAGCAAGTAAATTGTTGGTAGGTCAGCACTTTATACAAGTACTGGTGAGATAAAACAACTGAACAGAAACAAGCATTCACTCAAACCAACACTAAGTAATCATATTATAAAATATTACATTACTAGTGATCTTTCTAGTTTTACCTAGGTTCGTTTCATGTAGTTCTAGCAGAGTCATATTACATTGTTTGGAAACATGTTTGGAAACAGAGTTTCATATGCAATAAGCAAACAAGCAATCGTTCATGATCCAGGGTGTGTGCAGCGTGTCTCGTGCGACTCGAGGTTCAGATGCATAGCTAGACACACAATGCACAATCTTAGGGGCAGTCCTCTATCCAAGCCAACACAATGACTTAGCTATATGTAGGGCGGTCCCCGAGTACCTCAGGATCGGCAGCTGGTTGTACAGCATACCAATGACTCATTCATCTGATACTAATGGCAGCTGTGACTCATGGTTGCTTTCCACTATCTCTGTAGCAGTCGTGACACATGCAGTTCAGCTCTCCACCAAAAGCCATTGTCCGACCGCATGCGAATGCATGGAACACTATCAAATAAACTCTAGTATGCAGACGAGAGAAACCATCAGAATACAATCTTTGTGCGGGACAATCCGACTTATCACTTGAACACATTCAGGCACAATATGGTTCTCTCGAAGCATAGACGATAGTGAACATGTTCATGCACTCTAGGAAAGCGTTCAAGATTTTCGTTAAACAGCCATGTTGTTTTAAAGACAAGCTAGGTGAGTTCGTTCATTAACATGCAAGGTAGGTTCTATCATTCTCTTATGAAAACATTGCAAGCAAAAACTCAATTTATTATTAAGGCGTGCAAGAATCAGAGAACGAAGTTCTGCCCACTCACCTGATACATAATGCCGACGCGGAGCGGGGCATTACACAGCATATACACCAACAACTTTATTTCCCTTAACTGATATCCCGCTACACATGTGTGCATGACTGTAAAATGACATGCCCTCCTATCTCTAATGATTTGCATTGAGTATAACCCAATGCCAACTGCAGTTCTCATCGCCAAGTGCATCCACCCACACACACTTGTATATGCACAAACACTCACACAAAATCAGTCAAAAGCAAGTCCAACCCGATCCTATACAATGTGACACAGTATCACAGACATAAAAAACTTGTCACAACAGTGTACTGAAGTTCCCCCCTCTACCTAAACACACACATACTCAGTTAAGTATATACACTATATATACACATTATCATATGAATAACACACTCTAAATAGATACACATCCCAATAGTCAATTTAACAAACACCTAGTGTGCACAAGTAATGATACCCTCTATAGTGTCCTGATACACTATCAACCTACATGTCAAAACCCTTAATACACAACTAATACCATATATATATATATATATATATATATATATATATATATATATATATATATATATATATATATATATATATATATATATATATATATATATCAAATATAACTATTTATAACTAATGTGATTAGTTACCATGAAGATTAGAGGAAAATACACCCATAAGCACAAAACCCCAAATTTGTGCATAACTTCATATAAAAATTACAATAGGAACCAATAGAAGCTCATTCTCCTTCATATGTGTATTCATAATCCATGGGTGGGCTCCTAATGGTCAAACACATAATAAAAATAGAAATTAGAGAGAGATTTGAGGGTGTTACCTATTGGGAGATAGATTCTCAATGTGTCTCCTTCAAATGAGTACAAGGATGAGGAATGAACACCAACTCCTAGCAAAACTCTTCTTCCACTAGCCTTTTGCAATCTTCAAGCCTCTATCTCTCATTGGGTTTGAAAATAAGAGGGATTGAGATTGGTTTGGGGAAATTTGGTAGATGAATTAATCACTATGGGGAAGAACACAAACCCTAAGTTTTTCATGAACTATTAAATTAAGTAGAGGGAGACTCCCTCCTCCTATATAGGGCCGGCCATATAAGTCTAGGGTTAGGGTTGGTTGTTCACAAAGTCTAAAATGCCCTCCATGTTATAATAGAGAGTTATTTAATAAATGGTGTTTAACTAAGAGAGTTTCTAATTTTATAAAAAGGGGTTATTGACTCATCCCCTCTTATATAACTAGTTAACCATGACTAAACAAAATGGGTTGCACTAATGGTCATGACAAGTCTAGTTGGGTTCACTTAGGTTCAATAACAATTAGTCTATATAATGGGCTAACATACAACCATCATATATATATATATATATATATATATATATATATATATATATACCAATTATTATGAAATAAAGATATATCAATAATAAATAATACAAAATGACAAAAATATTCCTATTTTATAAGGTAGTGACAATCTCACCCTCACTGATGGCACGCACCAAACTGATGGTTGTTGAGGGTCACGAGTTGGTTCCTTTATTCACTGCTAGTCTTTTGTAAACTATAGTCTTTTAGGCGTTTATCCAACTGACACTTGTTAGCCAGCAAGTATGGACACTAGTTCCCTATATGACTAAATATATTCAGACTGCAACTGACTCACTGTCATGTATACTTTTGATCTTGTATCTGGCATATCATTTTGTATTACTAGATCTTTAAGAATATTCTGATGCGATATTTGAGACACCTTACTATTTATTCAGAGATATTCTATGTTATTGTTACTTGTTTGAATGATTGAGATACAGAAGTTCTTGACCCTAGGAGACTGGATTGTAGTATGTACCCCCTTGTATCTAGACAAACTTAACAAATTGCGAGTTGCTTCGATTTTTTGCAAAGGGCGGTTGGCTGAGTCATTCCCCCGTTCTCCAATATTTTGGTTCTGGAGCATGACAAAACCGAACAGAATTCGATCATTTTGGTTTTTGATCGGTTTGATTATTTGGGCCCAAGTGGTTGCATAAAAACAATATTCATAAAAACCAAACCGAACCATATTTTCTCTCTTTGGAAATCCCAAAAGCATCAGGAGTGAAGAGTAATAGATTGATTTAATAGCGAGTAAAGTGCAAAAAACTTCTTCCGTAATTTGTCTTTTTAGCAAATTAAGACCCTCTAAATTTTTTTGATCAAAATAGCCCCTCACGTTCATTTTTTGTTAAAAATACCGTTAAAAAAAATAAAAACCCTAAACTACCTTCCCCTCCCCCCTAACCCCCCTCCTCCTCCTCCCTCCTCCATCTCCCCTCCCCCTCCTCCCCGAGCACCTCCCCTCCTCCCCGTCGTGCTCGGCCCCCCCTCCTCCACCACCACCAACCCCACCATCATCCCGCCTCCTTCATTGCGCTCCCCGCAGCAGCCCCAAATAGCGCCTCCGCGACCGCCCCTACGCGCGTGCAGCTCTTCCGCGTCCGCCATCGCGCGCACGCAGCTCCCCCGCGTCTGCCCCCGCGCGCAGCTACCCCCCCCCCCCCCCCCCCCCGCGGCCGCCCCCGCGCGCTGCTCCCCTGCACCGGCCCCCCTAGGCCCGAGCCCCCCACTCCACCCCGCGCCTCATCCCCTATCCTCCCCGAGTCGCCGTCCCCACCACCGCCGCCACCCCCACCACTGAAGAATGAGGGGGGGAGAGGGTTAGGGTTAGGATTATGATTATAATTAGGATTAGGATTAGGGTTAGGATTGGATTAGGATTATGGTTAGTGAGGGGTATATTAGTCATTTGACGTCGAATTTGACGTCCGTTAACGCCATCAAATCAAATTGAGTGCAAAATGAACCAAATATAAAATGACATGGTTTTTTAAATCCAGAGGTCGTTAATTGCAAAAACGTAAATCTAAGAAATTTCTTTTTGCACTTTATCCTTTAATAGCATTGTTCTGCTTTGAGTATTTTTGTATCTTTGGAAATCCCAAAAAACATCATATCAGATATCCTTCATAGAAGTTGAGATCTATGGGAGCAATTTTAGAAGAAAAAAATAGATTACAGTTTTATAAAAGTAGTAGCAATAGATTGATGTAATAGCTTTGTTCTACTTTGCCATCACTGGTGGATACCAATATATCCAACACAAGTAGATGTAAAAAAAAATCCATTATGCATGGCGTGAAGTGCATCAAGCTCCACATTCAGGATTCGGAGTCATG
The DNA here is from genome assembly GCA_036927795.1 of Iris macrosiphon. Lineage (NCBI taxonomy): Eukaryota > Viridiplantae > Streptophyta > Magnoliopsida > Asparagales > Iridaceae > Iris > Iris macrosiphon. The sequence goes on from JAYESA010000004.1 coordinate 150,639,802, forward strand.
CCATGAACATGAGATTTTTAAATTAGTCGAACGAAATTTCATAGTAAAAATTCAACAAAATCTCAGTCACATAAGAGAGAGTTTTCCTAAAATCATCATAAAAGCAAGTCTTTAATTATGTAATCAGCATAATTTTTAACTTAAAATCAATTTTGTTCACATCTATATCATAGAAACTAATCTTTTAAAAAAAAAAAAACTAGAAAAAGCATCAACATTATAAAAGTAGGAAAAAAATCTGAAGCAAAAAAAAAAAACGATCAGAAGCAAAAAAAAACCAGATCCACCTGACCAATCATCCTTCTGCTGAAGTAGCAAAAGCAAAAAATATCATCATATTTGAAATCAAAGATTAAAAGGAAAAAATTGAAAAGAATAAAAGAGAGAGAAAGAAGTAGAGAATAGGTTTAGGCTTTGGAAGAGAATGGATCCACGGAGGATCTTAAAGAGAGAGATAGAGAACAAGATATTTCTCTCTCCAAAGGTGGCAGATCCAGATTGGTAATATTACAAATCAGTTGTCGGTTCGGTTCGGTTCGGTTCGGTTTTTAAAATCCAAAACTGAAATCCGAACCGAAAAACCGAATATTTATTTCTCAAAAAGCAAAATCTGAACCGTAATTTTAAAACAGAACCGAATTGCTTATTCGGTTCTGTTAGATTTTAAACCGAGATATGCTCAGCCCTACATACAACTGGGTGAGCATTCGGTTTATTCGGTTTTAACCTAATCGAAATAGTCAAAATTGAATAAACCTAAATTCCAAAAATCCAAAACCGAAACTGAACCGAAATTAGCCAAAACCGAAATCAAACCGAGCCGAATAGCTTATTCGGTTTCTCATGTTGGACAATTATTATTGTTTAATTGGTCGGACCAAAAGTTGAGATCGTAGATAAATTGTATTAAAAATTATAATTTTATGCACATATTTATTGTATTTCAAAGTTTTGTCCAAAGTTGTACTTCAAAACATATACATAGAATCGTTGTTTTTAAAATATACACATTTTAATCACAAAATATGCATAAAATGAGGGTATTTACATAATTGCATAATTCTTTTTCTGTTTTTGATTTTGGACCATAATCGAAACCGAATAAGGAATTTTGGTATTTTAATTTTCCTTGGAGAAGTAGCAAGGCACCCCCGAAGGAGCAGTGCCCTATTGGTCTAATTCATGCTTTCTCTTGGTATGGTATCGGAAGTACTTGGTATTGGTAGTAGTCTGTCGTGACCCTTCTTCGTTTTGAGTAGACCTGCCACGAAATCCTATAACTATCCAACCTATGGCCGAAGTGGAACTGCTTTATGAAAGATCGGTTCTTGGTGTAGTCCCGAATATAGAGTCTCCGGAATAAGACACTATAGAGATAGCATCAAAGAAATAATATCGTTGACACTTTGTCCCACTGGAGTCAGAGAAAAAAGAATGAATTGATCTTATAGGATTCCCAAGAAATTCTTCGATTTCTTCCGGAAGCATATGATTATTCATCTGCTTCTCACATTCCTCGAATAGCCTGGACATTCAATGTGAGTTTTTCTATTTTGTCTTGCTCCCCTGCAGCGATCGATCGAGAATGGACAAGAGGCTTGTGGGAACCAAACCCGCCCGAAACTAGCCACCCGGTTCCCCACCACTTATTCTTTCCCAACCCCCTAATCGTGAATCCCTTGCTGGTTTTGTTCCAGTTCATCTTTCTTCTTCTTTTGTTGTTAAGCGAGGTCGTAACAAGGTAGCCATAGGGGAACCTGTGGCTAGATTGAATCCTGAGCGACCCTCGACTAAGGATGTGCACTAAGTTTCATTTCAGATCAGATCAGTGAATAAACTGAAAGAAGAGATATTTCTCGCTCGGCGCCGAAAGAAACTATTTCAAAGATAAAGACAATAGAATGGATTTTTGACGGATCAGGGCATGGCAAAATGGGAGAGGTTTTCTGATTCTTAGGTGTGCTTTCCGATCCATACTAGGTATGGTAAGGGGAGGGAATTGGATTTATATAAAAAGAAAAAAACCCAATTAAATTCTTATGTAAAAAAAATTCCTATCCAGCAAATTCATTGACGAGTCAAAAAGAAAAATAAAAAAAAACACTAAGGATATGATCTTTTATCATATGATTATATAAATAATGCTGACCCGATGCCTGTACCAGTACATGTCTATACTCGCAGAAACAAGCATTCCAGCTTCGCTAACGCTCGGCTAAGTCGTCGAACCATCGCGCTGACCGTTCGCTTGCTCAGGGCTCGATGTCATTATGTTAATAAAAAATGTGTCACATCCCAGTCCCAAAATATGTAGAACCAGACACGTGGCAATGACCAGCTGGTACGACTCAGTAAGGCTTTCCAATTTAATGGACCCGACGAAGTGCACTTACGTTGTCCATGGTCAAGCGATCAAGCTAAAATTCTAATTCTAACATCCAACAACTAACTAAATCTCAATCCACAGCAAATAATCTCAAGAAGGAACGGTATGCATCACTAGTATGCATCCCAATAATACATCTGTTCGAAATGGCCAAGAGAACAATATAGGCCTATAAATACTAGGCTATAAAAGCAGAATCATAACGAAAAGTAGAACATAACTATAATAGATGAAAGATATAATGATACCTGCAAAGATGTCCAAAATTCTACCAGACCAAGCATCATGCAACCTGTTCAAATAATCTAGAAGGGAACCAGGTCCTCAGAGGGACGTAATAAGATACAAAAAGTACATGCCATAAAGTAAATACTGAGTAAAGTAAATCAGAATAAACTATCCATCTATGTGAATACAATTTGAGGACAACCTTGGTATGTATAGGTAGGTATAGGCATAACGTCAAACACTCCGAAGAGCGTGGTATCTGCATAAAGGAGGTAGGTGTCCCATACGCCTACTAGTCATCCTCCCCGCCCAATGCCAATGTACAAGTCTCAAGTACGACGTGGACATCTCGTAACTATATGCAAGTCACTAAGAACTATACAACTACGCTAAATACCATCACACGTGCTACTCGCACCGATGGCCAGTCAAGTGCGTAAGCTCGTGTCCTATCAAGAACTCACTCTATGACGTGGAATGATACGTGTCAAGGCCTCAGAGTTATAATGATAACTCCACAACTTTAGGTATGTCCTTTAGACACTAGGTCAAACACAAGTCCTAACGTCGACACCTTCGTCTACTGCACCCGAATCATTCTCGGACGCCCACAGTCATAATATTCTTAGAACATAATATATGAGCAATAATAACTAAATTTAAATAGTACAATAAGGCAAAGTATACTTGCCTAGAAGCCAGGCGAAGATTCGAACACGAACTCGCCAAGGAAGTAGCAGCACAAGATGGAAACTAGAGCAGATGTCTTTGGATGTTGTCAAAAATATCACCAACAGTCCCGAAATGAGTGAGATACTCAAAAAAGACAGTTTTTGAACCTTTGAGTTCAGTGGCCCGCCTTACACCGAAAAATGTATCAGGAGCAAAGTTCACTAAAAATAGCATATTATAGGTCAAACAAATTTTAAATGACGATACAAACTCAAAGGTATATCCAAATTTGGATTCCGGTAAGCCGATCACATAAACGTCCGTTGGAACGGACCATGGGGTCGGCGAAATGGCGATCCAGTCACTATCTCAGAATCAGGCAAAACTTAGATCAGAGGACAAGTCGAACGCCGTGAGTCCAATGTCGAAAGTTTTGTAGTGATACGACAAGCGTGCACAAAGTAATTGGATAATTACAAAAAGTTGCGATACGGGATTTTTTTTGACGAATACGGGTTCGTTTCGTCGCGCACACATGACCGAATTAAATTTTGCCAAATCCCACACGTCGGAAAATACCGTATTCGCCTTTTAGTGCAATCGATATGCGATGAGATTGTCTGGTTTGACGGAACCAACTCCATATAGAATATTTTTATTGTTTTATAAAATAATTTTTCTCATGATATGGAACTCAAATTACTAACAATAGAAATCAAATTAAATTATTCTAATTGAAGAAATTGAAAGAGGGTTACATGGAGAGCATACCAGAGAAGGCATTTTGGGAATCGGTTGAGCGTGGAGGAAAAAATTGTCTCGTAAAAATAGGCGGTTGGAACTTGGTTCTGACTTGGGTTTGGGTGCTCACGGTCATGGAGTGTACTCGGGTCCTCCGTAGGTGGCCAACGGTGGTTGGTGGCGGTTGGGGATGCAGCGGGTGGGTCATCGGTCGTTGAGGGGTCGTCACCAATGGTCGGGGGTCGCCGGAGGGGGTTGGGGAAGGCGGCAACAGTAGCAGAAATAGCAGCAGTAGCAGTAACAAAGTAGCAGCAGCTATCGTAGCAGTAGCAGTAGCACGGAGTAGCAATCGTAGCAAGGTGGAAGAGGAAGGGGAGGAGAAAAGGGGGCTCGGGTGATGGTATTGGTGGCTTGGTGATGGTGGTCGTGAGGTGGTGGCTCGAGTAGGTGGTGGTGGTGGTGAATGATGTTGGTGATGGTGAAGAAGTGTAGAAGAAGGAGAGGAAGAAGATGAAGAACCATAACAGCAGCAGCAGCTAGAAGAGCAGCATCGGCAGCTTGTAAGGCAGCAGCAGCATGTAGGGGGAGGTGGTGGTGAAGGTGGGGGTCGGGTATGGTGGTGGTGCTAATGGTGGTGGTGGTAATGATAGTGGCTGTGGTGGTGAGGAGGAAGAAGGAGTGAAGATGATGAAGAAGAATATATATAAAGAGAGAAGGAGAGAAGTGAAGTCGGTCCATGGGGTGAGGGGGTGTGAGGTCGGCTGATGGGAGGGGGTTTGGTGTTATTTAGGCCAATAAATGGGGAGGTTTTGCATTAAACGCAAAGGTGATAGTGATGGGTGCATTAATGTAAACGAATGTGAACACATTAAATGAGGGTCCATGCATTTGAGTGTGTTTATGCATGAAAGCATGGGGAGGGCCTTGCTCATGATCGGCCAAACATGGGGGAAATATGTTTGGGTGTAGTCCAACAGGTTTCGGTTTAACCAGGCGCGAGTTCGTCTAGGAGAATTCGATGTGTTTCAAAAATTTATAGGTTTCGGCGTTTACAAGTTGTACAACCGTTTAGGAACCTAAATAAATGTGATAGAAGTTTCCTACATGTTGGGTTTGAGTGTGGGTCTTGGGTCTGAGATTTGTTCGGGAGAACGGGTAGGTCTTGTGTTCCTAATTTTATTGCAACAATAGCATGTAACCGGGTCCGAATATTTTAATAGGCAAAATATCGTACAAATTGTGCGCTAAATATGGAGCATGTGGGAATGTATTTGTGAGTGACACAAGTGTCCAGAAAGTAGGGTATCAAGTCTAGGTCAAGGGTGTAAAATTGGAAGGCAAAGGCTAGTTGTCACGCCCCAGTCCCAAAATATCGAGGGACTGGACACGTGGCAATGGCCAGCAGCACGCACCGATGGACAACCCAATTTAATGGATCTATCAGGGCATGCTTAAGCTGTAGTCTAACAGGAATTAGAGCAATTGTTACAGGTCACAGACTAATCTAATCTCATCCACAACAGATAAACACAGAGTAACTGCCAGAAATAATGCAATAGAATAAATAAGTGAATCTCAATAAATATGTCTCGGTGAACAATCCGAGAACAAGTCTGATACATCAAAGCAAATAGATAGGAAATAAAGGAACTGAAAATAGAAACAGAAACAGAAATAACTGACTATGTACAGCCAATGCTCAGGGGAGGTCCTCTGGTACGATCTCGTCCTCAGGTCCTGGTACAGCTCCTGGAAGTGCTCATGTACGGTGTATCTCTGGATGGATCTCTTCGGCTATACCTGGGGACATAGTCCATTCCAGGTCCTCAGGGGACATAACAAGGTACAGATAACACAAGCCAAAATAAATGCAGTGCAGAAAATAAATGAAACAATAGGGTAAAACTATGTAACCAGCTAAGTGATAAATGCAAGTTGAGAGCATCACTAGAACTAAGGCTGAGCCACTACCAGCTCTGTATCGGGGAGCCGGTAGCAGTAATAACACGTAAAGGGCCAAGCTCTGCTCGAGAGTCTTGTGCCTCACAATAATAGGGGTATATATATATGATCAGCCTGTAGCCTGTGTGTCTCTCCCCACCCAATGTAATCACACGTCCCATGTCCATGTGGCCCCATGTCCATGTCACATAAGATCATATCTAATACAACAAGTCATATAGTATCTAGGAACATAATGTCAATGCCATAAAGTCTGTATCCTATACAGAATCACCATGAATATCTCAAAAAGATCCTGTCCATGAATAGTGTCAAGTGTCCTGGGTTCTGTTGTACTTGATAGGACAAGTACCAAGAGTAAGGGTATCGAATGTCCATCTCTAAATGACGTACCCAACACCGTGTACGGTGTTGGCACCCGACTATGATCGGACACTAGGTACGTCACACGTTTCCTAGGTTAAGCAGTTAAAACAAGTTTACATTTAAATCCACAAGAATTCAAGTAAAATACTATGTCAAGAATTACTGAGAATTGGCAAGCTTTACTTGCCCACTGATGCTAAATAAGACCAAAAAAATAAGTAACAAGCTGCAGAGTTTGGCAAGGTACACTTGCCTGCTGATGTATAAATAAGCTAAGGAATATTTATCAAGACTAAAAGTTTTGACGAGGTACACTTGCATGTGGTTCCGGCTCTGATTGCAGCTCTGACTTCAGTTGGATTTGTAGACGATAATCCGGTTGCTGAAATAAACATCACCATCAGATCTAGAAAATATCAATCAGCTAGAAACGCCTGTCCTTGGGTCCAATTTGGAGACAAGGGCAAAAACGGCAGTTTCAGGTCAAAACGGGGTCCACATGTTGCACCGAAAAACGTGTCAGGGTCAAAGGTCTCCAAATTCACCAAACTTAGTGTCAACAGGTCAGGAACGATGATACGAACCCAATGGAACTTCCAGAATTGGATTCCGATGAGCCGATCACAAAATTGCCCGTCGAGCGGGGCTTGTGGGCCCACGACACGCGATTTCGTCAACGTTCCCAGAATCGAACCAAACTTGACCCACAGGACCAGCGTATTGCTACGAGTCCGATGGCGCAAGTTTCGTCTTGATCCAACGTGTGTACACAAAATTAGGACGAATTACAGAAAAGTCGGATATGGGGCGATGTCCGCGGATACGCATTGATTCCGGTGTGCACGTACACCCGAATCAGCTTCCGCGAAATCCCACACATCCGTATCGACGACGCGCACGTATCTGTGAAGACCGCACGTGACCAAGTCGTCCCGTTTGGCGGAGCGTACCCAGTTTTGGGGTAAATCAGGGCGTTGTTTTTCCTGTTTTTGGATCGCGGTGTGCGATCACCACAGGACGCGATGCACCGAGCGTTTTGCCCGGACACCGAGAGGGTCATACAGGCTTCGCGATGCAAAAGACGGAAACAGAAACGGGGTTACGAGCAGAAAGATACACGCACCTGAACAGGGTCTGAAAAATCCGAATTCGATCGTGTCCGACATGTGTCCGACACGTGTCGAAAACCTAGGGTTAGGGTTCAGCCCTGCGGCGGCCGGAGGCTCGCCGGAGAGAGGCTGGAGGCGGTCGGGGGCTTCGCCGGAGGCGGCCGGGCTCGCTGGCAGAGGCAGCGGCGTGCGGCAGGCGGCCGGCGGCTGGGACGAGCAGCTGTGCTGGCTGCTGAAGAAGAGGAGAGGGAGGAGACGGCGGCCGGTGGTGCGCGGCGAGGCGAGGGAGGGCACGGCGAGGGGAGGCGGGGGCGCGGCGAGGCACGGCGAGGTGGCGGTGGCGGTTCGTGGTGGCCGGAGGGGAGATGGGAGGGTTTTTATAGAGGGCGGAGGGGAGCGGGTCGTGGCGGGGGAGGCGGAGCCGAGCGGGGGAGGCGGAGGTCGTGGGGGTGAGGGCCGGGCGGAGCGGCGGACGGCGCGAACGGCGGAAGCGGCGCGGGAAGCGAAAACGCCGGGGTCATGGGGGTGAGAAGAAAGCGGGTCGGGTCGGAGGCGGGTGCGGGTTGGGCGGCGGATCCGACCCGACCCGGTAGGGGCTGGGCCGGGTTCGGGCCCAATGGGCCGGGCCGGGCTGCTGGGTAATGGGCCGGGCTAAAAAATAATAAATAATAATAATAATATTAATAAACAGTAATTAATTTAATAAATAAATAAATAATTAACTAAATAGATTTAGGTGTTTTTAAAAATAGGTCCGGGGTCCGATAAATTCCAGAAAAATTACCCTAAGTCCAGTTTTTCATTTTACACCCAAAAATATTATTTTCATAATATTTTAATATCATTTATTATCTATTAAAAATCATTTAATATTTAAAATCCTGATTTTAATTACTGAAAAATCCCAGAAAATTGTGAAAAATCCAAGTTTAAAAATATTGAAAAATTAGGGGGTTTACAATCTACCCCCCTTAAGAGGATTGCGTCCTCGCAATCAAAGAATAACCGGTCAACAAAGATGATGCGGTCGCAAGCACTGTTCGAAAACACATTCCAAGATACTTAGGGAATACCGTTTCCCTAAGAATGAAAGTTATGCACTTTCAGAGAAAATCTAGTTAAAGCAAGAAAACTACAACTTTTATGAAAACCAGGTTGTTATTAACAAGTTACAATTTACTAGGTTGGGACTGAGGTCACGAACCAATAGGCACGAACTATAACAAAACTAGAAACGGATAACTACGAATCACTTACGCGCATCAGCTACTCCACGTGTCTGCGCGTTCTCCACGGTCTTCGCTGGAGCTTGTCCGTGTCCTTGTAATTGATTCCTCTGCTGCTGTTGAGCCTGCTGGAAGAGTGTTGCCTGGGTTACCAAGGGTGGCCTCGGTATTGGCGAAGCTTGCAATGCTGGAGAGGCTGACCGTGGTGCTGGTAACACTTGTTCTCGACGTTCGGGACATTCCTTTAATAAATGCTGACTGGATCCGCAAGCTAAACATAATCTCATCTTTCGTCTGCACTCGTCCTCTATGTGACCTCGTCGGTGACAATATGGACAGCCAGGTATTGCCTGTGGAGATGCTTCTGGTGGCTGGTGTATGTAAGACTCCCTTGCGATTCCTGCCTGCGGTGCTCCAGCTGGTGCTGATATGGCGGGTTGAAGATTCGTCAATGCTTTCTCTCGATGCTGGGGACAATCCTTGGCCAAGTGTTGAGTGGTTCCGCAAAAATCAAGCATAATCCCATCTTACGTCTGCACCCGCTCTCAATGTGGCCTTGTTTGTGACAATGTTGACAGGTAGGCAGTACTTGCGGAGATGCTTCGGGTGGCTGATGCAGCTGAGACTTCTTTGGAGTTCCTTCCTGTGGTGTTCCGGCTGGTGTTGACGTGGCTGGTTGGCAAATCACCACTGGTTTCTCTCGACGTTCTGGGCAATCCCTTACCACATGCTTCTTGGATCCACAAGATAGACATTGTCCCAGTCTACGTCGGCATTCTTTAGCGATGTGGCCTACCTTGCAACAGTAGTGACAAGTAGGAAGGAATGAGGCTCCTGATGCTGCTCTCGGTGGTGGATTTATCTGTGATCGCTTTGCAGCTCTTTCTTGTTGTGATTGGTCTGGTGCTGACGCATACGGCCGCTTTTTGCTGGACTCGATCCTTGTGGTGCACTCCACGGGTCTTGCTGCAGTAAGGATGTCCTCGTCGAAGGCGGTTGCATTTGAACTGTTTGGCCTCCGTGACTCCGAGCTAGTTCTGTCGATGGGGTTCTCCGATTGGTTTTGTTGAGCTTCTTGTTGCACCCTCTGATAGGCTTGCATCATTATGTAGAACATGCGAAATATCTGCTGTTCGTCCATAGGCGGTCCCAGTGGGAAGGAAGGCATCGGTGGAGTAGGCTGCGTCGATGGTGGAACGTCATCTTGATGGATTATTGAGGCAGGCTGACTTGCTTGACTGCCTTGCGATGATTGGCCTTCACCCACTAGTGTCACATCATCTTCGTGGGTAACCACCACGCCTTGCGGTGTTTCTGCATGAGCCTCGTTGCTGGCTAGTGGGTCCATATCCCTGCATCCAAAATAAACGATAAGAGGCGCACAGGAATCAAGGTAGGATGCAAGTCAATAATTTAATTCGAATAGATACAGATATCAAAAACGATTCGAGCAAGTGGATGAGATCCTAAAAACTTATCCTATCTTATTGCAGACCTGTTCGGTCCCTGAGTTGAAACCGAACAATTTAGTCGTAGACCTGCATGGGCCACCACAAAAACCATGTCACGCCCCAGTCCCAAAATATCGAGGGACTGGACACGTGGCAATGGCCAGCAGCACGCACCGATGGACAACCCAATTTAATGGATCCATCAGGGCATGCTTAAGCTGTAGTCTAACAGGAATTATAGCAATTGTTACAGGTCATAGACTAATCTAATCTCATCCACAACAGATAAACACAGAGTAACTGCCAGAAATAATGCAATAGAATAAATAAGTGAATCTCAATAAATATGTCTCGGTGAACAATCCGAGAACAAGTCTGATACATCAAAGCAAATAGACAGGAAATAAAGGAACTGGAAATAGAAACAGAAACAGAAATAACTGACTATGTACAGCCAATGCTCAGGGGAGGTCCTCTGGTACGATCTCGTCCTCAGGTCCTGGTACAGCTCCTGGAAGTGCTCATGTATGGTGTATCTCTTGATGGATCTCTTCGGCTATACCTGGGGACATAGTCCATTCCAGGTCCTCAGGGGACATAACAAGGTACAGATAACACAAGCCAAAATAAATGCAGTGCAGAAAATAAATGAAACAATAGGGTAAAACTTTGTAACCAGCTAAGTGATAAATGCAAGTTGAGAGCATCACTAGAACTAAGGCTGAGCCACTACCAGCTCTGTGTCGGGGAGCCGGTAGCAGTAATAACACGTAAAGGGCCAAGCTCTGCTCGAGAGTCTTGTGTCTCACAATAATAGGGGTATATATATATGATCAGCCTGTAGCCTGTGTGTCTCTCCCCACCCAATGTAATCACACGTCCCATGTCCATGTGGCCCCATGTCCATGTCACGTAAGATCATATCTAATGCAACAAGTCATATAGTATCTAAGAACATAATGTCAATGCCATAAAGTCTGTATCCTATACAGCATCACCATGAATATCTCAAAAAGATCATGTCCATGAATAGTGTCAAGTGTCTTGGGTTCTGTTGTACTTGATAGGACAAGTACCAAGAGTAAGGGTATCGAATGTCCATCTCTAAATGACGTACCCAACACCGTGTACGGTGTTGGCACCCGACTATGATCGGACACTAGGTACGTCACACGTTTCCTAGGTTAAGCAGTTAAAACAAGTTTACATTTAAATCCACCAGAAATCAAGTAAAATACTATGTCAAGAATTACTGAGAATTGGCAAGCTTTACTTACCCACTGATGCTAAATAAGACCAGAAAAATAAGTAGCAAGCTGCAGGGTTTGGCAAGGTACACTTGCCTGCTGATGTATAAATAAGCCAAGGAATATTTATCAAGACTGCAAGTTTTGGCGAGGTACACTTGCTTGTGGTTCCGGCTCTGATTGCAGCTCTGACTTCAGTTGGATTTGCAGGCGATAATCCGGTTGCTGAAATAAACATCACCATCAGATCCAGAAAATATCAATCAGCTAGAAACGCCTGTCCTTGGGTCCAATTTAGAGACAAGAGCAAAAACGACAGTTTCGGGTCAAAACGGGGTCCACATGTGGGCCCGCTTTGCACCGAAAAACGTGTCAGGGTCAAAGATCTCCAAATTCACCAAACTTAGTGTCAACAGGTCAGGAACGATGATACGAACCCAACGGAACTTCCAGAATTGGATTCCGATGAGCCGATCACAAAATCGCCCGTCGAACGGGGCCTGTGGGGCCCACGACACGCGATTTCGTCAACGTTATCAGAATCGAACCAAACTTGACCCACAGGACCAGCGTATTGCTACGAGTCCGATGGCACAAGTTTTGTCTCGATCCGACGTGTGTACACAAAATTAGGGCAAATTATAGAAAAGTCAGATACGGGGCGATGTCCGCGGATACGCATTGATTCCGGTGTGCACGCACACCCGAATCAGCTTCCGCGAAATCCCACACGTCCGTATCGACGACGCGCACGTATCTGTGAAGACCGCACGCGACCAAGTCGTCCCGTTTGGTGGGGCGTACCCAGTTCCGGGGTGAATCAGGGCGTTGTTTTTCCTGTTTTTGGATCGCGGTGTGCGATCACCACAGGACGCGATGCACCGAGCGTTTTGCCCGGGCACCGAGAGGGTCACGCAGGCTTCGCGATGCAAAAGACGGAAACAGCAACGGGGTTACGAGCAGAAAGATACACGCACCTGAATAGGGTCTGAAAAACCCGAATTCGATCGTGTTCGACACATGTCGAAAACCTAGGGTTAGGGTTCAGCCCTGCGGCGGCCGGAGGCTCGCCGGAGAGAGGCTGGAGGCGGCCGGGCTCGCTGGCGGAGGCAGCGGCGTGCGGCAGGCGGCGGGCGGCGGGGACGAGCAGCTGTGCTGGCTGCTGAAGAAGAGGAGAGGGAGAAGACGGCGGCCGGTGGCGCGCGGCGAGGCGAGGGAGGGCACGACGAGGGGAGGCGGGAGCGCGGCGAGGCGCGGCGAGGTGGCGGTGGCGGTTCGTGGTGGCCGGAGGGGAGATGGAAGGGTTTTTATAGAGGGCGGAGGGGAGCGGGTCGTGGCGGGGGAGGCGGAGCCGAGCGGGGGAGGCGGAGGTCGTGGGGGTGAGGGCCGGGCGGAGCGGCGGGCGGCGCAGACGGCGGAAGCGGCGCGGGAAGCGGAAACGCCGGGGTCGTGGGGGCGAGGGGAAAGCGGGTCGGGTCGGAGGCGGGTGCGGGTCGGGCGGCGGATCCGACCCGACCCGGTAGGGGCTGGGCCGGGTTCGGGCCCAATGGGCATGGCCGGGCTGCTGGGTAATGGGCCGGGCTGAAAAATAATAAATAATAATAATAATAATAATAAACAGTAATTAATTTAATAAATAAATAAATAATTAACTAAATAGATTTAGGTGTTTTTAAAAATAGGTCCGGGGTCCGATAAATTCCAGAAAAATTACCCTAAGTCCAGTTTTTCATTTTACACCCAAAAATATTATTTTCATAATATTTTAATATCATTTATTATCTATTAAAAATCATTTAATATTTAAAATCCTGATTTTAATTACTGAAAAATCTCAGAAAATTCCAGAAAATTGTGAAAAATTCAAGTTTAAAAATGTTGAAAAATCAGGGGGTTTACACTAGTGCAGTGCTTTAAATAATTAAGCAACGATAGGGTGCTATAAGTGAATCAAGAATAAATAAATAATTAATAAATTCTAATTCTTAATCCAAATAAATTCTAAATCAGTCCCTAATCTCTCACTAAGCTAAGTATACATTAAAATTGGGGTGAGGGGGTTTAAAAACTGGCTTGGTGGTATGTCAACGAATTGATCTACTACAGAAACGAGACTGCATAAGTTCAGGGATTTAAAACCGGGGGGAAGAGATCCTATCCCCTGCGGCCTTTGCTATCGCTTTCAACTTCAATGTATTCATTTCATTAAGTATTCTTCCAGCCCTAACGGCTACCCGAACACTTAAAGGCAAAGTCAAACCCGTTATTTAGAGATTAGTAGGTCCATCTTTTTTTGAGGCTGAATCCATAGGCAGGCAAGAGACAACCTGGCGAACTGAAACATCTTAGTAGCCAGAGAAAAAGAAAGCAAATGCGGCCAATATGTGGCTCCACCATCTGTCATTTAATGCAGGTAGGGCAGGGAAGGACATACTGACCGAACCGAAATCAAACCAATTTTTTTTAACCGAAACAAATCTTTTATTTGGATCAGTTCGGTTTTTGATCAAAAATCGAATAATGCTCACCCCTACATACCACCTATATTTGTGTTTCAGCTTTTCAACCTCTCTTCAAATTTTTTTTTTTTGGTAATACTGCGATTAAAGTTTGTAGAGAGATTGAAAACTGAAATTCAAATATAAGTTGTAATTAGGTTTAAATATAACTATGACCTATCTACCAATAATAAAATATATTAAGAAGGATACATTAAAAAAAAATACGATTACTAGATATCCATACACATTTTTCGATGCCTACGTAGCTTCCTTGTACCACATTTATTATCCCATTTGAGTCGTTTCTTACAATGCAAGCATTCAATAAAAACTCTTTTCGAGTATATTCTTTTCGTATCGCGCTCATTGTAAACTCCGCTAAATTGATGCCAAATTTATGATCCAACAGCTTGTTGCGGTGCGGGATCTTGTGGTTGCTGTAGTGGTTGATCATTTTTCATGATATTAAATATCCTCTTCACATTAGATTGATTGTAAATATTGTAAGAGTGGAAAGAAAATTTGTTGTGGTTAATTTTGATGATTTATGTTCTATTTATAGAATTTTTTGGTACAAAATTACCCCTAATACCCCTAAAATATAGTTGTTATAAGGATATTTTGGTCATTTTTATTAAAATAACCAAATTACTTCTAAAACGACCATAAAAAGTCACTAAAATGGAGGTATTTTGGTCAAAATACCCCCAACATTCATTTTTTTTAAAATCTTTTGGATCAGATTGGGTCTGGACCGGGTATGAACTGGGTTGACGGACCAAGCTAGTTCGGGCAGAGTCGACCGGGTTCTGTGGGCTTAACCTCTTTCGGACCTATTTTTTAAGCGGATCAGGTCGGACCGGACCTTCGTATCGAAAATGAGGACCAAACCTGGAACCGTTATGTCTGTGGGCCTAGTCGGACTGGTCTATTGACCGAATCCGGACCAGCCGGGACCGTCATTGACCCGGGCCGTCCCGATATGTGGACACCCATTATACACCTTGAGTTGGAGATGCTCATAGTATATATGTGGACATATTGACAAAGTTTTAACATTCGAGTAAAAGTTGCTCCCATTTTTACACTTACAACCCTAGTCGTCCCTCCATGAAACATTTAAAACCCCATCCTTCTTCCCTTATCTTCTTTTTCTTCTTCTTTCTTCTTCCCAACTTCATTTTCAGAGAAATGATAACAAACAATCTTCTCCGAATCCCTAATTCCACGCCATTCCCCTTCATAATCCCTAAACCTCATCCCTCCATTCACCTTTCCCGCCAAAAATTACAGCCAGAACCATGGTTTCTTCCACACTGCCACTCTCTCAAAAACCTCACCTTTCTGCACTCCAATGGAAACCCTGATTCACAGGCAGAACACCCTCTTTTGTTAAAATTTCCGTAAAGTTCTCTCCTTGATGCTTTATTTCGCAACTTCATGTTCTGGTTGTGTCAGGCTCGTGCCGAGGATGGTGGATACGGGGGCGGTTTGTTTGTCGATGCCGATGATTTGTCGGGAAGGGACGAGCTGAGGTCTCCGGTGGAGCTATCGGTGACTCGGACTCTGCCTGCCGCGGTGACGCTGAGGGCGGCGGTGGAGAGGATGAAGGAGGCGGTCGAGAAGTTGAGGTCGGACCCGCCATGCTCTCGGAGCGGTGTGGTGAGATTTCAGGTGATGGCAATGTTTGTTCGCTTAGTCTTTGGCTGCTGTGTCGATCTTTAGGAGCAGTGGTTGTTACTAAGGGTCTGTTTGGCAATTGTAGGGGTAGCGGTAGCGGTTACGAGATGTTTTTAGAGTACCGGTTACGAGCGGTTACGAGAGATCCGGTTTTGGGTGGTTTTAAGTAGCGGCTTTTAAACCAGTCAAACCCATACTTGGTAATTTATTAACGAGCTATTCTGAAAGTTTTTTTTTACAAGAATACAATTATTTATATACCCATATATAAACAAAAACTTTCTCAAAGTTTCATTTCTGATGCCAAAGCCTGTTTGATTTTGTGAATGAAACTTCAGTTGATTCAGTAAAGAATATAATAGATCTATTATTTGTATTTTCTTGTTACATATCTAGTTGGGATATTATTCACCTTCTCAGGAAAAAGAGAATGTCCAACTGCATATATATATGTTAAATTCTTTTATGTACTATTTTTTATTTGATTGTGTTTTGTATCGACAATTGTATATAGTATTTCAAGAATAAAGAGCCCGTCTTTTGTAGAAAACAAGGTTAAAAGCTTGGCATATTGCTTATATATATATATATATATATATATATATATATATATATATATATATATATATATATATATATATATATATATATTGCTTATTTGCTAAGGCCAAAAGTAGCCGTAGTTTGGAAGAAGTAGAAGAGAACACAGATGAGAAAGAAAAAATAGGGTAGCGTATTAGTAGTTATAATTAAAAAAAATTGGTGATGATATAAATGGAATAAAATAATAAATCATTTCAAAATCCACCCATTTGGGGTATTTATAAAGACACCAAAAATTACATTACACAGGTTTGAGAGATTTTTGAGCCAACCAAAACCAGCGCCTCAAAAAAATTAACAAGTATGGTTTTTTAAAACACTTCATAAACGGCTGGTTCAAAAACACATAAAATTGATGAAAACACCGTTACCAAGCAGATCCTAAAGAGTTTAATTTTTTAGATAATAATATTTGCGTATACTTTATGATGGGCATATAATTAACCATGTACATTGCACTTCAATCCTTACCATAAAGGGTGCAAATGTGAAATTCCCCCTCGTTTGATAATAAAGATCCAATTGCTAGTCACAAGCTCGCCACAACTTGGATCCGTCGCTTTTGTTGATAAGCAATGTCTACATCTAGATAGCTTTCAAGCCTGTAGTGTGTATATGACCCTTGACTATTTGATACGACTAATTCTCATGCCCACTATCTATCAAGCCGACACTCCTTAACTCCCTTCATAGTGTTTGTCAAGGCCTGTTGCCGATCTAATCCACCTCGGTTCCTGTACCGAGTTTTGGTCTCTTGCCAGTCCATTTCTCCGACTTATGAAGGGTACAAATGTAGCAAGTGTTGTTTTTACCAAAGTAGGAGAAGAAGCAATGTAGAAATGGGACAATATGCTTATGGAGGCAGCATATAGCTTGCAGTAAGCTGCATACCATAGTTTGAAGTATCGACCGATGCCGATCTGACACGGCCGATACCGATACAGTTTGGCATGTCCCGATCCGATACCGACCGATACCCGATACCGATCGATACCCGATACCGGCATTAGAGATCTCTTTTTCAGTCAATTCGGCAAAGAAAATTGAATTAAAAAGACCAATTAGCAATGGTGTAAAAGCATAGTAAGGTTGTAAATGCATATAAACGAGGAAAACGTATCTATCGCAAATAAATCAATCAACAAGGGTGACTACTATTTCATTCAATTTCAAAAATACTAGGAAACAACACTGGAAATACTTTAAATTATACATAAATGTATAAAATATATTTTCAAAAATGTTAATAATTTACTAATAGTTGTTTGCTTTCCGATACCAAAAAAATCCGATACTCCGATCCGAAACCGCCGATACTACCGATACCGCCGATCCCGATACTCATAGGAATGGTCCGATACCGATTCCAATACCGATACTTTGAACCTTGCTGCATACATGATAAAGGACCAAAAGAATTTCAAGTGGATAAGGCTGTTGCTGAGTTACACTAGCAAGCATAGGCTGCCAGCACCAGGAAACGAAGCTTTAATGTTGGTGCTCGATGTCCTCGGTAGTTGTTGGTACCATGTTTTCTCAAGAGGATCTGAAATTCAGTTTGGTTGGTAGTAGTTGCTCCCTAGGTTCAGTATCCACTAGTGCTTCGTGTTTGAGTTGTATTTCACACTTGGACTTCTTCGACATGATAGACTGAGTGCTATTGGCTTTTAAAAAAGTGTGTACTACACTTCTATGTTGTCTTGTGAATATTTACACCAGTTGGTAAAGCCTTACAGAAATAGCAATGTTCGAGTGAAAATATATCATTTAGAATAAAAGTGACCACCATACACTGCCCATCTATTGTACAGGCGTATAACTCCATCAGAGTTTCAGGCTAATAACATACCTGCCCTATCTCTGGTGCTGTACTTCTATTTGTCACAGCCATATTTTAGTGGAAGTGCACCTAACTCCAACTTTGGAAATTGGCTAGTATTGCAGATACCATGTTACTTTGAATGGGTTGTGATGAAGATTAACAATCTGGACTTAATGAGGGTAGAAAGAACTCGGTAAGAATTTAGGATGAAAATGATTAATAAGGAGAACCTTTATTCTAGTCCATTTCTATCACTTCAATGTTATCAAGCCTAAGTGATTTGGTATATTTAAAGGCCATTGCTGTTTACAGTTTACAATACCACTTATAGTAAATTGAAGTCAAACACCATGATTATAAGATATCTGTTCCATGGATGTTGCCATGGCTACACTTTTCTTGGTTTCATTAGCCTCAGATTTTGATTCGTTTCATTTCACCTTTGGGCAGTGTTGACTAATATATTATACTTCAAGACTGCAGGTAGCAGTGCCTCCTAGCACAAAAGCTCTAAATTGGCTCTGCTGTCAACAGCTATCTTTGAGAGTGTTCCCTCAGTTCTGTTTCATAAAGGAGCAAATTCACGGCAGCCCTCATGAATTGGCTTTAGCAAATGGAGCCTGTGGAGTCTCTGGAGTTGGGGTTGCTGTTTATTTTCACAGTTCTTCATCACAGGGGTACAATTTGATGTCAAGGTTATCTTTCCTTTTAACTCTGTTCAAGTATTATGTTCTTCAGTTCCTTTCATATATCTTGTACCTCACCCAGCCAGAACTTGATCATTTTATGCCCCTAAGAAGCCAGTATGATAGAAATTTATATATCAAATATGTGTTTCCGTCATCTCTCTAATGGAGAGAAAACTCATGTTGAATGGAAGGTAGTAAATGAGTATAAATTACAAGGATTTTGTACATCCATACTAGTTCAATGGAAGGTAGTAAATCTAGTATCATTCAGAAGGATTTTGTAAATCCATACTATGTAAATTGTAGTAGATGTGGTAAGAACATATTATGCAACAAAAAAGTCTCCCAATTTTTTGGGACGGACTATTTGAATCCTTCTGTTTCATTCAGCTATATCAAGGGACATGGTTCTATCATATTAGAAAATACCATATCCTTCTTTACAATCTCAATCCAAGTTCATTTAGGCCTATCCCTAGTTCAAGCAGCTCCTTCAACTAATATCCTAACACTCCTAACTGGTGCATTTATTCTCATCTTATTCTCAATCGGCACCACATTTTCCTATATTTCAACATATTGCCACTCATCCATCTTAATATTCTAGTTCCAGTTAAGCTCATTTGTGGTGTAGCAAATGAAATTAACTTAAAAAAAGGAATGTAGGAAGAAGAAGATGATGAACTGAGAATGAAAAATGTAAGTAGATGACAATATAGGAAGTATGGACACTCCAAAAATGTGGGCTGTGCCATGTCAGATATGTATCGGACACGTATTGGACACCTGGACACTCCAAATACACTAGGACACCAAAATAGGTGTCGTGTCCGTGTTGTTGTGTCCTTACCATGCCGTGTCATATCTGTGTCCGTCCATCACAGATGACAATATATGAAAAAAGCTTGAAAATATAGCTAAATTATATGATGAGTGGTTCAGCACAAATTGGCATTTTGTAGAGTATAAAAACCACTTCTCACTCTCTCTCCCCAAAGAGATAAACGATCATACCACCGATTTGGATTTTTCCTACTGTATGTTGGACTTTACTTGTCAATTTGAGCACGGGGCAACACTTTGACAAGATATGGCACCAATTTGAGCATTGGTGCTTCATAGCCCCCAAGTTTTTCTTGTCCTAAACTATCACATGGTCAAGATTTAATGAAATGAACCAAAAATTGTCTGTATCATTTCTTTTGTTTCATGTAGGCCATTAGTAGAGATAAGTAGAATGTTCACAATAAATAAAATCTTAGTTCACATCTGAAGTTACTCAGGTCACACACCCAATGAAAATGTCACTATGCTAGGGCCATGATACACTGCATGATGAACTTAAATGATAACATTCATGATTAGCAGAAAAACAGTATCTATATATGTTCCAAGACATGGACATGGCATGAAACGGTGTGCTCGCTAGAACGGACACAAACCAATTTTGTTGTATCAGTGTATTCTGTGGTGTGTTCTTGTCGTGCTCGACATGTCATTCCTACACGGACATACCACCAACTTTACAATGTCGAGATTCCTACGTTCCCTTAGATGCTTAAAAAGGTAGTCCGAAAAAAGGAGAGGATGATTTACTAGCAAATGCGTTGGTGGTGCGTAAGTGTGTCGGTTCTCTAATATAATTTTCCTGCTGAAGACCGTAATAATATAGTCAGAAGGGTAAGCGCAATGAGGGAATGGCATAATTATTAATTGTTTAAGAGGGCAATACTGGTATTATGATATATCTTGGACTTTGAGTTGTAAGTTTGTAACATTTGAACTAGTTAATTTTCCATGACCTCTCTTATACAAAAAAGATAATGAAAAGGACTTCCAAACATGCACTTTCGCCACCCAGAGGGTGTCAATTGGGATATATCATTCCTGCATCTGGTAGTTGACATTATTTGACCACATTACATAATCTTATAAACTGTTTTTCCAATTTTTGATAAGTTGCAGTAAATATCTTTATGTATTATATTTACAACAGAGAAGTGATGCTTGATTCATCTTTCATTCATATTGCATAACTTTTTTTACTATATAAACTTTATTGTAATCATTTGTTCATGCTTCTAGTACATTTAGTGGCTGGTGTCACTTTAAAGCCGGGCACATCTCCAAATTGCCTAAGTTATCGCTGATTATGCACAACATATATCTTGATGTCTGAAATTGAAAAAAGAAACATTAGTCTGTTTGTCTTAGTTTTGGAATAATCTTGTCATACAATTACATTCCCATTTGTTTCTTTCATATAAAACTAAACAACACTAGATTACATGGCTGAAAATAGTGTTTGACTGATTATTCTGCAGATATCTTTCAATTGATTCGGACCTGATAACGGCTTATGGGTTAATAGGTATCAGTTACAATAGGACATCATCTTTGATGGAGAAGAAGTCTGGTTCATCTTGCTATTTTATCCCGCAGGTACAGAATACCTCAAGTTTGGAATATTCATTTAACTTTGCATGCTTTTTATTGGATAAAAATTATTTAACACTATGGCTACAAATATTAAAAGCACTTTTTACGATTATGGATGGAAACTCTGCCATCGTTTCATTGCAAATTGTAGCCTACATAGGTGTTATTGCTTCATATATCTTTGTTTATCACAAAGTTATGTTGTCATATATTGATAAAAGTTTAAGAGTTTCCCATAACAGCAAAGGTTGTTCCATGAATCACCATTGAAACATGAACATGTATTTCCTCCCGTGAAAGTTAAACCTATGAGAATTTCCTTCATCTTGCGTATATAAAGGTTCATATTTCCTATACTCTCTGGGGAAGTTCTATTGTATTTTGACTACAGTTGAGTATTCTCAATAACTTGGCCACTATAAGGTGCTCAGGCTGTCACATACATCATGCGGTCTACCTTCCTATAGACTTTATTCGATCTATCATACAATTTTCTTCCTCTTGGTCGCAGACTGCAAATCAGAAAGCAGCATTATATCTCTACCTCTCTAAGTCTCTGACAGTACTGTCTTTTCATAGATTTGCTTTGCAGCTTCACTTAAATTAGGGTGCTTATGTGCTTATGTATGCACACAAAAATTAGTGATATTTTCGCATTCTTGAAGAAGAAAGTTCACAACTTTTTAAGTTGAGCTGTTTGGATGGATATTTTAATTATTAAATTCCATAAAATCATGGATTTAAAAAACTCTACTCTAAGTAGAATTTTCAAATTGCATGGTTGAGTTTCTTCTTATGTATAGTTATATTTCCTATTTTAACTTCACAGAATCTACAATCAAACAGTTGGTAGCAAAATCTATCAAATCTTAGTATTCCAAATCACCATTGAAGCTTTTACTATTGTTATAATCTGCCACCAATTCTCCCATGAAGAGAAAGATGACAAGGAGGTATTAGAGTGTGCACTTCTCATGAGGGCACAATAAATTTAGTAACAAAAATATATGCATGCTTTCTCCTTTTTAGCATGTTAATGCATAAAAATTGCATAATCATACCATTTCCAGCCACACCAATCATGTACAGACTTACAATAGCAAATGACATATTAAAGTTGCTCTTCTGTACAACATTTGTACTTGTTTTTGAGAACAATGAGGAAGTACTTAGCCTGGTGACCCATGGCCAAACACAGCCAACTACCTGTAGTACATTTATACTATAGTCTATTAATTGTCTTCACCATATGTTGCCCTAAAGACTGTTGCTTTCCCTAGTATACTGCCTTCCTATGGGAACATGCATTATTTGTTTGATTTAAAATTGTTGGTCGGCTGACTGTATATGACTTTTTGCCTATAATTATGATATGCTCATGATCTGATTTGTTATTTCAGATCGAGCTGAGTGAATTTGATAGTTTTTCTTTCATAGCATCGACTCTGGTGTGGGATAATTCCTTATCTTTTACATTTGGGGAAGCAGTTCAGTGTTTAGAGAAATGTCTTCAACAGGTACGCGGAGTTTTTTTTTCCTTGCATGGTCATCCATGTTCACTTGATAAATCCTCAGTTCATATTCCTTTGACTGAATCTGGGATTCTTATACCTATATGTTTATGCTTCTTTTCTCATCCTGTTGTCATTAAATATCTTTTAGGTTCACTCACATGTATCTGTTGTGTACAGTATGATATGATATGATTTCAGAAACTTATAAGAACTCATATTCATCTGATTTTGCTAATCTAATTTGATTTCATGGGCTTGAATGAATGCATTTTAGATGCCTCCAGGCTCCATCTGTTTTTGTCAGATTGCGATACGAGTTCTCTCTCTCTCTCTCTCTCTCTCTCTCTCTCTCTCTCTCTCTCTCTCTTACTGAGGGTATGTTGTCTTTCTAGAAGTGCTTTCTAGTTACTTCTCTGTTCCAAGGCTGCTGACCATGATGAAGTGTCTAAGTACACTGTTTTTCTATTATTCTTATAAAATTATTGTTTCGCCATGATCCATACATATACAGATACTGATTAACGATGTTAACATTGGAAAGAAGTTTCCTTTTCTTGTCAGGTTTCTGATGTAGAATCAGGTATATATGGTCTAATTTGGCAACTTGGTGTTTGAAATCAGCATATGTTGATTTCATGTTGTCACCCTTTCATGAATCTTTTTCAGTTAAATGATATTTCGAGTACATTTTTTTAACTATTGTGACAAAGATTGAGTAAAAGACTTAACTTTTCCGAAGTAGGTTATGATTATATTAAACATCAGTTATGAAGTACCATGCTTTATCAATGATAACTGGAGATGTTGGAGCTATATTACAAACATTCTTTTATATTCGGTATTCTCACCAAGTATCATGCTATTTTTGCCTTCCTCTTCTAATCATTTTTACACTGGCCTGGACCCATCCAGTAACTAGGACTGGTCAGTTTTTTTCCTTAAAGAAAATCCATCTTTTGGACAACTATAGATTTAGACAGAATTTCAACCCATATAAACAAATGGTCTAGAAAACTGTCACGGGACATGCGAAATCCCTAGAACATAGTAGCACCAGAAAGAACTCCTCCTTGCAAGCTGTTTGCTGCTCACAAATAGCTCTAGTGTACTGTTATTCTATCCTAGGTATGTTTGCCTAGTACAGGTAAAATCTGATGATGTACACAAAATAGATTATATTATACAAATATTTTAAAAATATAAATTTAGATATCATGCAATTTAGGTAGCTGCATTGGGGATGTAATATATTGCTTATGATATCTGTTAATGATCAGATGATCCTAGACGATTATACTTAAAAAATTCAATTGATCAGCTACATAAGTCGGGACTTCGAGATTCGAAGTGCCTCAATTTTCGGGTCACGACAAGTTTTGGCCCTTCCGTCTTTGAAGGTGACTACTAATGCCAAGCGATTTTTGTATCAGTGCTTACAACTTCAAATTTCTAGTACTATCCTCGCATCTCTCTGTTATCAGCAGTACGAGTAAAATATTAGACGTTTGTTGTTTCAATTCAAGCTGTCCTTACAAATTCCAGTCTTACTGAGTAAAATTTCAATTTTAGTAATGTCCGTATATATATATATATATATATATATATATATATATATATATATATATATATATATATATATATATATATATAGGGTTATTTACACTAATCTTCCTTATGTTTTATGGTTATTACACGGACCTACCTTATTTTGAAAATAATTACACGGACCTCCCCCTATGCTTTATGTTTTATTTTGAAAATAAGGGTGGTTAGTGTAATAACCCTTTACATAAAACATAAAACATAGGAGAGGTTAGTGTAAACAAACACCCCCCCCACCCCCTCCCCCCACCACACACACACACACATATATATATATATATATATATATATATATATATATATATATATATATACGAGGAATATATATATATATATATATATATATATATATATATGAGGAAGGATCCGCATCCCCGCCTTTTTTGCATCTTCGTCCATCCCCATAATAGCATCCGTTGGATGTTGTTTAAGTCATCTAATCTTAACCGTTGAATTGAATGGTTCAACTAAACGGTTAAGATTAGTTGACTTAAACAACATCCAACGACTCATATTCCGAGAAAATAGGGGATGCAAAAAAGACGGGGATGCGGATCCTTCCTCTCTCTCTCTCTCTCTCTCTCTATATATATATATATAGCTTCCTCCTCGGTTGATGGCGGCTCTGCTAGGGTTTTATATGAATCCTCCGATCATGGCAACCCTCCAGTTCTCCTAGGCGATCTTGAATCATCTAGGGTTGTGGGAAGGGAGGCAGAGGGCTGTGGGGCAACACGCTCGGGGACATGACGACGGAGAAGAACAATATAGGGCTGTGGGAAAACACGCTGGAGGGGCATGATGATGGAGAAGAACAATATGGATGGAGAACGGTTATGCGTTGGAGGCGGGGGACAGGAGAGGGACCATTGGATGGTGCGGGAGTGAGCCATAACGCACAACGAGTCCTCCAGTCTGACCACATTCATGACTTGACCATGGGAGATGTCCGTAGATCAGGGGACCAACAATGCAGGGTGCCACGTGCAATTCAAAATCAACCAATAATAAGACGACGACGTCAACATGAGGAAATAATGCAATGAATAAAGGAGTTAGTCACCGAGGTCGGATGTGACACTTGAATGCACCTGGGTTAAATGGGGGGGGGGGGCAGGGACGTGCAAGCACGTGACCGGGCAAGGACATGCCGCCAAATACCTATAAAGAGGACACCGCTGGTTGTGTCCTCTACACAACCTGTTTCGTGGACTGCGATTTGCAAACCGGTGATGATGCATGATTCTGTTGCCCTCCAATACGTTGAGCCAACACAGATAGACGTCGAACGTGTTGCTGCGATTACAGAAGATCTAGCCGAATCTTTAGAGTACTTACGACATACACTAGTACTTTATGTAGTGGGATCCTGACCGCTCTATGGTCAGATCTGGAACTAGGTGCTGTAGGTTTGACATCTGAAGGGATCGATGGAGTTGCACGAGATTTTTTTTTTTTCAAGTTCTCCCTTATGGAAGACCTTGATCGAATCATGGAAAGTAGCCCTTGGACTTTCCATGGGCGATTGGTGGTCCTGCATAAATGAGACATGACGACAAACTTTGAGAGGAATTGACTGTCCATGGGCCCGATCCGACTCCCTTGGCTTTCGCCCTAACTCTGGAACTTGTTGGCCATCATGAAGATTACCAGCTTGATCGGGACTCCTCAGCTCATTGACTTTCCCATGACCCAACGAAAACGGATGGTTTATGCTCGGGTGTTCGTAGAGGCTGATGCTAAAGAGGAGCTGACAAATGCCATAAAGGTGCACCTACATAATAAGGAACATATAGAACAAAAAGTGGAGTACAAACCACGCTGTACCCAATATAGTAGCTTCGGACATACACATGAGCAATGTCAAAGATGGCCAACAATCCGGAGTACCATGAGTAAATAGAGATGGATAGGGATGATCGAGAGGAAAAGAGTTTGTTAGTAAGTGCGGTGTTGTAATTGTAATTGAAGATTCTTTAATAAAATTAACTTTTTTCATATATATATATATATATATATATATATATATATATTTGGAAAAGGTAATTTTATTAATGCAATTGAGAAGTTACAACTCTATCACAACCAATATCATATATCATCCACACTTTTAGATCATACACCTACTACATACTCAACATACTCAATGTTATGTAAGTTTATTATTAGGGAAGCGCCAAGCTCATTAAGTATATATATATATATATATATATATATATATCATGCAACATCTTTTTTCAGGCGGGGTTAGCCACCGTGAGATCTGCGACCTCTGGTTCAAAGCTTTGCAATATAGAGAAAGCTCGATTCTACCCCCGACTTCTGTGCTTTGCTCTTTTTTCGAGTATAATTAATAGTGCACTTATTCGAGAAGCCTGTTTTTCTTCCCTTGGCAGCTTCATTTGTTTGACTTCGAGTCTGCATAGAGTGGTGCCCTACATAATACCTCTTCTGGCCTGTGAACTGTACTTCCTCCGTAATCTTTCTTTTTGCACTCAGCTTGTTATCATCTGAGCTAAGGGTTGCATCCCCCTCAGCCATTGACAACGCCATACTCTCCTCCCGCCATCAAAGGCTTCTCCGTCGATCCTACATGTGGAGGGTGTATAATTTGCTCTGTGGGGACAATAGCCTTCTTATTCATCTGAACACAGTCGTCCTTCTGCATATTCTGACTGCTTTCCTTCTCTCCCTTCCGTACGTCTCCAGCATCTTGATCGTCCACTACCTTTAAATGTTCCTGTGATGTACTACCCACAGTTGTTTGATTCTTTTCCACTGCAAGCAGATACATTCTGGTTAGATGACCAAAGCATCTACACTCGTCGCATATTGGAGGAATCCACTCGTATTCTACTGCTTGCGAGAATATATCGTCTGATGGTATGTGATACTCAAGTTCTCGCAGTAGGACAGTAGTGGACTAAATCTCCACTAGCACACGAGCATATGCAAGCCGTGATTTTCTTGCCGTCTCAATTTGATGGGGTTGCCTATGAGGCTGGCTAATTTCATAATCATGGACATGCTCTAATATTGAATATGTAGCCCATGTAGGCGAATCCAAATAGAGACTTGTGTGAAGAAGATCCCTTTCGCATTTGGCGTCCAACTGTCATTTATTGATGATGATCAAGCGATCGTCAAAAGTCTATGGTCCGCCTTGCAAGATTCGCTCAGCATCCACTTGCAATCCGAATCGAGCAAAGAAAAACCATTATCCCTGGAATTTTTTTTCATACTACCATGTGGCTTCTAGACCCGATTGGCATAAGCCCTAATTTGGCTGTAGAAAGGCCGATTTCCGAGGACACAAAATATTAAATATCAGTGTATCTTCCAATATTCTGCTGTCTCTTCTAGATCATTTTTTGTGAATTCAGCAACCCGTCTATGTTCGCTGATTGTGTCCGGTTCCATATATTGCATTTCTGCGTATAATTGCACAGATGTTGGACCACAAATTTCTATCCAGGACTTGCTCTGTGTGTCACGACCCGATTCCTTAGAATCGTTTAAGGCGTCACCCGAATCGTGGCCTTGCGGGCCTGGGGTTGCGCCCGCACAAGGCTTTAATGATTTGCATAGCAAGCACATATTCAGAGTACGCAGATAAATTAAAACACATATTTGAAACATAGAAAAGTTCTGTTTATTGATAATGAACATCTATTACAAACTCTTGAACGAGTCAGCTAATATGCCGAACGGCTTACAAAAGAGATGACTCAAAATGAGATAACAGTCCTGTACATTACATCCCTTTATAAACTCAAAATGATAAAGACCTCCAGGCTGGAGGACGGCTTTGCCACGAAGTTGCATTTGTGTATGAAGAGTTGCAGCTTCGGACTTCAAAAGGCTTCAAGGGCGCGTGAAGATGCGCCAACAGATGGACTGGATCGGGAAGACGACTTCGGCTCCTCGCTTGGTTCGCCTTAGTGCGGAGAACCTGTTTCAACGAGGGTCAGCATATCGAAACATGCTGGTGAAGGCGAGCTAGCCGAACTATACCAATCAACACGTTGTTTTAATGAAGCATGCATATTTGTGGGTTTCTATCTTGCCTTAGTTCATTTACAGGTAAGCAGCATATAGAATTTACTGAAATGAACGTGCCACCGTTCGGTGGATTTTACCTGCCCGTCTGAATTACTTGTACAATACTTACCATGCCTTCCCTGCCACGAAGACACAAGTTAGTATGCAACAGGTTTAAATATACACGTTGGGATCACTGGCTAGAAGCCATTATGGACCGTTTAGTCTTGAACGAGGATGGAATGCAGCAAAGATGCGTTGGTGGCTGCAGACTATCCTTGTCCAGATGCGTGAGACTATCGTGAAGTTCCGCCCGGACCGGATCGGTGCCAGTGCCCCAGCGACCGTCCGCAGGAACCCGTTACCTTGTGCACAAGTTGTCCGTGATCAATCGTTCGTGATACGTTGATGCGTTGAGGCAACATGAACATGAGACAAGCAACATTACATGATTCGTTTTGCATAGTCTTCCTGACAGTTTATTTCATAACAAGTGTATTTCATGTTTAGCACAATTTATGAAAGAAGATGCATTCTAACTAAATTGAAGCATGTATAGAACATTTCCAAACGAACAAGCAAGCATATGAGTAATCGTTCCCAAGTTAAATGACAAGCAATATAATCCAAGCCTATTCTCTTTTATCTTGGTTTCTTTTATTATTATTTGGTATCGTTTGATCGGGGCAAAGGAGTGAAGCTTGGAAGCAGGGCTAGCTAATCGGGTTGGTAGCCACTCACTTGGTTGGAAGGAAAGGAGAAGGAAAGAGGCGCTTCACGACTCCGCTCGCAAGCCGCCTACTGCTCGTTCACCTGCGCACGAACAGCTCGATTAATACTTCTTCCTCTCTTTCCAATCTCGGAATAGAAGTGCAAGTCAATGAACGAAAACAATGAAAACCATCGAAACCGTTCAAGGAAAATAAGCAAATCCCAAAACCAACTCAAAGCACGAAAGCAAGAAGCGACATCGAAAACCGAGGCAATAAAAGATAGCAGCGGAGAGGTCCCTCCTGACTCTGCCGCTAAGTCGATCCTTGGGGCGCAGTCCACTGAATATGGGAATCGATTCCGAAGAAACAAATCTATAACGAGGACGAGTTCTTAATTCAATCTATCCCGATCGAACGATACCGTCTTGTGTTTCTTAGCCGCGCTCTCCGCACCGGGAGAACGGGGCGCTACATCCTACCCAACCAATTGGAAGTTTCGTCCCGAAACTTAAGAATAATGTTTACCGGTAAGGATGATGAACTGAATAGTTGGGGCAATCACGAATTCGGTGGGTTGAGTCACCGCAAATGAGGCATTGCCCGAGTTTCTTGCGGCACGTTTCAACTGTGTGCCCTGGTTTCTTATAATAAGAACATGGTTGCCCTGGGTTTCCTCTTCGTGGACCGCCGTGGTTAGGGCGCTTTGCAGCGGTGTTTCCTCTATCGTTGCCTTGGCGTTTGTGATTGTAGGTATGCACAGCGCCGGTGGAAACGTGAGGATACTGCGGTTCCAGAGATAGGGCGTGATTCATGACTTCACGCATTGTCCCGTACTGATTATTGACTACGTGCCCATGAATGGCAGGGCGCAGACCGCCTTCAAACCTTCTAGCTCGACTCGCTGCATCAGGTAAATAGGTCCTAGCGAATTTTGAGAGTCGGTTGAATTCGGCGGAGTACTGCTTCACCGTCATACTGCCCTGCCTCAGTTGCACGAAATCATTTTCCATTTGACGTTGTACTGGAGGGGGTATAAACTCCTCTTCGAACGCGGCACGAAAGGTCGTCCACGAGATCGCCTCCTCTCCGTGATCAAATTGGAGAGATCGTCGATGCACGTTCCACCAATCGTGCGCGTTGAGGCGGAGCTGAAGTTGCGCGCAGGCGACGCGCTTCTCTTCGGGAACTTCTAGCAGAGCGAAGTGATCTTCAAGCTCGGCTAGCCAATCTAGAGCTACCACTGGGTCCTCAGTCCCGTTGAATGGAGTGTTGCAGACTTTCTTGAAATGGCCCAAGTTGAAGGCAGTCACGTCCCTCGGCCTTGGGATTTGAGGCGTCTCCACTTCAAGCACGGGCTGTTCCACCGGAGTCGTTGCTGTTGCGGCGGAATGGTTGGCAGCCAACGTCTGAACTATTTGTTGCGAGGTATCTACCTGCTTCTGCTGGACTGAGAATCGGGTCTCTAGATTGCTTTCGAACTTGGCTTGGCGAGCATCATCTATTTGTCGTTGCGATTCTAACATTTGCATTACCCGCTCAAGCGGGTCGACTTGAGATATGCCACGCTGGCTCCGCGAGCTTCCCGAAGTACCCGAACTGCTTTCTTGTGTTTCGTTCGGAGCTTGCGCTGCAGATTGCGCTGGTACCATTCCTTCAAAAGAAGGTAAATTACATTAGAATCATAATGTATTATGGACTTATTGCATGAACATATCTCATTTTGGCCTAGCGAGTTCAAGAGTTCGCACAGGAATTTGATCGTTAAAGGAACTTTTCCAGCACGAAGTCTAAGGAACTTGAATCTGTGCTCTGATACCACTATGTCACGACCCGATTTCTTAGAATCGTTTGAGGCGTCCCCCGAATCGTGACTGCCGTGCGGGCCTGGGGTTGTGCCCGCACAAGACTTTAATGATTTGCATAGCAAGCACATATTCAGAGTACGCAGATAAATTAAAATACAGATTTGAAACATAGAAAAGTTCTCTTTATTGATAATGAACATCTATTACAAACTCTTGAACGAGTCAGCTAATATGCCGAACGGCTTACAAAAGAGATGACTCAAAATGAGATAACAGTCCTGTACATTACATCCCTTTATAAACTCAAAATGATAAAGACCTCCAGGCTGGAGGACGGCTTTGCCACGAAGTTGCATTTGTGTATGAAGAGTTGCAGCTTCGGACTTCAAAAGGCTTCAAGGGCGCGTGAAGATGCGCCAACAGATGGACTGGATCGGGAAGACGACTTCGGCTCCTCGCTCGGTTCGCCTTAGTGCGGAGAACCTGTTTCAACGAGGGTCAGCATATCGAAACATGCTGGTGAAGGCGAGCTAGCCGAACTATACTAATCAACACGTTGTTTTAATGAAGCATGCATATTTGTGGGTTTCTATCTTGCCTTAGTTCATTTACAGGTAAGCAGCATATAGAATTTACTGAAATGAACGTGCCACCGTTCGGTGGATTTTACCTGCCCGTCTGAATTACTTGTACAATACTTACCATGCCTTCCCTGCCACGAAGACACAAGTTAGTATGCAACAGGTTTAAATATACACGTTGGGATCACTGGCTAGAAGCCATTATGGACCGTTTAGTCTTGAACGAGGATGGAATGCAGCAAAGATGCGTTGGTGGCTGCAGACTATCCTTGTCCAGATGCGTGAGACTATCGTGAAGTTCCGCCCGGACCGGATCGGTGCCAGTGCCCCAGCGACCGTCCGCAGGAACCCGTTACCTTGTGCACAAGTTGTCCGTGATCAATCGTTCGTGATACGTTAACGTTGATGCGTTGAGGCAACATGAACATGAGACAAGCAACATTACATGATTCGTTTTGCATAGTCTTCCTGACAGTTTATTTTATAACAAGTGTATTTCATGCTTAGCACAATTTATGAAAGAAGATGCATTCTAACTAAATTGAAGCATGTATAGAACATTTCCAAACGAACAAGCAAGCATATGAGTAATCGTTCCCAAGTTAAATGACAAGCAATATAATCCAAGCCTATTCTCTTTTATCTTGGTTTCTTTTATTATTATTTGGTATCGTTTGATCGGGGCAAAGGAGTGAAGCTTGGAAGCAGGGCTAGCTAATCGGGTTGGTAGCCACTCACTTGGTTGGAAGGAAAGGAGAAGGAAAGAGGCGCTTCACGACTCCGCTCGCAAGCCGCCTGCTGCTCGTTCACCTGCGCACGAACAGCTCGATTAATACTTCTTCCTCTCTTTCCAATCTCGGAATAGAAGTGCAAGTCAATGAACGAAAACAATGAAAACCATCGAAACCGTTCAAGGAAAATAAGCAAATCCCAAAACCAACTCAAAGCACGAAAGCAAGAAGCGACATCGAAAACCGAGGCAATAAAAGATAGCAGCGGAGAGGTCCCTCCTGACTCTGCCGCTAAGCCGATCCTTGGGGCGCAGTCCACTGAATATGGGAATCGATTCCGAAGAAACAAATCCATAACGAGGACGAGTTCTTAATTCAATCTATCCCGATCGAACGATACCGTCTTGTGTTTCTTAGCCGCGCTCTCCGCACCGGGAGAACGGGGCGCTACACTGTGTTCCAGAGATAACTGGGTCTCGCTTCACAGGTTGGCCCCCCTGGTTGTGCAAATCGCTTGCACGACTGAAAATTCCATCTACCCTTCCTCTTGGTTCATTAGACCCTCTATTAGGTAAGTTAGTAGTTATCTGATGGAAAAGACGTCGATCTCCACTTGTCTGAACTCTTCTCGACGTGTCTAGCTGGCTGCCAACAGCTTTTTCTTCCGATTCAGAGGATTTGCGATGTCTCCGGCGACTGATGGTGGCCATCCACCTTCAGTGGTGGTGGCCGGATAACCAACATGACCGTAGAACCCTCCTCCGCCGCCCATAGTCACACAGAGCTCCGAAAACTGGTCGGGGAGCTCGAGGCCGTCTGCGCCGGTGGTCGCCGGGTCTGCTTTTTTGGTCAACCGACAATCGACGAGGCCTGGGCCGACTCCATCGCCTCCATCAGGAGCGCCAGGGTCCCAGGTTCGCCTGGGAACTTGAGGGTCGCCTGGAGGAACTCCAGAAGCTACTACCGACATGACTTTTTTATATATCCTATATATATATATGTGTGTGTGAAAATTAACCTGGGCCAGTGCTTTTACATAAATAAATATATATTATAAGATTGTTGGCATGTTTCTTTTTACATTTTTTAATTAAATTTTGCAGCTCAGTTATATCCCACCAATTAAAATGAACTATCAATATATGTGGAAGAAGAACATCTCTGGAGACTCGGAGATGAACACCAATGCTATACAAATGGTATGTGTTTTATTTCATTGTTCAACTTATATTATTTCATTGTTCAACTTATAAAACTAAGGTTTTTTATGATTTTCAAGAAGCTGATTTTGTTGCAATCAACTAAAAACAATGGACGACTCTTTCAAAGGGAGATAAATCCTGCGATACCTGAAAACTTCGATGTTATAGTATCATACATATGCTAATATATGATATTTATAAAGTTTAGTAAACACAATAAAACAACGAATACTGACTGATACATAGCGAACGGAGGCCCACGCGAGCTAGTACTGACAGAATTTTGTCAGACTTGGTGAAAACAGGTTTAAAAGGTTGATCCATGGCTGACATACCGATACAGACCATTTTGGATGAAAATTTAGCATTGAATTGGCAAAGCAGGTTGAATTTGGTCAGGATTTGAATGGTTCAGGCTGAAATTTGACATAAAATGGAAACTAGTTGAAATTCAGTCAAAACATACAAAAATAGGACAAGCCAGACAGAAATTTGTCAAAATTGGCTGAAATACTTGATTTGGCTTAAAGTTCATTTCATGCCTTAAAAAGACTTTTTAAGCCATTATACAGCAAGTTGCCTATTAGATTATGAAATTACGATGTTATTATTTTATAGAATCTATGCATTCACCATAAACAACATATAACTTTATAACTACGTAATAAGCTACGGAATTATGTAATTTTAACATTTCATCTCTTATATTTCTTTATTTTTATAAATAATTCCAAAGTGCCGAAACCCAGTAAAACCGTCACTCGAAACTGCTGACACTGTTTCTTATTGAGTGGGTCCAATACTAATACTGATACTCATTTTTGATCCTTGAATATAGGGCTTACACTCATAGAATGTAGTGGTTGAAACCTACCAAGAATCGAGAATAAACTCAGTATGATACGAAGAGGTTCCACATTTGCATTGATTGAGAGTACAAAATATTGAGATATTAAACCATACGTAACCAGTAAATTGGCTAATAGAAAATACATCTGCAGAAGCTTTGGCGTGCGGGCATGGCAAGGTGCAGACACAACATTGAACATCACTGGTTTTGGTGTCTCCTAGTGTATTTTTGAGTCTCTGTGTTGTGTCTAACACAGACATGGCACTGACTTTGGAAATCTATGCTTTTTAGATAGCAAGATATGTATATAAAACATTTGAAAGATAAAGTCAATAGGTATATCATATTCATATTTTGTGATTGTAAGGGAGCTGTTGTAGTAGCACAAGCATAAAGCACTGGACAGTGTTGCAATGACTGAAGTAATAGGTAGCAAGACGCTTACGGCTTGAAGTTATAGACCATATTTGTGGCAGGTATTATAGTAGATTCTTGACTCTAGCACTGAGCGTTAAAGGACCTTCTGGAACTATTTGTCAGAAATGTGGTAACCGGTAAGTCTAGTAATCAGTGTAGTGGAGCTAGAGATACCAAATCATGTCGTAGCTGAGGATTTCTCAGTAGCTTCAGCCAAGGATACTTAACATTTGTCATGATTTGCAGTATATAGACATTTAATTCCACTCTGGAGAGGAACCCTATTTCCTTGTTAGGTTCAAACTCTATGCCTGACACAGAACAAACCTAATCAAAATGCTCAAGCTTTCGTTTATACTTAGGTGTGGGTCAACCTTGCGAATCTCATTTTTGAGCATACATATTCATAACCATTTACAAGTTTTATCTTTATAAAACCTCAACGACATTATTGCAGGAGATTCTTATACTTATTTAACTTCAATAACATCGGTAAAGGATGGTCAAAGAGTTAATCTGCATATTTAGATAATGAAGACCTAACTAATCTAGCGACCTATGTTAGGATCCGGCCTGGTATCCTAGTGCAGATGGACAGCCCTAAGATTTAGCCTGAGCTTCCACAAATGGGGATTTAAGGATCTTCAGAAGCCTGGATCATTAATTGTCTAGGACAAAGATGAACTTTTAACAATGTAATGATGACGACGACGGCCTACAGCCACTGACAAGTGGTGCCAAAAATAATGAAACTTCTGTGATTTAGGAATGTATTGAAGAACAGATGGATTCCGGAAAGAGTTAACCTTTCATAGTAATATTAATTGAAAAGTTTGGGGATTCACGGCATCGAGTCAGATTCTGATGCGAACTTTAGGACAACGTTGGGTGAACAGCAATGTAGAGCTTTGGCGTTGGAGAAGTCTATAGGAACCATATATACACTTGAAATTGTTCAATGTAAGGATATTGTTTCCAAGAGTGGATGCTCTTAATGATGTATCATTCATCCGTGACAGTATTAAAGTATAGGCAGATATATGTAATTAAATTTAGTGATGTATGTACACTTCTTCTAGCCAGTAGTCCTCACAGAAATATCATCATCATCCAAGCTCTTTCCCTCAAAATGGGGTTGATTATGGAGGATAACTCTCTATGGTGCCAAATTCCTAGTCAAGGTAGCTATTGAACATAAGAGGGTCATGCCATAAAAACTAAACCACCAATTAGCAGCTAGGTAGACATACCTTTTGGATATACAATTTAAACTCATGCAACTAAGGAGTAAACTCCAAGTTTCCGTAGACTATAGAGAGTCTAGATGAAGAGATAAGAAGGTACAATTTGCTATAGGAAATTGCATTCATCTCTGTGACACATCAAGCAAAA
Organism: Iris macrosiphon; assembly: GCA_036927795.1. NCBI lineage: Eukaryota > Viridiplantae > Streptophyta > Magnoliopsida > Asparagales > Iridaceae > Iris > Iris macrosiphon. The sequence goes on from JAYESA010000004.1 coordinate 150,675,772, forward strand.
GAGTGAAAAAGAATGCCAATCCCATTGTCGGATTACTCCAAATAAAAAAGGTTGATTATGGTAAAATAGATAGCCCTACTCCAAATTAAGAAAATGGAAAGAATAGCTTTAGGCTCATTAGATAAGTGGGATTACTTGATGAAAACTAAAGTTCACTGCTACAAAATTTTAATTATATTGATAGAATGGCATATGATGGCCACTACTAAGTGGCAGACTACAACACAAAGTTAGATGAAAGGTAAAGGTCTTTCTCATGAATATGTCCATAAAAAAAGTAGTTGAATATAATTTAAAGCAATAAGTTTCCCTACAAAGAAACATATAGTACCGTAGTGATATCAATACATGAAGTAGTTTAATGCTCTAACGAAAAATATCAAACTGGGATAAGATTCTAAGGTCAATTCAAAAGATTAAAGAAGTAACCATCCGGATCAAGACAGAGCTATGAATCAAATTATAAAACATGTGATAGTCTAGTCCGTCATAGGAGAACAGTAACATATAATCTAAGTAGTCAAAAACAGTTATATATCGGTTATATAACCGATATATAATGGTATCGGTCCTGGACCGATATTTTTTTGCAGAAATATCGGTAAAATATCGGAACCGATATTATCGGCCGATTTGGCCGATATTGTTCGAAATATCGGTTTACAAAAAAATCGATTTTTTGCGGTTTTGGTTTTGCTACAAAAAAATCTTATGGGCCTGGACCTGCAAGCGACATTCTATAAAAAAATCAGTTGTTAAGTCAAGATACAATACAATACAAGCTTCTGCCATCAATGGAGATTATATCTTTTGTCATCAAACGATATAACATTCACAACAATGGAGATTACATCTGATGTTGAATGATATGACATTCACATCAATGGAGAATGGAGATTACATCTTCTGCCATCAAAATCTTCATGCATCAAACTTATTCAGAGATGTAGTTCCTTAAGTGATCTTCTTTATCTTGGATTTCTCGACGATATGTATACTTTATGCTTATTTTATAATAGAAAACTATTAAGTGTATTGTTCATATATAAAAATTGTGTTAAAAATGCAAACCGATATTTACCGTTATAAAACCGATATATCGGTGATATATCTATAACTCTACTGGGCCGTTATCATGAAAAAACTGTTATTAACTGCATAGCATATAATTGAACTCATACTATCCCTAACCCTCTCTCTTTTCCATAGAAGAACATAACCAAAACCCTAAATCTCAAAACATTTGGTAGGGAAATGAATCAAGACATTTCATCTTGTTAATCGTAAATCTCAACGAAAACAAATCTCTTTATTTCCCACGAAAGAAGAAATTACTTTGCATTAGTTTCAATACTGAAAAGAAAGTGAAATAAATTTACTAGTAGTATACTTATGCAACTTATACTAGTAGTTTTTATATGTATTTAGTAGTATAAGTATGCAACTTATGCATACCTTATTTAGAGAATTAGTATTGGCAAAATGCAAACATACTTGCCATCCTCCTATGTGGCATTAGTCCAAAATATTTTACCTGGTACAGACTTCATGAAATCTCCAATATGGGCAGTATGGCATGGTATACTAATGACAATATATATACAGCAATGCACAATGCAGTAGAATTTGCGAGATTAATTGTAAACTTTTGCATGCTATTTTCATAACATTCAGTTTGGTGTTTTCTATTTTGAACTTTTTGAAACTTCTTAAAGAAGACTCCTTGAATGTGTCCCTTTTTTTAACTTTTAATTTTTTTACTATCTGTGGATTGCCTGGTCAAGTATATACTTTCTTGCTAACATTTTAAACTCTTTTAGGTAAACCTTGACGCCAAATTTCTTTCCCAAATCAATGCTGGCGCCAAATGTTTGCAGCTGGTATAATCTTTATCCTAATAGTCACCACAGTGTGTAACAGTTCACATTCCTCAAGCTAATATAGTCTAAGTTCTCAAGCCTTAATACAACTTTATCAACGTGGGAAGCAAAATTTCATTTAAATATTTTGACTGGTATTTTGAGTTAGGGTTGCTCACAGCATTTTATTTCCTTCTATTCTTATTCTTTGCTTCTATATAATTTTTACGATCTGGAGCTTTTAGAAAGACTAGAACTTTATATTTTGGTGAGCGGTAGTTTCGTATTTGTAGTTATTTCGGACATTGTAATATTTTAATATTACTAATGGAATATGATTGGGTTCTCATTCAGGTGATCCTGGGTGAGTACTTACCCTTATGCCTGAAAGAAAATGATTCTACAGGGTTTTCTTTTGTATAAGTTATCACTTGTAAGGTGGAAACCAGCTGGGAAACATTCTCAAACATTTTGATGTCATACTCTTTGGTCACTTTATTTTGGAATATATTGCAGATTGAGCATAGGGCTTTTGAATAAATAAAATGAAGGATTCCATTAAAGTTAAAACTGTTCTGTTTAAACGCAGGAAGAGCTGCCAACTTGTGACCAATACATTTTTAGGCATTCAGCTACTGTATCTATTAGCACCTACAAGGTATTCTTTTGTAACTATAATGATTGTTACAACTCACCCTATTTTTTATTTTTTATTTTTTATTTTTTATTTTTTATTTTTTATTTTTTATTTTTTATTTTTTATTTTTTATTTTTTATTTTTTATTTTTTATTTTTTATTTTTTATTTTTTAACATTACTGCTTATGATGCCTATATTCGATGTGGCCTTTGGGTAATATCTCTTATAGGTGCTTTCATTATACTATTATAGTTGCTCAGCATAAAGCATTTACTACATTCTATAGTCTTTCATTATAATTGCTCAGCATGTTTGATTCGTTAATGATATGATGAAACTCTTAAGCCAAGTTAGTCAGTCATACTATGAAAACATTATTTACATAATACAGCTATTCCCTGTAGAAAATGATTATTATCTTTCACTTGCTATCAGTTTGCTAGTCCTCATGCAATCAGATGCTCAATAAAGGAGGCTTCAAATATCAATCTTGTATGGGCATCACTTATAGTTGAAGAGTGTGTTCGACTTGGTTTGACGGTGAGTTCCACATTTAACCATGATTACCTACTGGAAAGTGAAAATATTTCTAATTATCTCTTTATTTTAGTACTTCTGTATAGCTCCAGGATCTAGATCATCACCACTTGCACTTGCTGCATGCAATCATTCCCTCACAACCTGTGTGTCATGCTTTGACGAGCGCTCGCTTGCATTTCATGCTGTTGGTTATGGAAGAGGATCTCATAAACCAGCAATAGTCATTACTTCATCAGGAACTGCTGTGTCAAATCTTCTTCCTGCGGTGAGATTTATGAATTCCTAGATGTGTTTACATAATTTGCCTGGTTATGCTTATTGGCACGATTTACTTTCCTTTCCTCATCTCTTTGCCTTTTCGTGTTTAAGTTTCTTTCTTCCCATTGACAGTTAACTCTTGATTCTTGCTGTTCTATTTTATTTTCTTCACTTAAGATTGGCATGCCTTTTGATCTTGTTGAAAGCATTTCTTGAAATTTCATGATTCCATTCGCAATTGTATCTCATATTCACAGTATTTTATGTCTGTTGTGTGCAGGTTGTGGAGGCTAGTCTTGATTTTGTACCTCTTATGTTACTGACAGCTGATCGCCCTCCAGAGCTTCTTGACGCAGGAGCAAATCAGGCCATTGATCAGGTTTGTAATGTTTGCAATTTCCAGTTTCATGTTTGTGCATTGTATGCTAGACATGTTGGATGTAACATCTTGCTTATTTCTCTTGAATGTTTAAATGCTATTTACGATTAATGTAATAGATAATTTCATAAGTCAAACCACATCCATATGATTTCTATGACAAGCACTTAATAAACGACAATAAGGCTGTTAAACCACATGCTGATAACAGCTGGTTGTTAGTTTCATTAAGTGTCCAATAACATTCACTTTTTTTATTGAAAAATTAATTAGAAATATATCATGTTTAAAATTTTAATGGTGATGGATTTGTGTTGACGAAATCACATCTTGAGAATATGAACTTCTTGATGAAAACGCGAGACTGATAGCATGAGTGGCTTATAGCATTATTTTACTCAGAACGGAAATAGCAAACTTGGTAGGCTCTAGTGTTCCATTCTAGTGGCTTAGTCCCCAAATGATATATTACCACTGTCATTGACATTTTGGTTTGATTTCCCTCCATATCCGTCAGTGCAAAGATCTCGTTACTGCTCCTCAATCTCTTTTCTGTCAAGGGCTTCTTCCCTTTCTTCAACCTCCAATCCATATTTTTCATGTAGAAGTCTCTGATCAACAATAGAACAATATCCATTTTGCATCATACCTAACTTATTTTGTGGTTCGAATCAATGAAGTGACATCAAGTAATGTCACTCCATTACTATCAACCTCACTTCGATCCGCTGCAGGCTTGTTTGGGGAGACATGTGGCAGGGGATTGTGGGCTTTCAAAGAGGCTATAAGTGGTAGGGATGTGGGAGCAGAACGTGATGATACCTCTCAAAATGGAAGGAGTAGATAAGATGGATAAAAAGAAATTATAAGAACTAAGCTTGCCCAATTCGGTAATTTTTGTTTGTTCTTCTGATCGATTGCAATTAACTCAGTTGGATACTTTTTTTGAAAAGAAGGATAGAGCTGAATAATGAATGAGCATCGTATACTATGGATTTGCATATATGTCCATATGGACAGATGGTTACGTATATATACAAGCAGTGTTAAAAGAAAAAAGATTAATTGGCAACTAATAGGCCGAGTAGTTGTCCACTTAATCCAATTAATCGGGTGGCCGGTTTTAATTGAAAATTCCACATGGCTTCGTAATCGCAATTGATCGACTGAGTAATCTGATTATTCTTTAACCAGCCATGGACCAAGCTAGTAATGCAAAATACTTTATATAACATTGTATACAAAAACTGTATACAAGACAATGTAACCGAGGAGCTACCTTATTTAAATAAGATAAAAACATCTGTACTCGATTAGTTTAAGTGCCAACTTTAACCATTGTCAGGGAGAAATAGAAGATTCATGAGGACTGCTAAACATGCAATGATTGTTGATAATTCCTTGTTTTTGGTGTTTTTAGATACATTACTCTATGTCAACTATATTTTGTTTAGGATGGCTATTTGCTATGATGGTCGGATATTGCAAGTTTATGACGATCTTGAAACTTGTTCTTGTATTAAATGTTAGTTATTTATTGAACTATTCAAGTTCTCATACATCGTCTGTTTGCTTTAGGTCAACCACTTTGGCAAGTTTGTGAGGTTCTTCTTTAGCCTTCCTCCACCCACTGATCAGATTCCTGCAAGAATAGTCCTCACTACTATTGACTCTGCCACATACAGAGCAACCCAAGAACCATTTGGCCCTGTTCATATCAACTGCCCATTCAGAGAACCACTGGAAGATCATCCCAAAGAATGGAATCTGAACTGCTTGAATGGATTAGAGTTGTGGATGTCAAAGGCAGAACCTTTTACTAAGTACATCAAAATGAAATTTCTCCCTACGTGCAATGATTTTCTGTATGAAGTCACAGAGGTTTTAGATATAATTCAAAACGCTAACAAAGGCCTCCTGTTAATTGGTGCCATCCACACAGAAGATGAAATTTGGGCAGCTCTTCTTCTGGCCAAACACCTATTCTGGCCAGTTGTCACTGATGTTCTCTCAGGTTTACGGTTACGCAGAGTATTGTCTTCATTGCCAAATTATATAGATGAGAACTTTCTGTTTATAGATCATATGGATCAGATTCTTCTCTCAGAATCTGTCAAGAAGTGGGCACTGCCAGATGTGGTTGTTCAGGTATAACTTCATCTCATTTCTTATGGTTCTATACAAGTCCATTTAGTCCTGCTACTGCATCTGACAGGAAAATCAATTTATAAAATTAATTTCTGGGACAATATCCTTGAAACCTCAGTTGGTTGTTCTAGTTTGCAGTTGAACAATTATTGATTACCAACAAAATCTTTAATATGTTATCAGGGGATATGACTTGTTAGTTCTTAGCTATGATTAGTGGACAGGAAGACGCATGTCACATTGAGACAGGGAATGGGTGTCTACTGCATAGTTTGCAGTATCGGCCGATACCGATCTGATACGGCCGATGATGATACAGTTTTTTCATGTCCCGATCCGATACCGACCGATACCCGATACTGACCGATACCGACATTGGGTCTCTCTTTTTCGGTCAATTAGGCAAAGAAAATTGAACGAAAAGACCAATCAGCAAGGGTGTAAGGTTGTAAAAGAAGAAAACTTATCTATCGCATGTAAACCAGTTGGCAAGGATGACTACTATTTCATTCAATTTCAAAACTACTAAGAAACAACATTGAAAACTCTTAAAATTATTCCTAAATGTATAAAATATATTTTCTAAAATATTAAAAAATTATTAAAAATGTTGAAGAGTATTAGTGGGTGTTTAGTCCCACATTTAGTAGAATAGTAGAGAGAGGGGTTAGCCTCTCCTATATATATGTAGTCCCACCCATCAATAAAATTAAGCCAAGTATTAAACCAAGTTTCTATTTGGTATCAGAGCCAAATCCCCCCACTCTTCTCCAAACCCGAACCCTTTCACAGTCGCCCCCCTCCTTTCTTTCCTCGCCGGCCCCGGCGACCGTCTGGCCGCCCGCCGCAGCGACGTCGGCCGGCCCCGACGACGCGATTGCTGCTACTGCTGTCGCCGCTGTTGCTGTTGTTGTTGTCTTGACTGTTGCTGTTGTCGCTGCGATCATGGCGACCTCCGACGATCTTCTTCTTCGTCTTCTCTCCTGCAAGTTGTAACTTAGTTCTGTCCATATGCAACTGCAATTGCATGAAAGATCGAAAAATTTAATTTTTTGGTTATTGTTTGTAGCAGTAAGTTGTAATCGGGATATTAATTATATAGTTGCTTGTTGGATCAAGATATATCAGTGAGGGAACTCTTGTGTGAACTCCTGATCTCGATTACAACTGTCGGTTCCTCCTTCTCGTCAGGCCATGCGACCTCGGGTCGAAGCCTTGCACGGGACATAAGCAGCGACTCTCAGGGACACTGCTGCCTTTGAAGGAGGAACAATAGACGTGGAGAAGACGGCGGTCAAAGGTGGAGACAATCTAGATCTGCCACCGTCTTGCTGATCTTGCTGATGTAAGAAGACAAGAAGGTGATGGAGACGATCTATGACAAGCTGACGGCCCAAGAGATGAATGCTTTGGTGGACGATCTCTTCTCCAAGAGGCTGACCGATACTAGCTCCCTTAGTGCACACGCAGATGTGAATCCTTCACCATACAAAATGGGAAAGTTGGAGAAGCTGGAGATAAAATTGGAGGGTACTTCCAACTACTTGAAGTGGTCACGTCAGGCGATGCGGACTCTGAAGGCAAGAGGCTTAGTGGGCTATGTGAATGGCCAAACCAAGGCACCTGAAGATCACTCCTCACAGGAATTTGCTGTGTGGGAGATCGTCAATAATGTTGTTGCTGGATGGTTGACAGCCTTATTGAACAACCAAGTGAGGGTGCTGGTGACATTTGGATGACGCTGAGAGATATGTACTCAGGGTCGGGTAACTCTATGAGGGTTTTCCAACTACAAGATGAACTTGATAAGGTGGTCCAAGAAGATCACACCATCTCTGAGTATGCGGCTCTGTTGAAGAAGTATTGGTCAGATCTCGGCCACTATGACCCCATTGGCGTGGAAGATGAGCAAGTGGAACCGACATTTACTAAACATTATAAGAAGTTCATGGAGTATGTTTTGCGACAGAGGATGATGAAGTTCTTGAAGAAGCTCAACCCAACATTCGAGCAGAGGAGGAATATCCTACTTGCTCAACCCAGGCTGCTATCACTGGAGGAGGCCATAACTGCTATGGCACAAGAAGAGGCACGACTGAAGCTGATGCCTAGTACCACTAGCTCTCTGGAGAAAAAATCAGCTCTAGCAGCTTTTAACCCAAACTTTTCCGGAGGGGGAGGGTGCTACATCTGTGGAGATCCTGGACACTTCATCAGATTCTGTACGAAATCCCTGAGAGGCCAGTCCAGCGGCCGCAGACGCAGCCGTGAAGGGCGTAGGGGTGGCAGAGGAGGCTATACTGGTGGCAGAAGTAATCATTCTGGAGGACACAAGGCAAACCTGACAGAAGAGGGAAGTGAGAGTCAGTCACCCGATATGACCCGTAGTGAAAGGGAAATGCTAGAGATATGGAGAAGCATGAAGCTTGGAACCAGCTACATTCGAGCCAACACCTCTGGGCATCAACTCCAACCACCTCTGGGGGTAACATCACCCACTAGGCCCATACAAGCACATATATACCTGCTCATGTCCTGGTATCTATCTACAGACCAGGTTGGATAATTGACTATGGGGCATCCCGCTATGTCATGGGTGCCCATGATGAGTTCTAAGATTACACTTACCTGACGACGCCTGAAACTATTCAGACTGCTGATGGTACGGCTAGACCCATTATGGGTAAAGGCACATTTGAATGCATCCCTTCCATATCTCTTACTGATGTCTTGCATGTTCCATCTTTTTCCGTTAATCTATTGTCTATTAGTGCCATTGTTCTTCAACTTAATTGTGTTGTTTTCTTTGACATTCTTAAGGTAATTTTTCAGGAGAATGGAATGGGGAGACGGTTGGGGATTGACACTTGGCATAAGGGGCTATGGTACTTGGACATGGGTGGGCTGGACGCAGCACTGGCGTCACCGGTGGAATAAGCACAACCGGAGGAGCCGCGAAGAACAGTGGAAGCAGAATTATTACTTCAATATCAGCGCATGAGACACTCTTCATTCAGTCTACTGAGTCGGATGTATCCATCTATGTATGAAAAGGCTAATAAACAAAAGTTGGTTTGTGATGCTTGTCAGCTTGGAAAACATACTAGAAGCTCTTATATGAGTTCTGTAAATAGAAGTTTAGCTGCTTTTGATATGATACACTTTGATGTGTGGGGACCTTGTCCTACAACTGGAGTTAATGGTTTTAAATAATTTGTCATCTTTATTGACTGCTACACTCGTGTCACCTGGATATACCTAATGAAGAGTAAGAGTGATGTCTTTGCATGCTTTCAAGATTTTTATCGCAGGGTTACAACACAGTACAGTGCTAAAGAAGATTTTGAGATCTGACAATGGGACATAATATACCAACAAGGCTATTAAAGAGTACTTATCAGCCCATGGGATACAGTATCAGACTTTGTGTGCTTTTGAGGGGTACTGCGATACAGATTGGGCAAGCTGCATGGACGACGGAAGGTCTACCTCAGGTTACTGTGTCTTTGTGGGGGGTAACATAATCTCATGGAGAAGAAAGAAACAGTCTGTAGTAGCACGATCGACTGCTGAAGCAGAGTATAGAGCTATGGCTCTAGGAGTGTCAGAGTTGCTGTGGGTAAGAGCACTGCTGACGGAGTTGAAGCTGGACCAGGGAACACCGTTGCGTCTTCTGAGTGACAGTCAAGCTGCAATAAGTATAACTAACAATCCAGTCCAGCATGACAGAATTAAGCACATCGAGATCGATCGATTCTTCATCAAAGAGAAGCTAGAAAAATGGATATTAAAGCTCGATCATGTTCGTTCAGAAGAACAAGTTGCAGATTGTCTGACTAAGGGCCTTAATTCATCGAGTCTTTCTAAACTATGTGACAAGTTAGGAATAATTGATATCTATCGTCCATCTTGAGGGGGAGTGTTGTGAGTATTTGTGGGTCTTTAGTCCCACATCTAATAGAATAGTAGAGAGAGGAGTTAGCCTCTCCTATATATATGTAGCCCCACCCATCAATAAAATTAAGCCAACTATTAAACTAAGTTTCTATTAAAAATTATTTTTTTTCCAATACCAAAAAATTTGGTACTTCGATCTGAAACTGCCGATACGGCTGATACCGCTGGTATCGATATTGATAGGAATGGTCCGATACCAATTCCGATACCGATACTATGAACCTTGGTGTCTAGTTCCATGATGTAGACATGAGGACATGGCCATATATATATATATATATATATATATATATATGAAACATATATTTAACATGAATATCTCTGTCATTGAGTGTGTTTGGATATCAGGAACTTATTTTACGACAAAATGGGCTACTATAAAAAAAATCTTATAATACTTGCTAAATAGGGTAGGGACACATTACTCTTCACCTTATCATTTTTTTATAATTTGAAGGAAACCCATGCGTCAAACACGGATGGGCATATGTGCAAATTGGTAGGGAGAAGTGTCCTATATATCATAGGTTCTTAGATAAGGGCTGTGTACAAGGAGGATGCTAAGCTCAATGTTCATAGTGGAGCTGTACACTGAAATACCAGTCTCCTATTGAACTCGATATTTCGGTTGTTACCAGCTGGTATTTCATCTGGCCTGAAATGTGGTATTTAAATGGCATTTGGTAAATAGTTTGTTGGTTTGGTAGTAGAGATCTGAAAATTTATACTGGCTTTCAAACTGAAGACGAGCTAGTGATGTCTAGCAATGCTACTGGGTGAAATAATATTAAAAGCGTTAGATGCCATTGAGATCCTGAAGGTACTTGTTATATGTGCATGTACCTCTCGGACGTACACTAAATGGAAAAATTCTTTACTACTGAGAGTTCAGCTCAATGAATTTTGATAATGTGTTTTAAGTTTTTGTTTTTCACTTGTGGCTGCTTGGTTATAAATCCCTAAATAATTTTTGCTTGTGACCTTATGTAAAAGGAGTCTCTGTTCGAGTATATCTGAATCAGGTCGGTTTTGCTTAAATCACTCATGTAATATATATATATATATATATATATATATATATATATATATATATATATATATATATATATACGTGGGATCGTGGCTTGTTGGTTACGATGAGGGAGCTCCCGTGGAGATGGACACGGTTCAAATCCTCCCTTGGGAACTTAGTTCCTAATCCGGTAGAAAGGACATATCAAATAAATAAATAAATAAATATATAGGGTAAACGGGATATGAGCCATAGTGCTCATATTCCTTCATGAGCCACGCACATGTGGACCAATAGTAATAGAGTGTACTAGTACACATGGGTGTACATGGGATGTGGAAGTCTATTCCTATTGGTCCACATGTGCATGGCTTATGTAGGAATATAAGCACTATGGCTCATATCCCGTTTACCCTATATATATATATATATATATATATATATATATATATGCTCAAGAATCACCCGGGTGGTTTCTTATTAGGAAACCACCCTATGTTACATGGGTTGGATTTGTATTTGGTGGTTGAGATTAAAAGGTGTAGACCCCACCACCTTTTAATCTCAACCACTCAATCCAAATCTAACCAATGTAAGATAGGGTGGTTTCATAATATGAAACCACCTGGGTGGTTCTATAGCACTCATATATATATATATATATATATATATATATAAAAGGAAAAGGCAAAGCATGAGCCCTCTATGGAAACTGTATCAAGTTGCTGGAATAATCTAGAAGACCTAATTTAAATTAGGACTTTAAATGCATTATAGCAAATGTAAATTTATATGAAGTCACCCAGTAAATAGTCATGATTTAAACAAGGAAAAGGATTAGCTTTCAATGTAATGTATGGAAATTGGAACCAATTTGATCAATATAATTAGGCATACCTAGTAGAGTTGGTGAAAATCTAGTGTGCTAGTTGAGATGAAGGATCTTGATGTCCCAAAATCAATAACTATATTACTGGGCTATCACTAGCATAGTTCACGACATATAGGACTGCCAGATTGGTTTTCTGAACAAGCACCGATTTTCTAACTAAGAACAAAATTTTGGATCCACCAAATAACAAAATTTACCATCCACAAATGTATATAAAACAATGAAGTTATATTAAAATGTTATTCACAACATCCTAAAGTAATACTAATAAGAATATGATACCTTAAACGATCATATGGTGACATTCAATGGCTACACTTTTTATGAACGTGGTGCCAACGACGAAGAAGAACAATCACAAAGACACTTTAACATGGTTCGAATGTCTTCGCCTACGTCCATGGTCGCACACAAGTTATTTTATTATTTAGAGAGAGTTACAATTACTAGAAATTGAAGTCCCTATTTATAACAAAGAGATTATGGCGACCACCGACTTTAGTATATGTGACTCCCCGTTCATAGTTTGAAGTATCGGCCGATACCGATCCGGTACGGCCGATACCGATACGGTTTGGCATATCTCGATCCGATACCGATCGATACCCGATAATGATCGATACCGACATTAGAGGTCTCTTTTCCGGTCAATTCGGCAAAGAAAATTGAATTAAAAAGACCAATTAGCAAGGGTGTAAAAGCATAGTAAGGTTGTAAAAGCATATAAAAGAGGAACTTATCTATCGCATATAAATCAATCGACAACGGTGACTACTATTTCATTCAATTTCAAAAATACTAAGAAACAACACTAGAAATACTTTAAATTATGCATAAATGTATAAAATATATTTTCTAAAATATTAATAATTTACTAATAGTTGTTTGCTTTCCGATACCAAAAAATCCGATACTCCGATCCGAAACCACCGATACTACCGATACCGCATCCCGATACTCATAGGAATGGTCCGATACCGATTTCGATACCGATACTTTGAACCTTGGTTCCCGATATATGTATTTGAAACATATTTGTTTTCCTGCTTGTATTATTTGTTGCTTGCATGTTAATTATGTTGCATGTCATGGAGACTAGACCCATTCTTTGGTTCAATTAGACCCATGGTTTAATTATTGGGTTGGTTTGGTCATGAGTTGAACCCATGGTCTAAACCTCAAACCCTAGCTATATAAGCTAACTTATTTCTCTCTTCCTTCATTCTTTATTTTTTTCTTTCTTTCATTTCTAGGCAAGTACACCTTGCACTACATGGGAAAACCTCTTGATTTTCGATTCTTGTTCTTTCGTTGCATTTTATTAGTCTATTATGTGCTCATGATTCTAAACACTTTTAATACTTGAAGTTTTCGGTTTTGATGGGTGGATGTATGTGGATCTACTTTCCTAACTTAGGGTTTTATGGATTCTTTGAGTTTTTGGTGGTTTTGATCTACTAAAACATGGTATTTTCGAAAAAATAGTTTTTGGGATGGATGGAGCACTTCATTTCGAGCGTTTTGGCTTTTGTTTCACTCAATTCGGAGTGAAAATGAAGTTTTATGAAGAAAACAAAATTTTGGTTTTGGAGCTTTCGTCATGGTTGAACCTGCTATTTGGGACGATGAAGATTTCATGTGGCCAGCACCATAAGCTGCAGAGAGTGCTATGCGACATGAAAATGCTATGCGGCCTGAACTCCTTGCCGCATACCAGCATGCGTCCATCTCTTTTGGACGTATGACTGACTAATACACGTGTTCTGAAGGGACTCCTTGTCTTTATTCGTTGAACAAATGAGAAATTCGCTAAGTCCAAGAGACACCTATGCGGCGTGACAGACCATGCGGCAGGACAAGCTATGCGGTTGAGTCTCTTTTGGACACATAACTCTGTTTTGCCCTTGCACGAAATTCTATGATTGTCTTTTCCTCTTACACACTTTATGGCTTGTCACATCAGTCACATTAGTCACTTTTTTGACACATTTATTACCTGTCTTTTCTGCACTTAAACCGAGGAGTAAACTTTGACTTACTACATGCGACAACTGATCCTATACGGCCTAGACCTATACGACAACTGATCATATGCAGCCTAGACCTATGCGACAACTGATTCTAAGCGGCAGCTGATACCCATGCGGCCTTGATCCTTATGTGCACATGCGGCCCCTTGCACACGTTTTATTGGACATTTTGTTTGAATGTTCTTTGGACTTTATGGTTTGTATGTGGGACTTTGATGACCACAAAAGTATTAGACCCATCTATGTGTCATGACCCAACCACTTGTATCTGTGCTGATATACTTACTACGTGCTATATGTTCCTACATGCTAAGTGTTCCTACGTGATTATATTACATGTTTATACTGCGGTGTACCTATGCGCTACGTGACATGTGATGACTCAATCTCCAGCATGGACATAAGTGTTAGTCAATGACCAAGCGTGGCTAGGATATGTTCATTATTGCATCACGTTGGGGTGAATCCAAATTGAACTATCAAGTGACAAAGTGGATTCGTATCTAGCTTGGCCGTACTATGGTACGTCATATAAGGGGAATACCATGTGACCACGTCATGTGATTCCAGTTAATAATAGGATTAACTAGGCAACTAAACTTGTAGAGCATTGAGAGGGAATGGAATCTTGAGATCGTGCCTAACTAGCTATCTCCAGTCATCTGAATTGGGTTGTGCAGGCTAGTCCCCATGGATATTGTTTAAGTCCTCATTAATGGATGACAATATCCGACTATTATATTATACTATGTGTTCTATGTGATCTTAGCACGGTAGCCTTGTGAGGGACCGGTGTACAATACTATGTGCTATGCGACGATTTATGGCTCGATTAACCATGCTAGTATCTGGTTTGATATGAGAATTTCTATATGCATAATATCTCTGGGATAACCCGGATTCCATCTAATAAGCCGTACAAGTGATTGGCCGATTATGTAACTGAGCTTGTTTGTGTATTGTATCTGCTGTCAAATAGTCTAGGAACATGGTCTATCATGGTGCGATGGTCTAACCCTTGTCCTTGTTTGGTTGTAGGGTTAGATTATTGTGTCACGATAGGCTATGAACCAAAACTACGAGACATAACTATATATATATATCTATTTCATAACCTGGTTTTATTTCTTCATTCGTGCTTCCTTTGTGGTACTTGCTATTTGGGGTCTAACCCTACTGGTTTTGCATGACCAGGTTTAGAGCCAGCACCCGAGAATCAAGCGCACTTCCCCCTGAACAATGGCGCGCACCATGCGGATGGCCGTTGAAGGGAACGAGTGGGTTTCTTCTTCTCTTCTTGCTATTGCACACTTTACTTATTTTGGGTGTTTAGCCACCGGCACTTGTTAGCCGTAAATCTGGACATTTAGTTTTCCTACATGATTGTAATTAATCAGACTGCAGCTGATCATGGTCATGTACTTTTGATACTCTGCCAGCTTTCTTATTTTGCACAGCTGGTTTCCAGAATATCGTGGCAGGACGTTTGGAACGCCTTACTTCCTTGTCATATATGTTTTATGTTTACTGTTCTTGCTTGACTGATTGAGGCAATAGATGTGCTGTGTGACCCTAAGTGACTTGCTTGTAGTATGAACCCCCTTGTCTAGTTACAGTCGTGACCGCCGTACGACGTTCTATACCTTGTACGGGGGAGCTGGCCATGTCCGTCTCCGTATTCCGATACTGGGACGTGACAGTATATTTACTTAACTACCTCTACTAATTGATGTACGGGACTGAACTCATCCTACTCATGTGCAAACACCTGTACAAAAATTTGGATCGACGAATTGGGGGTTGGATGTAGAATAGAAAATCTGATCAAAGGTCCACAATCTCTAGCAATACTAACAAGATGACACCCAATATTGTATTTATTAAGTCTCGATCTGGAAGAATGTTTTTCCGTGGAGAGATCTTGATGGTGTATTATCTTGGACCAATTTGGGAAACACTATTGCTTTTCCAGGCAGAAAGCTGTAGTAAGATTCCCCATCTCTTCACATTCCAATACCAGCTTTAATTTTGTTTTGTGTTTCATCTTCATGAATGGTCCCATAGGACCTTATACTGACAGTCAATGGTGAGCATGGTTACAATAACAACACTTGCCCAGAATGGGCTCATTAGATATTCTATAAATAGTTGTCTAGTTTGGGAAATGAGACACCAGGGCCAGATATTTTGATACGAGACATCAGGATCAGACACGTCCTACAAGTGCTCCGACACCGTGTCTGAAACTGACTGCAACGGAAACTTAGGTCAACCCACCTGAGATAATCAACCCCCGTCTAACGAACACCAAGCACAGATAAAGACAACGTATATGGCGGTAACTACGTCAACTAGACAAATTCCAATCTATATAACTCAGGTGAAATTACAATATTGACAAAAACTAATGTTGAATCCTTTTCCCTAATATGTTCAACCCCCTCACCACACTCAAGAAGAAAAGACAGAGATTACAATAAAATCACTAATCCTACCTGTAACGATCTTCCTGAACGAAGGCGACGACTCGATCAGATCTCCTCGTCCTTCTGTCTTGGATGACAAGTTCTAAGAGCAAAGTATGGACATTCTCATAGATCTCCTATGGACAAGCACCATGAATCTCCACTTTTTGTGCTATATTCTTTGTGCCTCCATCCTCAATCCATATATATACTTGAGAAACCCTAGTTTAGGTCATAGGAATTCCTAAATAGGAAAACGTAAAATAGGAAACCTATTACCTAAAATAGCAGCACAAATTATGAACGTCCAAATATGGTCAAATTAAATATTTGATACAGATTTGTAAATCTAATCAAATTAATGTAGATTTCCAAATCACATCAAATCATTGCCATATTTGGGCTCCAAAACTTACTGTTACCAAATCCAGAAGGTGTTGAACCCATGGCTCCTCAAGTGGACTCCATGCTTGTCGTCCTGCGACAGAGTTTCTGCTTCCCTATGCCACCGATTTTCGATCTCCGAGCTGCTTTTCATCTTCCTTCGTCTCCAGCTCCTCGACCATCACGTTGACGCTAGCTGTCATGCATAGCACCTCCTGCAATATTGGGATCCTGCCGATATCAATGACACGGCCAAGGCCGAAGTCCCTGACGACCAGCCTCACTATAAGTCTTGGCTGTCTGTCCCCGACTTCCGCCTTCCATCGGAATGTACTATCGTTCCGACGAGCTTCTTCACCCTTTGCTGGCCCAACCAAGCAGACGGTGGTGTGGTTCTTTCGAGATCCAGACTCATGAACCTGTTCACCTTCGTGTCCGACATTGAAGCTCCCTCGTACACATGCATCCTCGAGCAGAACATCATGCACTGTGCACGCCATCGATGACCCACAGCTCCTCTGGAACTGTGTAAATGGAGATGCACCGGCCTCTGATTGAGTTTGCTGCACACCTTGATCACCTTCCTGGCTTCGAACAGCTGAAACCAATGTCGCTCCATAAAGCTTTGGCAAACCACCCGTCACCAAAATCGGATCCGTGGAACAACCCCACCTGGAGATTGACCAACTGTCATGGGACTGACAGACTGATACTCAATCTTTGGCTCATCACCATTCGTCGCTTTGTCTCGATGAACCGAATTCTCCGTAACCCTCAAAACATCTCGAAGTTCCTCCTCGACAAGTTTTCGACGATCCAATACCTCCTGTCGAGCACCCTTCGAGCCTCCATCCGATGTCTGTGGCCTGCTTGTACAACTCAGCGGCTTGGGCTTGTACATGCCACAACATAAATTTCTTCGAGCCAGCTATTGGGAACCCTTCGTAAGCATCTAATCTTTGTCCCTAAACACGCTACGACAACCATCATCCGTCAGTCTCCCTATCGAAATCAAGTTGTAGCACAAACTCGGTATATGTCGCACATAACGAGCTTTTTACCAAGCTCCGTTGTAAAGTGCACATCACCGATGCCTACAACTGCAGCCGTCCCCTTGTTGTCCATCTTCACACGTTCAAACCTATCGTCTTTGTGTGACGTCAAGATCCTCCTATGTGGAATGGCGTGATACGATGCCTCCCGTGTCCATGACCCAATCGTCGTATAACACGTGTCACAAGGTTCCTCTGTATCGGTTGCTGCGATGATATCTCCCACAGTCGTGAGATTCTTCTGATCATCCTTGCCTTTGGCCTTTTCAACTTTGAGCTTCATGCAGTTCTTCTTGATGTGACCCCTTTCGCCGCAACTCTCCTTATGGTCCACAGTCGTAAGATCCTGAGAATCCCTCATATCCTCACCTATGACTTGGGTCTTCTTTTCCCATAGCAAGAAACTAGAGCGGATTCTTGCGACGATTCAACTTGCTTACTGACACTACCAACATCTTTCAGCTTTCGACAGAGAACTCAAAAGCTGAAGGGTCTGAAGCTCATCAGCAATCACCATCTTCATCGCAGACAGTTGATTGATGATACCCTGAACATCGTCTACATGTTGTGCCACCGGGTCATCCTCCGTATACTTCGAGTTGACGAGTTGGGGAATAAGAAACGACTTGTTGCCAGCCGACTTCCTTTCGTATAACGAATGCAACTTCTCCCACAATACTTTTACCGAACTCTCCATGGACACGTGGTGAAACACCGAATCGTCCTGTCATTGGCGGATGAATCTAACAGCCTTACGATCCAATCGTTTTCACTTTTCAGCAGCTTTGTCAGATGGCTTGGTGCTATCGCCCTCCAACGGATTATGCAAGTCCTTGCACCAGAGTAGATCCTCTATTCTTGGCTTACAAATCGTCCAGTTTTTCCCTGTGAGGGTGATCATACATGTGTTCATCTGCTCCGTAGACATGGTTGCACCTTCCCTCTCGCGAAAAGGTGTTGACTCTATGGGCTTAACAAAGTGTTGACTCTATGGGCTTACAAAAGTGTTGACTCAGTTCAAAGAGTTTGTAATAGATGTTCATATTATCAATAAAGGATAACTTTTCCATGCTTCAATCTGTGTTTCAATTTATCTGCGTACTCTGAATATGTGCTCGCTATGCGAAAATGAAAGTCTAAGCCTTGTGCGGTGCGCAACCTAGGCCCGCACGGCGGTCACGCCCAGGGGACGACTATCGATTCCACGGAATTGGGACGTGACATGTTGGTATCAGAGCATGCACATTATTTTGTGGTCTTTCTATCTTGCCTTAGTTCATTTTACAGCAAGCAATAGATATAGAAATCAATGAAATACTTTGCCACCGTTCGGTGACATTTACCTTCCCGTCTGAACCATCTGCACAATACTTACCATGTCCTTCCCTGCCAAGAAGACACAAGTTAGCTTTGCAACAGGTTTAAATATACGAGGAGATCACTGGCGTATGCCACAAAGGACGAGTTATAGTCTATAAACGAGGATGGTATGCAACGAGGGTACTTGGGCGTTGCATGCCGTCCCGTCCAGCACAGGAGACTAAGTTGGAAAACATGGAAAATATCGTGTACTTCGGATAGGGATGGCGGTAGAGCAATCTGGTATGCAACTGAGGCAACTCGCTTTAGTATTTCGAACGGACCGACAAATCTCGGACTTAGCTTCCCCTTTGCTCCGAATCTGGTGACTCCTCGCATGGGCGAGACTTTGAGAAATACCCGGTCGCCTTCTAGAAACTCAAGTGGTCGTCGATGTGTATCAGCGTAGCTCTTTTGGCGGCTTTGAGCTATCTTTAATCTTTTCCGAATCAAGCAAATCTTTTGGACAGTCTGTTCCACGAGCTCAGGGCCAAGAATCTGCCGTTCACCAACTTCGTCCCAACAGATCGGGGATCTGCACTTCCGCCCATACAACGCCTCATACGACGCCATCTGAATGCTGGATTGGAAACTGTTGTTGTATGCAAATTCGGCTAACGGTAGATGCTGGTCCCAACTTGTCTTCAAGTCCAAGGCGCAGAGTCGTAGCATGTCTTCGAGGATCTGGTTGACACGTTCCGTTTGGCCGTCGGTCTGTGGATGGTAGGCGGAGCTGAACTTCAACTTCGTCGCCATTGCTGATTGCAGGCTTTCCTAGAAACGCGATATGAATCGACCATCTCTATCGGAGACTATGGATACGGGCACGCCGTAGAGCCGAACGATCTCGTTGAGGTAGATTTGAGCCAAGCGATCGGCGCTCCAAGTAGACTTGATAGGCAGAAAGTGAGCATACTGGTGAGGCGATCGACAATAACCCAAACATCATCATTCACCCGTTGCGTCTTTGGCAAGCCAACAATGAAATCCATTGTTATATGTTCCTATTTCCACTCCGGAATAGCGAGGTTCTGCAGCTCTCTGCCTGGTTTCTGGTGCTCGGCCTTTACCCTCTGACAAGCCATGCAATGCGACACGAACATCGCCACATCTCGTTTCAAGCCGTGCCACCAAAACGTTGTACGGAGATCTCGATGACATCTTGGTGTACTCGAAGAACAGGAATGAACACGCAGGACACCTGCGGATGGTGCTTCAAACCCTTCGAGACAACAAGTTATATGCCAAACAAAGTAAATGCGAGTTTTGGCTGGACAACATATCCTTTTTGGGGCATATCATCTCTGCACAAGGCATCTCTGTAGACCCAAGAAAGGTGGAAGCCATTATGCAGTGGAAACGGCCTGAATCAGCTAGCGATATTAGAAGTTTCCTTGGACTGGCGGGCTACTACTGGAGATTTATACAAAACTTTGCAAAAATTGCTTCGCCCCTGACTCAGCTCACTCGGAAGGGTGTAAAGTTCACTTGGATGGACGACTGTGAAGCTTCGTTTACGGAGTTAAAGCAGCGCCTCGTCTATGCTCCAATCCTTACTCTTCCGAACGGACCCGGTGATTTCAAAATATACAGTGATGCCTCAGGTAAAGGATTGGGATGTGTCCTTATGCAAAGGGACAAGGTGATAGCCTTCGCGTCGAGGCAGCTGAAGCCTCACGAGAAGAACTATCCGACACATGACTTGGAACTGGCGGCGGTAGTCTTCGCAGAATTCAATGTATATTGCAGTGTACTTCTTCCACCACTGGAATTTTTTCTTCTTCACAATTTTTTTCCTCACGAACTGCTATAATAAGGAACAAAAATTTTGTTCCTCGCAAAGTTTTTTATCATCCCAAATTTTTTTTTCTTAGAGAAGAGATCTCGGATATAAAACAAACATCATATTTGAGATCAAAGAATGAGATTATAAGAGAAACTCACAGATCACATTGCTCGGGCCTCTTGGGGTGAGGAGATGTAGAGCTAAGAGGAGATTGCATAGCTGGGAGAGGAGGAGATCACATTGCTTGGACTTGTAGAAGAGGTTGGTGGAGATCGCATGGCTTGGACAGGAGGAGACAGTTGGAGGAGATCGCATGGCTCGACTTGGGGAGGAGGACGGAGGCAGTTTGGGGAGAATGGATTTAGGGCTGGATTAATGAATGTATATAGAGGGAGGGTATAATCATAATTTCATTTAATTTCGGTTTGCTGTTCGGTTTTTCTTTTGCAAAACTTTAAACCGAACCGCAACCCGCATTTTTAAGTACCAAAACCAAACTGAGTAGCCGACTTCAGTTCAGTGCGGATTGCGGTTTTGAACCACATAATGCTCAAGTCTACTCACTTGTTCTCTGAGGTGTATATAGTTATGTACTAAAGGATGACAATTTGTCCTATTATACCCAGTAGGGTGTCATATATTGCTGTTATTTTGAGTAATACTTGAACAGTGTATGTGATTTTCAAGTGGTTTTTATCATTTCCTTTCTTTTCGTAAGGTTGACTAGCATGCTTATGCTTTTCACGATTCAGCATGTGTTTCATTTTGATGCTTCTTTAAATTATAAATTTAAAGAGTATAATTCTTTCTTGAGGTTATTTATGAAATTTCATTGGATAGTGACATCATATTTAAATATTTTCCTCTCAACTAATGACAGATTGGTAGCAAGATAACAAGCACACGCATTAACCAACTACTTGAGCATCGGTCTCCTTCTCCATATATATTGGTTGATAAGCATCCATGCCGTCAAGATCCTTCACATATTGTTACCCACAGAATCCAGAGTACTATAATTGATTTTGCTGACGTTATATGTACAACTCATATCCCAAGAAAACCCAGCAGATGGAGCTTTTTCTTGAAAGCATTGGACAAAATGGTTACACTTCTACTCTTCATTGAATATTCTTTGCATATTCATTCTTGTATCAGTTTTTTTGTAATGTATATGGTTTGTTAGTTGCTACTTCTTCATGAGAGTGAAACAGCTTTTAAATAGGTTTTGCAATGTTTACTTGCACAATGTTTAATCAAGCTCAATTACTCCATACACACTGTCACTGTGTTTTTGCCATACTACCCCCCTAACCGGGAATAACCCTCGGTTTATCACTTGACCAAAAATTCAGTGGTGATCAGCCGGTAATTGCATATATAGAAATGCTGGAAATTTCTGAGTTGTTGAAATTGAAGTTGAAGTTGATGACGCTATCCAAAATTTATTATCTTTTCAACTGACATGTGGATCTAAACTCTAAAGGTACTACATCACTTTGATATTTTAGATAAATACACTTGTTTACTTAATAGTGCACTTTTGCCTACCAATTGCTCTAGAGGCGACTCTTACACAGTAAAATAAAGGATCTCTCTTTTCTTAGTTGCTTCCTCCATGAAAATCACCACTAATTAGGATTGATGTCATCTCTGGCAGCTGGTTGAATTTTTTTTGGGTTCCATGCAGCCCTCTTAACTTGCAGTTTGTTAGATACATTTGGTTTCTCTGTAGTTGATATTTTTTCTTTCTGGAGGGAACTCTGGGGTTTCATTTTGTGTAGGGTTATTCTAGATGTAACCCTCCGGCTATTAGAAGATGGAACTTTTTAACCAAGTTCTATGGAGCCATCTCATAATTTTACTATCTTAGACAATAGGACAAAAATGGGTACCCGAGAACTACTTGTCCACTCACGAGGAAACAAATTCAAGATAATGAGACTAAGACTCCTAAGCATTGTCAAGATTCCGAACCAAAGGCTGGTAAGTAGTCCTACTGAATCTTCAGAACTTCTAGACAACTTCTAGACAGACCAAATTCAAGTTATTCTAATTCCGAGTACCAAACATCCCATGTCAAACTTTGACTCTTACAAAAATGTCCCTTATTGTTTCTTCTTTTACTTCACATTTGTCTTGTGTGGAAATTTCAAAGAATGTATAAGATCCTCTACAGGTTCCTGAGTGGAAGGAGGCTATTCTTGAGGAGATGAAGGCTCTTGAAAAAAAACATAGGAAGTAGTAGATCCGCTAAAGGAGAAGAAGACGGTTTGATGCAAATGAGTGTTCACAACCAAGTACAAGTTAGATGGATCACTTGAAAGATACAAGGCTTGTTTGGTTGCCGAAGGTACCACACAAACATATGTATTGATTATGTAGAAAATAATAAACCCCCAACTATTTAGAGAGGGTTTGGACTCATATATATAGAAATATGAATGTTACATTTATATATAGGTCCACATTTATTGAGATATTACGTGATAGTACTAATATCTTAACACCCTCCCTCAAGCTGGAGTATAGATGTCAATCATGTCATGCTTGTTACAAAGAAACTGAACACGAGGGCCTAAAAGAGACTTCGTAAATATATTTGCTATCTGATCTCCGGTTCTCACATGGTGAAATATTATTACCCCTTTTGGTATTCATTACGGACGAAGTAGACGTCGATCTCAACGTGTTTCGTCCTTTCATGGAATACGAGATTTGTAACAATGTGGATTGCTTATTGGTTATCACACCACATATTTGCTGCTTTCGATCCCGCTTCTTCTCCCAGCTCCTTTAGAAGATGTTGCAAATATAATATCTCTGTTGTGCCATGAGTAATGGCTTGGTATTTCACTTCTGAACTCGATCGTGAGACCACACTTTGTTTCTTGCTCTTCCACGACACTAAGTTTCTGCCAACAAATACTGAATAACCGGATGTAGACCGTCGATCTGTAAGACTCGCACTCCAGTCAGCATCTGTAAAACACTCACGACGAGTATGTCCCTGATTTTCTATACAAATTTTTTTTGAGCTAGATAGCGCAAGATCCTGAGAACTGCTTGCCAATGCGGAACTCGTGGAGAAGTCATACACCTACTCATTACACTTACGACAAAGAAAATATCCGGGCAAGTCATAACCGCCAAGTAATTGAGTTTTTCAACCGTCGACGATACTGATCAAGATTGGTCACTAGTATCCCCTCATCGGAGAGTAACTTTATCCCTGGATCCATGGGTGAGGTTGCTCCCTTAGTCTGCATCATTCCTGCTTCAATTAATATGTCAAGGACATCTTCCTCCGAGACATTACAATGTCTTGCTCACCCGTGTGACTTCGATGCCCAAGAAGTACTTCAACGCTCCCATACCTTTGGTCCAAAACTGCTCGTCCATAAAAAATTTCAGTGCTGCAATACCCTGATTGTCATCCTCCGTAATTACGATGTCATTAACATAGATACCAAGTAGTATTCGTCCGACTGTTGTCCGTTGGTAAAATACTGAATGATCCTTCTTCGATCGGTACATGCCAAACTGGTTAACAACATGGGTAAATCTACCAAATCAAGCGCGAGATGATTGTTTAAGGCCGTAGAGTGCCTTACGCAGATAACACACTTTATTCTTCCTTGCAACAAACCCAGGAGGTTGCACAACATGTACTTCCTCTTCAAGGCCCCCATGAAAGACATTTTTCACATCCAACTGAAGTAAGGGCCAATCATATCAGACAGCTAACAACATAAGAAATCGTACAGGGGTCATCCTGGTAACCGAAAAAAATGTCCCAAAATAATCTACGCAATAAGTCTGAGAATACTATTTTACCACAAGACGAGTTTTCACGCGATCAAGAGTGACATCCGATTTTATCTTGATTGTGAATACCCATTAGAATCAACTTCTTACCCAGTAGGGCATGTCTGGTGATTTATATTCTGATGGAGCTGGTGTTCGTGGACCTTGGGACGGTGAGACGGGCTCGATAGGGGAGGGCACCCTTACGGGCGACTGCTGTGTTTGAACCGATTGCAGAAGAAAATTCTCATATGGATAAATTATGGGAACATATTCTTTAACTAGAGGATGAGGGGAACTCAGTCTCTCAAAGTCGAAAAAAACAACGATGTCCTTTCTGATTGTTAGGATACCCAAAAAAATATACTTGAATGCCTTCTGATCCAATTTAGAAAGAGTAGTCCGAGTATCACGAACATAACACAAGCACCAAATTTATTTGAGAGGTAGAGAAAATGACATACAATTGGTATATAACCTAGAAAAAGGAGTATTGTCATTGAAAACATCAGATGGCATATGATTGGTCATATAACATGCAATAAGAACACCATTTGACCAAAATTTTCTGGGTGTACTCGTATGAAATATTAGTGCTCGAGTTGTTTCCAAGTGGTGACGTTTTTTACCTTATGCTACACCATTTTGTTGTGGTGTGTAAGGTCAAAAAGTTTGTTGGATAATCCCATGTTTAGCAAGATGGGAAGTGAACTCACGAGAGACATACTCACGACCATTGTCGCTCAAAAGATATTTAATGTAAACCCCAAACTGTATTTTATTTCAGTATAAAAATTACACCGAATATCAAATAATCCAGAACAATTTTTTATTAAGTAGACAAAAGTGACTCATGAGTAGTCATCAACAAAGGAAACAAAATATTTGAAACCCAAAATAGATTCAATAGGGCATTGACCCTATACATCGGAATGTACTAAATCAAAAGGAGATGAGACAACTTTATTCTAACTTATCGGATTATGTGTTCGATGATGTTTAGCTGACTACATGACTCACAATTAAATGAAACTCGAAGATCTAGTGATGAACACATTTTCTGGAGAGCTTGGATAGACGGGTGACCTAGCCGTCAATACAACTCAAACGGGTTGAGGGACACGTCAGCACATGCAACAGACGGATTCAATTCAAACAGGTACACATCTCTAGCAATATGTCCCCTACCAATAGTCTTTCCCGTCTTCAGGTATTGAAAAACACAACCATCAGAAAATAATGTTACCGAGCAGTGCAAGTCGCGAGTAATTCGACTAATGGATAATAAACTGATGGTTTCCAGGTGTATGTAAAACTGAAGTGAGTGGGAGGTTGGGAGAAAGACAGATAGTTCCTTTTCCATGAACTTTCAGAGAATTGCTATCCGCAACAGTAATATCTGTCGCACGACCCACATATACATAATCACGCAACATATCTGTATCGCCTGTCATGTGATCAGACGCATCCGAATTTATCACCCATTGCTTCGGTCTTACCACATACGCTGCTGTCTGGCTGAGACATGTTTTAAATGAGCTAAACAGAGATGTAAACATGCCTATGGAGTTGTACTATGACAATAAGACAACAATTAACATTGCACATAATGCAGTCCAACATGACAGAACAAAGCATGTTGAAGTTGACAGACACTTTATAAATGAGAAGCTTGAAACTTGAGCTATTTGTATGCCATTCGTACCAATAATACAACAAATAGGTGATAGTTTCACAAATGGATTGTTCAAACCTAACTATGAATTTTTTGTCAGCAAATTGGGCATGATAGATATTTTCGTACCAACTTGAGGGAAAGTGTTGGATAGTTAGGAGGAAAATCAGAAAATTACTTCATGATTTCTAGGTATTAGTTTCAGATTTTATGCTTGATTTATTTCCTTAAATAGTTAGTCAATAATTTGTTTTTATGTTACTAGAATCAAGGGATTCGTTGAAAGATATGATATCATGCCTCCCTTTGTATTCTTGTAAGTTTTTTCCTTTGTTATTAATAATATTGAAGATACCAAATTTCTTCTTCTAAGCTTTCAGATAGGTATAGTTCTAAACTCCCCCTCAAGTTGGACATAACTATGATTTCCCAACTTGAAATCAAATTTCTTTTTCCCCCTTTTTCCTCGTTCTTTACCCTTTTCTTTCTTTTCTTTTTTTACATCACAGAAAACATAAACAAATAAAAAGTTCGAAAGTTACAAATAAAGAAAAAAATTGTTGGCTGAAGGAGTCACAAGATCAACATAACAATAGCACTAGAAGTCTGCCTAGGTTGTCCGGAGGAGAATTGTTCCAGTCTTGTTTGGCCAGAGTGGACGAATGATCAAGGAGGTCGGGATCGAAGTAGTCGTCTTCTAGTTCTGAGTCGAGGAGAATGACGGTGCCATTTGTCCATAACATGTCAAAGTCGAGGACCTCATTTTAGTCATGGATTGGTGTCGAGGTTGTCGAGTAGATCTGGAGTAGTCGGTAAGAGAGGGACAAACGACTCGATCTGGTAGTCGTCGAGGAAGACGAACGCGAATCAAGATCTCGCAATAATGTGAGCGGTTACGGAGCTCGGGATATGAGGTGGGTGACTTTGGGGCGAGGGGCATTGACAAAGGAGCTCGATGAGGACCTCATTGAGGTTGGGTGCTAGAGAAAAGAATTGGGATATATCCAATGACCTCTAGCTCAAGTGGCTAGTGTGGAGTCATAAGACCCGAGTGAGCGGTGTTCAAATCCCAGTGGGAGCGATTATGGATAATTACTTCTTCCAAATATATATATATATATATATATATATATATATATAGAGAGAGAGAGAGAGAGAGAGAGAGAGAGAGAGAGAGAGTTGGCTTATGCTTTTTTTTTTTTTTGCTGGAAAGAGTGGGAGAAACAAAATGAGTTGGGCTTTTAGAGAAATGTGATTTTTTTTCCTCTTAAAGTCTCGGTTGTAGAAGGAAGAGAGGAAAGGAAGATGAGTTTGTTGGAGAGGACGAAGAAGATGGAGGCTAGGATTGAAAGAGATGAAAATAGTTAGGCCTTTAGAAAATGGATGGCTAGGATTACTTGCGGAAGGAGAGCAAAGGTCACGATCACCCCTGCTCTGATACCATGTTAGAAAGAGAGATTACATTGCTACTAAATTGTATGGCTTTCATTGATTGTTTTGAGTATATATATATATAGGAGAGAGTGAATATATATATGGATCTCCTAACATTCCTAAGCAATGTGGGATGTTTAGCATAAACACACAATCTCTAAGAAACCAATTTATATTACATCTCATACTTGGCATGGAGAGAGGTGTTGAATTTATGGCTTCAATGTCCCTTTCTAGTTGAAATATGTCCTTCAAAACTATAATATTCCTTTTCCTAACCAGGAGCAATTATCATGTATAACATTATATTTCTTGTTACAGGTTGCACATGAGATTTTGTTTCTTATTCAGTCTGAATTCTCGCTAACTGAACCTCATGTTGCACGTGTGATTGCGGAAGCATCTCAATATGCTGCTGCCTTATTTGTTGGGAACAGTATGGTCATACGCGATGTGGACATGTATGGAGGGGGGTGGATAAATTATAGCAGTGAAAGGATTCATTTAATGTCAAAGTGGGATATACAGTTCCATGGCATACAAGTCTCTGGGAACAGGGGAGCAAGTGGTATCGACGGTTTGCTTAGCACAGCTATCGGTTTTGCTGTTGGAAGCAACAAGAAGGTGAGAATTCCATTCAAACATGCTTCATCTACTTATCTATATTCGGGCCATAGGAGAATTTGTTTCCTTTGACTGAAGAATTTGTTGGACCTTTGACTGAAGAATTTGTTTCCTTTGATTAAATAAAAGTTTAGTTGAACTCCTTATGGAGGAGGTACAATTCAAGTTACAAGTCAGTTGTTTTTTGTTAACTTACTTTTTATTCTGGGACTTTTGAAAGGTCCACATAGCTCTATTTCTTTGTTTTTGGCTCCAGAACAAGATAATTTAGAACTTTTCACAGTTCTGTTGTAGTTGGAGAGCCTTACACCCATAATGAAGAGGCTGTTTCTGAGACTCGAATCGGCATCCTCCAGTCCAGGATGCAAGACAAGCTGTATTGTCGTAGCAATGCTCTCTCATGAGATATGTTTTACATATTTAGTTGGTAGTACCATAGCGCCAAAGTAGCCTTATATTTTTTTATATTCAGCCGTCCAT
This sequence comes from Iris macrosiphon, assembly GCA_036927795.1. Classification (NCBI taxonomy): domain Eukaryota; kingdom Viridiplantae; phylum Streptophyta; class Magnoliopsida; order Asparagales; family Iridaceae; genus Iris; species Iris macrosiphon. Next base: position 150,704,552 of record JAYESA010000004.1, read on the forward strand.
TTTGTTTAGTATTTTCTTAGTACTTTGCATTATCTCTTGTCAAAAAGTTGGTGAGCACGAATTAAAGAGATGAAAATAGTTTTAGACAATATTCCAACATTTATTCTGGTTATGCTGAATGTTGTTTGCTAAAGTTAAAAAAAGAGTCTTCTTGGGATTTACTTTTTCTGTAAAGTAAGAATCTGGTAAGGGTTTGCACTCAGCTTGCTTTCCATAATTGCCCAAGTATCTACTTTTAAAATCATTCGAGTAAAAAAAAGGTTTTATGTTTGCATTACAGCATTTATCTCAATGAAACTTGGGAATTATATTTTAGCTGAGGTGTAAATTAATATGCAGAACTTGTCTTAATTAACATAATTCATCCAAATACCATAGTCCGTGCATTCTCGTGAATAGTATGTGAAAACTACAGAAACAGGGGTAGGCTGAGTATGCTTTGGATCTGTGAGCATAAAAATATGAGTATAACACTAATTAAATTTAGAAATTCTGCACTTAATATTTGGAGTGATGCAAATGCTATGTAACGCCGCCCCCAAATTGTTTGGATAAAGGCTTTATTCTTGTTGTTGTTTAAATGAAATCTAATGGTAACATCGTATAACTTAATATCAAAGCAGTTCTCATATAAATTTTATGAAAATAGGAAATACTTTGTGTTTATTTAATATAGGGAATCCAAGCTTTGAATTCTATTCGGTATGGTCAAGTAAGAGGGTGGGAATCTTCTGCCACATGAAGGTCTCAGTTTTCTGGTGGGATCCTCTTAGTCACTAGCTCACAATATAGCTCCAATTTTTTGCTTCAATCCTTCACCTTCTCCTTTTTGCTTCTATATATGCAATCAGTGTCTCTTGTGACTTAAAAGCCAATCTCTCATGGTCTGGTTCTTCATCTGTTTTCTGGATTTCCATTCCCGCCATCTATATCTTTTCTGTTAACAGACTGATAGCGATCATTGTTCTAACCTGATACAAGCACCTTCATACTTGTGCTAGAAGTGATGCTGAATATTGAATTTACCTCTTTTTGAAAAAAAAGAAACTGAAAGGAGTTAATTAATATAAAAGGACCTAATAATTTTAGATCTATCATGATCGGGTTCAGCACCAAATTTACTTTTCCATCACATGGCTTGAAACCCTAATATTTTGGAAAGACTTTAGGATCGAGTTCTGTTTCTTGGATTTTAATTGTGGAAGACAGAATACTTATGAACTTCTAGTGGCAACTTCAAACTATATGTGCCACATACCCACAACACTTCCTGTTAGTAATGAATAGTGATATGCCTCACCCACATAAGGATATACATACAATGAGATTATTTATTTATTTTTTGTTTCCCAGACACCCATAGATTAGTGATGCCTCTACCCGATATGAAGATAATGAGACATTATCAATGACTTTGTTGAATCATGTTCCGTTATTTTTTGTATAATTGGGATCAATATTGTGTACTATCTGTTATTATAAGATGTATAATGAGAAAAATAATCTGCAGACTGTAGAATAACTCCAAAAATACATTTTCTTTACTTTATTGATGTGCTATTATCTTTTTTATCAACATGTATGAGGATAATGTAAGTACCAGTATTTATGGGGTATGTTAATCTTGCTCAGGTACTTTGTGTACTCGGCGATGTATCTTTCCTTCATGATACGAATGGCTTGGCAATTCTCAGTCAAAGGTATGTGATCTTAACTTTCTAGTTCAGTTTTGGAATGTCTTTTCTTATAAACATGCACTCTACAGCCATTTTCTTCTTTGTATGCCAAATCATATGTAGGTTCCCTCACGACGAAAAAATGAATATAAAATAGGTTTAGCGTGCGATATGAAGTCTTCTATGAAGTTAAATCTCTCTAAGCAAAACATGAATTAAATTTAAAACAACATCATTTAAAATGTGATTGTTATAACCAAATGCCATAAGTAGCTTCTATTCAGACTGAGTTTTTCAATCTCACCATCTTTAAATTTCACCTCAATCAAGGAACAAGAAGGTTTAGTACCTAAAAATATATCGTATTAATGCAAATCAAACTATTGTTCACAATCCAATTTTTGATTGGAGACTTAAAGAATGGGTTGTGATCATGAGGGCAGACTGCTCTAGACTCAAGTTGTTTAACTTACAGGGGTTTACTCTGGCTGAATCCTAGACTGTCTGACAAATTCTACCATAGTCCTCAATTACTGGCACGTAAACTTGAGGGTGATTGTATTACTGCTGTCTCATGGCTCGACCATTTGGATGCCAATCCAGTGCATGTCTTCAAGCCGCTCCTGGATATTAGCAATGAAGGAGTCTGTGGCCTTCAAAGTCGCACACAATTCACACAAAGGTAACAGCGGAAGGCTGGATGGTTAGTTCTTGTGCTAGCTGGATGATACAAGCCATGTCTGTGAGAACATGCTCCACCTCTGTACAATCTCATTAAGACACAAGAGGTCATTTTTTTACAAAAGAAACCAAGGACATCTCACGTTACAGAAAAAGGAAAAAAAAGAACAAGAAGAGCATTTGATTACACCAATGTTTAAACGACCATTAATTACAACTACGTGACCGCCTGAGGACATTATGTTTATAGACTGCCACCCGATCGATTGGACTAACTGCCCAATTACTGGGCCGATTAATTTAAACAGTTAGAAAACTGGATTATACACATTCATATGCAAAGAAAATACGAAAGTTCCTTATGACTTTCAAATATGAGTTGAATATTACATCTTTTGCTTCCAAAGGAATAAGTAAAAGATACTCTTATCTTAAATTCTAATATGATTTAGATGGTTTATGCTTGTTATAAAAACCAATCGATCATGTCAGATGAATTTATACTTTTGATTTCTTTAAATGGAAACAGCTAAATATTCAATATTACTAGCTGTTGAACATTTTGAAAAGAAATTCTATTTTATTTTCGCAACTTTGGCTTTCTTTGTGTTTTACCGAGATAGTATCTTAATAGCACTCGACCAAAATATCAACATGTCAAAGAGAAGAAGTTTAGCGGAATACCAAATATTGAAGAAAGTACGTAAAAACTAAAAACCTGCTAGTTAACAGAGGCTAGGCCTTGAAAGCTGGTTACTATTTAGAATTTATGACATTTATGAATGTATACTCTTAAACACATTTAATATAGTTGATTTACGTCAATCATTGTGTTTTAATATGTTAGTTAATATGTCCTTAAAAGGCATCCTAGTGGCACAACGCTCCCGCTAATATAATGCAGGATTTGGGGAGGGTCAAGATGTACGCATCCTTACCCTCAATATATGCAGAAGCTGTTTCTCCAAACTCGAATATACATTCTCCAGGATGCAAACGCCAAGCCTTCTTATCGCCCAAAGCAACACTATATAGTCTAAATATGGCTCATTCTTTATAAAAGTCCATAAATAATTTATATATTGTAGGTTCTATATATCTTGTCCATACATATTCATTTATATTGTATGGAGCTTTCTTATGCTCCATAGCCGATCTCATTTTGATGGGAGAAGGCTTGGATGATGACGACGACGACAATGATGACGACAAATACTCATGCAGAGGAAAGTAGAATCTCTGCTTCAATATTATCACTTTATTCTTAATGTATTCTAAACATGCATAACTTTAGATCTAGAACCTAAGACTGAAGAAAAATAAGGCAATACTCCACCTCAAACCCTGAGGGTGATAGGTCTACTCTCCCAAAGCTGAGTCACTCGCTAGCACTAGTTCCCTTGACCTGCACTTAGGGTTCTCCCTCCTGTATCCTTTAACGAGGGATATTCTCCTACATGTGTTCCCTCATATGGAGGAGTTTCCTTCATTAAGCAGATGAATAAGGTTCCATTAATGAACCATGGAAGAAGGTGAAGAACATATGGACATTGATTTGGACTTAATTAAATCCCCTTGATTAGACATATGTCAACCATATGCTACCGGAAGTTGGCTTCAAACAAATTCTGAAGATTCTTCCTGATAGTTTAATTATGATAAATCTGTTGTACCATCTTAGTGTCCGTTGGTTACACAAGAGTAATGCATTGCATACTTCATTTCATAGTGGCTTTATGCATCAGTACTTCTTTCCTGTACTAAGTATTTTGAATTCAATTGAAGGACAAGGAGGAAACCGATGACTATTATTGTAATCAACAATCATGGTGGTGCAATTTTCGGTCTTCTACCAATTGCAGAAAGGACTCCGCCTGATGTGTTAAATCGGTACTTCTATACCTCCCATGATATCTCAGTACTCAAGCTGTGCTCAGCACACAGGTAATAATAAAGTCTAGTGTTATAGTCTTTATTTCTATTAATAGGTAAACTACAAACACCAGAAATTACAGTCTGTCTAGTGCTCACTAACAGTAGCTTTTACATTCAACGGACAGCTAAAATATTCCATTATTTAGTTCCCAAGGAAAGAAAACATTTAACCGGACTTAAGATATGCTTATCTTAGATTTTTTATAATTATCATTACCTTCAAGCTGAAACAGAACACATGCAAGCACATATTGGATTTTATCTTTCAGGACATATGCAACGGAGTTAAAAATACCAGAGAGGGCTTATGGAATTTATAGTCAAAATTTCCATGAAAATTTGCACTTGAGATGTCATAAACAAGATGCACTATTTGCTTCAAAAGGCTAAAAGACGCCTGCTTATATATCACTTTGCTGTTAAATTATACAAACACACTTAAGAGTCTCTTTATGCTAGTATTTGTAAGAGTCATGGACTGTGGATTACTCATTATGTTTATACGCAAATAACCATGAACATACTGAGTGTTATGGTGAGAAGTATGGCATCCTACTGCTAGTGTATGCACTGTAGTGTTACAACCCCTTGTTCAACAACTTTGACTGTCATGAGAAAGGTACCTTTGGGCTGACTCAACTACAGAAAAAGGCCCTAATGGTCCAGACAGTTAGAGCAGGTATCCCTAATAATTCTCAGAGGATACACAACAGTAATTTATGATACATGGCTTCAAAAGGATAAAGCTACTCTTTAGTTCATTGATGTAGGTGTCAAGTCCAATAGTGTGGTACTTCTCGATTATTTATGGCATACTTCGAGAAGGAAGTTTCAGTTTGATGTCTGTTTTTCTGTACATAAAAAGATAACGAAAAAAATTCTTTTGTTTACAATTGATTTTTCCCACCTTAGATGCCAAACCTCATTTATAGAAGGGTCACATGAGGAGAATAATTTGGCTTTGTTTAATCATTAAGTTGACTCTTCAATTCGAAACCTTACAGTTAAGTTTAGAGATAGAGAGGAGAAGGGAAAGTAGGAGAAGAGAGAATATGAGAAAGGAGATTGCAAGGGCCTTAAACCCTAGGTTGCATCTCATGTCTATTTATATTGATATGCAATACACCCACAATTACTATTATACCCTCATATGATAAATAACAAAATAAAATAACTCTAACACCCTCCCTCAAGCAGGAGCATATAGATCAGACATGCCCAGCTTGCTACATAAATCAGAAAATGGACCGCGAGCAAGTGGTTTGGTGAGGACATCACCTAATTGATCCTCTGACCGAACATAAGGAGTGACAATCTGTTTCTTCAGCAACAAATCACGAACAAAATGACAATCCACCTCGATATGCTTCGTGCACTCATGAAACACCAGATTATTTGCGATAAACATTGCCGACTGATTATCACAATACATCTCCATCGGAATAGGAATCATAATTCCCATTTCATGAAGAAGAGACTGCACCCACATCATCTCAGAAGCTGTATGAGCCATCGCACGGTACTCGGCCTCTGCACTAGAACGAGCCACAACATTCTGCTTCTTACTACGCCACGTGACAAGATTGCCACCCACAAACGTACAATAGTCAGAAGTAGACCTCCTATCACTGCGACTGCCATCCCAATCAGCATCACTGAACCCAGTCACCGTAAGCAACTGGGAAGGTTTATACAACAGACCCTTTCCAGGTGCACCCTTCAAGTATCGAAGAATGCGAGAGATAGCCTCCCAATGTGGTTGCCGAGGGGCATGCATAAACTCACTAACTACTCCAACTACATATGTGATGTCTGGTCGAGTAACAGTAAGATATATATGTTTGCCAACCAAACGTCTATAATATCCAACATCCTTAAATAACTCTCCCCTGTCAGCATCAAGCTTGTCATGATAATCCATAGGAGTCTCAACTGGCCAACACTCCAACATCCCAGTCTCGGAGAGCAAGTCTAGAACATACTTGTGTTGTGACAGATACACCCCCTTCTTAGATCGAGCAACCTCGATTCCAAGAAAATATCGAAGAAGACCCAAATCCTTAGTATGAAACTGACGACTAAGGTAGGCCTTCAAGTCCGCAATTCCAGCATGATCACTCCCAGATATAATGATATCATCAACATAAACAATCAACACGATAATACCTGCTGAGGAAGAATGGCAAAATACTGAATGATCTGATGTGGTACGCCGAAAGCCATACTGAATGAGAACTGAACTGAACTTGTCAAACCAATCACGAGGTGACTGTTTCAGTCCATATAATGCTTTCTTCAATCGACATACGAGTTTTTTATTTCCTGCTACAACATATCCCGGTGGTTGATCCATATAAACCTCCTCCTGTAAGTCACCATGCAAGAAAGCATTCTTTATGTCCAGCTGATATATAGGCCATTGGTGATTAACCGTCACAGAAATAAGAATCCGAACTGAATTCAGCCGAGCCACTGGAGAGAAACTCTCCATATAGTCCACGCCATATGTCTGAGTATACCCTTTGGCAACCAACCGTGCCTTGAGGCGCTCAACAGAACCATCAGGGTGATACTTAACAGTGTGCACCCATCTACAACCAACTGTTTGCTTTCCAACATGAAGTGATGTAAGCTCCCAAGTCTGATTTTGATGTAACGCATACATCTCCTCATCCATTGTACTTTTTCAACCAGAAGATGACATAGCCTGCTTGTAAGTTTTGGGAATAAAAATAGAAAATGGAACAACAAATGCATGAAAAGATGATGAAGCACGGTGTAATGAAAAATAGTTAGAAATGTGATGCTTATTCTTTCTGATACAAAGGCGTCTTTTTCTGAGAGCAATAGGAAGATCATCTGGATCTGTGGTGATGGGAGCAGAAACCTCAGGCACGGAAGATGATTGGTTGAAGGCTGAATTTTGCAAAACCACTGGCCTGTCCTTGGATCTCTGATAAACCTGTAAATGGGAAATGGAGACAGAAATTGATTCAGGAATGACCGGAAGTGGTATGGAAGATATCAAATCTGTTGTAAAAGGAATACAACGGTCTCCTGGAGGAAAGAAAGGGGTAGACTCAAAGAATGTAACATCCGCACTGACATAATATTTGCGTGACTGTGGACTGTAACAACGATAACCTTTTTGAGTACGGGGATAACCAAGAAAGACACACTTCAGAGATCTAGGAGCCAACTTATCTCGATTATGTTCCAAGTTATGAATAAAAGTGACACAACCAAACACTCGAGGAGATAAGAAAAAATGTGCGATATCTGTATGTAATATGGTAAATGGAACTTTGTTATTTAATACAGATGATGGCATGCGATTAATAAGATAACGTGCAGTAAGAACGGCATCTGCCCAATACTGTTTAGGGACATGCATATCGAACATGAGAGTTCGAGCCACATCTAAAATGTATCGATGTTTGCGTTCGGCTATACAATTTTGTTGAGAGGTGTGGACACAACTGGTTTGATGAATCATACCACGATCAACACAGAAACTGTTCACAGAAGATTGAGTATACTCCAAAGCATTATCAGAACGCAAAATTTTGATACGTTTATCAAACTGAACATAGACTTCATTATAAAAGGCAGATAACACATTTGGAAACTCAGATCTTTCTTTCATTAAATAACACCAAGTCATTCTGGAATAATCATGAATAAAAATAACAAAATACTGAAATCCTTTTGTACTTTTGACTCTAGACGGACCCCAAATATCAGAATGAACAAGAACAAAAGACTCTAATTGACGACTCTCACTACGACGAGGAAAGGAACTACGGTGATGCTTGCCTAACTGACAAGCCTCACATTCAAGACTAGAAACATGACTCAAACTAGGAACAACTTGACGCAACTTAGCCAAAGACGGATGTCCCAAACGATAATGCCACTGCAACGGAGAAGTAGAAACAGAAGTGAAAGCCTTTCCAGGTAGATCCAAGTAGTACAGTCCATCTTTTTCATGCCCCGAACTAATCGTCTTCTTCGTCCTGAGGTCCTGAAAAACACACGAATTGGGAGAAAATGTCACAGAACATTGAAGAGGTTTGGTTAACTGGCTCACAGATAATAAATTAAATGAAAAATTAGGCACATATAATGAATCAAATAATGATAGTGATTGAGTAGGGTGAATGAGACCTTTTCCAAGCACAGGACGAGTAGACCCATCAGCCGAGATAATATTATGTTTCATGGAACTACGATTATGAAAGATAGATGTTATACTAGACATGTGAGAGCTTGCTCCTGAGTCGATGACCCAAGAGGTTGATGGTGACTGGGTTGCCACAAAAGCAGGATTACCTATATGTGCCAAGGTTGCAGTAGGTTGGGAGGTGGTACTAGCAAGCGCGTTCAACTTCTGGAGGATCTATTGAAATGGAGATAAGGTATCGGACGTTGAAGTCTGATTGAAATCCAAAGTATCATCTCTGGGAGCAGAAGTGGTGACCTGGGACTGCATATTTTCATCATGTACTTGATGTGCATATTCTGGTTTGTCCCATTTGTCCCAACAATAGTCTTCTACATGACCGAGCATTCCACAATAGTTACACTTTCGTGGTTGACCACGGCCGCCACCACCACCACCGCGGCCACCACCACGACCATTGTCTCTACCACCACGGCCTCCTCCTCGACCAAACTACGACCACCATCTCTACTGCCACGTCCAATACCACGACCAACAACACTAGAAACTAGGGCAGAAGAGTCAGTACTCGGCACCACAGAACTCTGTCCCAGAAAGGAACGATTGAGACGGGAGAAAGTATCTGCCACCGTAGGTAACTGCTCTCCAGTAAAGATTTGAGCTTTATAAGGTTCGAGCGCAGGATCCAAGCCGGCTAGGATGAGTGAAACATGAAACTCTTCCTTCTGTCTCCGAGCTTCCTTCAAATCAGTAGTAACAGGATGATATTGAAGCAGTTCCTCCCACAAAGCCTTCTTTGAAGCCAGATATTCATTCACAGGCTTTCCATTTTGCTTTGTATTGAACAATAACTCGTACAACTCATAGATACGGACAACGTTTCGCTTCTGCGAATATGATTCTTCCAGAGATGCCCAAATCTGTTTGCTTGATTCACACCACTGAACATTAGCAGCGATATGTGGTTCCATACTATGCCACAACCACGACATAACGTATGCATCTGCACTCATCCAATCTTCATACTCAGCGGACGTTTCAGGCAGGGGTTCTTCCGTCAAAAACTTCAACTTCTTCTTTGCCCTTAACACCACTTTGATAGACTTGGACCAGGCAAGGTAGTTCGCACCATTGAGTTTCACCGCTGTAATCGACTTTCCCAATTCATCATTATGAATAACAGTAAAAGGAGAACCACCTCCGCTACCACCACCACTATTAACCTCGCTAGAAGATTCGGTC